>VWZF01005843.1:869024-892438 GCA_013396755.1 Sclerurus mexicanus | reverse complement strand
GGAATCCCCCGCCGCCCCCGGGTCCTGCTGGCCGCCGGCGGGGCCTGTGCGCCGCGGGGTCCGCCGGGGAGAGGGGCGGGGGAAGGCGAGCGGGACGGACGGACGGACAGACGGACGGGGCCGGGCTGCGCCTCGGGACAGCGCGGAGCGGGCAGGCCCCAGAGAGGGCTGAGCGGGGCGGCGGAGGAGGCGGCCACCTCGGCAGCGCATCCCGGGAAGAGTCGGGACCTCCCCACNGGGGCGAGCGCTCCGCCCGCGGCCAGCCTGCCCCGGGACCCGCCGGGCACAGCCCGAGTTCGGCCGGGGCGCGCCCGCATCCCCCGCCAGCCGCCCCAGCACAGCCTTCAGCCCGGGAAAGCTCTCCTCTGGGAAGGCTTCTGCTGTCACCTCCCGTGCGAGAACTGTGTCATTTGGATCATTAATCCCCGCGCACCGGGGGATGGGGGGAAAATAGCAACTTGCGGCCCTGTGGAGGTGACGTGAAGTTTGACAATGCCTTATGTAACACTTTTTGGAGAGATTCCTAGTTTTTCTGCTGTGCCCGGTTTTAGTTTTGGAAAGCAAGTGATTTGTCTTCTTTGCATTAGACAAGGGATTTTTATTGGTGTTTTCACCTGAGTACAGTGTTTTCTGCTTTGTTCAAGTTGGAACAGGGGTACTACTGCACAGCAAATAAAGCCTACTTTTTTCCAACACGCGTTGGGTTTTTTTAAGCTGAAAATTGGGCAGTGGAGGCATCTGAACAGTTGTTATAAGGTCTTATCTTTTTCTTTATGCATTGTACATGGTTTTGATAGCAGTCTTAAAATTACTACAGGAAACATTTTTACAGCACTGTCATTTATGTATTCTGGAAGGTATGGATGCCAGGATGGAAATGACAGTAAATCAAATGTCTTTTAAACATTGTTAGCTTTTTTTACACAATATCAGTGCTAGAAGGAACAGCACCAGCCTAAACAAAGTACTGTGTTAAAACCAGACCTGACAATTGCCAACAGGTCAGCCTATTTTATATAATGATATCTTCTGGGTAGATTAATTTTCTTTGTAAAAAATTATTTTTTTAGCTTGTTCAGAAATAGAAACAGCGGGAAATTTGGTAAATGGATTGAAAGGCTGCCTAGTTTCCCTGCAGTTTCCATAAGGGGTTATNAGCCGGGGCTGCCCGCCCGCCGCGGAGCCGCGGGAAGCACCGCTCGGCTGCGCGGAGCGGCGGGCGCTGAGCGCCCGTCCCGGGGCCCGGGAGCTGCCCGGGGAAGGTAAGAGCCTGCTCGTCGAGCCGCTGCTGCTTTTAGAGGCGAGGGGCGGGGGAGGGCAAGAAACAATCGGTGAGTGTCTCCCTTCCAGCAGCCCGCGAAGGGGAGGGGGGCACCCAAGTCCAGAGGGCCGGGCTGGCGGCTTTATCTCCTGGGCTTTAATCCCCGTCAGATCCGGAGTTGAAGGGATGCTCGGGCGGAGGCGCGCCCNAGTTGGAACAGGGGTACTACTGCACAGCAAATAAAGCCTACTTTTTTCCAACACGCGTTGGGTTTTTTTAAGCTGAAAATTGGGCAGTGGAGGCATCTGAACAGTTGTTATAAGGTCTTATCTTTTTCTTTATGCATTGTACATGGTTTTGATAGCAGTCTTAAAATTACTACAGGAAACATTTTTACAGCACTGTCATTTATGTATTCTGGAAGGTATGGATGCCAGGATGGAAATGACAGTAAATCAAATGTCTTTTAAACATTGTTAGCTTTTTTTACACAATATCAGTGCTAGAAGGAACAGCACCAGCCTAAACAAAGTACTGTGTTAAAACCAGACCTGACAATTGCCAACAGGTCAGCCTATTTTATATAATGATATCTTCTGGGTAGATTAATTTTCTTTGTAAAAAATTATTTTTTTAGCTTGTTCAGAAATAGAAACAGCGGGAAATTTGGTAAATGGATTGAAAGGCTGCCTAGTTTCCCTGCAGTTTCCATAAGGGGTTATGTCTTCTACAGGGAGAAAAAGCCCCCCAAAATCTAGCCTCATACAAAAAGACAGCATAGTGATTTGCTACTTACTCATCAGACTCCCAGCTGCAAAGGCATGCTAGAGGCACTAGTGTGGGTGAGCTTTTCCCCATCGTTCTAGTGGTGAAAATGCACAGACTATTCTAATAATACCTATGAGATGATTTTTTTCTAACCCTGTAGATCTCCATCATTATGCTGTAAGGTTAGAGGAGAAATCATATGTATAAAATCAGATGGTGAGTTAAGGGCAGGAGAGATCTTCTAACAAAGTCATTCTACTCTCTGCTGTAAATGGAGATAGGTTATCAAAGGTTAGTTTACTTATAAGAACAGGACAAGTTAACAGCAAACTCTTATCCCAGATGTCTTCACTGTGTTTCATTCTTTTTAAATAGAGAAATGTGGAACAGGTATCCCTAGTCTTCTTGAAAACTGCAAATTGCCGATAAGTATTCCAAGTTTGAAATGTGAAATTCTCACCGCTTAGGTGTCCTGTGACGGCCCTTGATCAGAAAGGCTGCAAGTCATGTAAAAGCTGCAGTTACTGCAGAGTCTCTGATGGATAATTGGATTGGTAGGTTGATTTTGATTTTTTTGTTTGTTTGTTTTTTGGGTTTTGCTGTGGTAGCTGGTTCCTTTTCTCTGTCCTGTTGATGTTTAATTCTCACAATTTTTGGTTTATGTCATGTGTGACGTCCTTCCTGTTCAAAGTACGTACCCCCTTCTCAGTTGCTGGTGAGGAAAGCATAGCCTGGAGGTATTTGAATGGCCCTACGTAGCAAGATCCTGGGTTTTTTTTAATACATATATCTGAAATACACGACAACTTTTTTAGATTGTTGTTTAGGTGACATAAAAAGATTTAAAGGTTTCTCAGGTCTGGAGAAATATGTACTGGTTTTCTTTGAGGGAGCAATGAAAATAGTATTACTTATATGTTGAATTCTCTGTGCCAGCTATTCAATCTACAGGAATTCCAAACTGCAGTCATCAGAAAGCCAAAGTGCAGAGCAGTGATGAATGACTGCATGTCTCTTGGCAACATTAAGATCTCTCAGAGGCTTGATCTGAAATTTCAGTGTGTAGGACTTCAGTATTAGTAGTAGTAGTGTTCCTTCTGAATGAATATTTCAGAAAACTGGTCAAACTCTGTGTCTCCCATGTGCACTTAACTCGCTGAACTGAAGTGTTCTTAAAAATAATGATTTTGAAGGAACAGTCCTCCAAACTGTTACTTGTGAGACTGTTTCTTGCTGAAATGTGTGGTTTTTGTTTTCCCCCGGGAAAACAATCAGTTGTCAATAGACTCTTACTGGAATACTCCTCTTTGATCCTCTGGCTGATTTCTTTTTTTTGTATACCTGCCCTTGTTTTGCATACATTCAGTCTTAAAGGAAACAAACACACCCAAACACAAAATCGACAAAACCCAAGCTTTGTTTTGTTTGGGATTTTTTTGTTTGGTTTTTTTGCCTGATGTCTATAAGGGCAAATAATGGGTATGCAAACTCCTATCGATCTTGATGGGACTGCTTGTCTAGATCCAGAACGGCTTTTTTTTATAATTTTTTTTTTATAAGTAGGTGTGTGTCTTTATTTTCTGTCTTGTGTGGAAGCCTGTGGTAATGAGGTCTTGCCAGCTTTGAAGACCTTTCATTATCTGCATTAGAACAAATTAACAAAATACCCATTTTAAGGATATGAGATTTCTGGTGTGTCTCTTTTTGCTGTAACTATTCTGTGCTAAGATTTGTGTGAGAAGAGAGCATGATGGCCAATACAAGTTAGTCTCCATTCTCTTGAGAGTTGGCTCTGTAGGTTATTTGCCTAATGCTGTGGCTAAAGAACTTTCCGAAAAGGTTTTGTGTAAGGAAACATACACACATGTCCATGTGCACTGTTTTTGCTGTGTTGTCTGGTTTTGGCTCATCTTCCTTTTTGTAGTGAATGCTAGCATTATAAAGCAACCATTGTTCATTAAAGCTGGCTTTAAAAAACAGTTATTGTATGTTATCCCACATCTGGCATAATTTAAGAGTTAGAGAATCAGAACTACCTCAAGGAAGGTATTTTTACTTTTCCCTTTTTTTTTTTTTTTTTCTTTTTCATTGGTTACAAATTTTTCTTTTCCTTGTGATACACCCACCTGAAGATAAGGGTTAAGAAATGAGCTTTGTACCTTGTAGGGATTCATGACTCTTGGTGTCATTTGGCTCAGTACTTGAAGGTCTGTCTTCTGTCTTGTCAAAACTTGTTCAGTGCATGGCTGTAGAAGGGAAGCAGCAGATAGCAAATTCTATTTTATACGGAAGTTGGTGGCTCAAAAATCAAGAAGAAAATTGCTAGAAAGGATTATCCTGGCCTTGGCACTGACTTTGAAGAAATCTGCCAAGGCTAGAATCCTTGTTTAAGTGCCATCTGTGTCAGAATTAGTAGCAAACTGTGTAAAATAGTTCAATTACCTGTTTTAATTTGCAGATCAGACCAGGTCTGATAATGTTTGCTGTAGTAATCCACATCACTTTCTTTCTGGGATATAGCTACTATTTTCACAACAATAGAGTTAAGCAGGTAGAAGCTGCACTTAAATTTGGCAAGAAGAACCTCAGCAATGTCTATTCAATACTATAACAAAAAGCCATATTTAATCCTGTAACCTTGATGGTGGAGGAAGCTGGAAGTCTTGGATGATGCAGGCAGAATGCAGTCTTCCTCACTGACCTCCACATGAGATAGGTATGGTTGAAAATAATAAAAAGAAATAGATTTTTTAAGGCTAAGGACAGTTTCCTTTCCTGATGCCTCTGATCTCTTCATTAGTGAGTTGTACGAGGAAGTAGATGTCATCACCGCTCTACGCTTTTGCCACTCATTTTTGAGTATTGGTGAGTCATTTCTGTTACTCCATGTCTGTACCAACTTTTTATCCTCAGGAAGTAGTTGCACATGATGACCCAGACTGTCTATGCTGCCTGAGGGGCAGCTTGTCAGGGGTCACATCAACTAACAGTGTCTTGCTTTATGGTTTTCCCAGGAATTTGTGAACATTATAGAAATCATAACAATTTTTGATCTGCTGTTGTTTGGCAAAACTGCAAGTAGCAGTGGTAGCACCAGAACCCGTATCAGTTAAAACCTGTTTCCACATTCTGGCACTGTGAGTTTTACAAGAAAACTTAAGTTCAACCAAAAATACAAAATCTTTTTAAGCAACCTCTTGCTTCCTTCACAAGAAGTTTTCTGCTGCTTAAAACTTGCAGGGAAGTTGAGCTGTTGCTTCCGTTTGCATGTCTCAGTAGTTCCTCTGAAGTTTATCCCAGAATATGATATTTATGTGCAGAGGGCCAACATTTTGGTTGTACTATTAGCTTTTAGATTTTATCTCCTGGTAGACATTTGACAGCTAAGACTTAGGATTAGGAGAAAACTAGAAATTATTGTTACTGAGAAATCTTCATTTAAATACAGAGAAGAGTGAGGGATTTTGTTTGTGGAGAAAACGAAGAGGAAGAGGAGAGCAAGGGCTGAGAAATGAAGGGATGGAATTGTGTTATTTATTTTTTTAAAATATGAAATGCTTTGCTTATGATTTCTAGGTGGAGTTGGGAATGAATTTGTCTCTTTGGACACAGGAAGGCTTCTCATTGTGGAATGTAAAGTGTTACTGAATGGTGAAATGGGGGGACTAAGAAGAATCGTGGACTATTCCAATGAGATGCAGTTTTCAGCTGATATTTAGCATTCTCAACCCAGCTCCGTCTCGCTAGTCTTCACTTTCCTCCTCTCTGAGACTCCTTTGGTTTGCCTCTGAACCTCGGTACTAAATTCTCTTGGTGATTATTTTCCCTTTTGTCTTCATTTAATGTTGCTGCTGATCAATACTTAAAATGAAACTTTATGTTAAAAAAATTCTGGATTTCAGTGTATGAATCTACTTCATTCAATATTTTTCAGACTGAAGGTACTAGAAGGGTATATGCTACTGGATAGAAATAAGAAATGAAAACCAATCATTCTAGCAATATTAAATATCCAAATATATGTTCTTTAGATCAGGTTGTTCTTAATAATATTAGCTTTCATTGCTTAACAGAAGGGAGTACTAGGCTCCCTGGTATTTTTATATAAAATGAACTAACATTAACTCTGAGGCTCTTGAAGCAGCAGTTAAGTTCTGTATTTCTCTAGCCTCATCCTTTTTCAATCCTAAGTCTGGTTCTAGAGTGTGACTCAGATTTAAGAACAGAGGTTCTCATTCATGTAAGACAAATCTTCAAAGATAAAATACTGGCAGGCATGCTTGGGAATTCTTAAGATAAAGGTGGTTCCTACCCCTTTAATAGGGTACAATTGTCTGTATTTTTGGATTCTTCAGTGTTGACTATACCATAAAATTAGATGCTGTTTTATCTAAGTAGAGAATTGGAACATTGAAGAATGAGGTCCCTGTAAAGGTGGATGTTTTCTGTTGCTTTTATTGGAATATGTTATAACTTATATCCTTGATCTTGCAGAACCCTTTAGCATCAACTACATTTATGAGAATCTGTTCCTCTTCAGTGACTCTTTCAAGTAGTGGAAAATCAGTTGAAATCAGTAGGTGATGATGTCATAAACAATTTTTAGTACCAGGAGAGATGCATGTTGACATTAACTTCCACAAATCAAAAATTACTAGTTTAAAGGAATAGTGGAAGTATTTGGTTTGGGATGTCTTCTTCCTTGCTGAGATTTGTGTCGTCAAATGGTGGATGCTATAAATGGAGAAAGAAGGGGAAAAAATCAGTACTGATATCAAGTCAGTTGGAATATGGGACCTGCTAGTGGCTAAACCAAACCATCTGGTGATGGACAGGTAAGAGGGGAAACTTCTGTACAAGATGTTTTTCATTTTTAGACTACTTTCCAGAATGCAACCAGAGCAATAATTTGGTCTATACTGTTACCTTGGAAAGCAACCATAAAATGTACACGCTAAGAAGTTGGAGATGCAGCTGTGCTCAGCTCATTGTCCAGCAATTGTCTTGCAGTTTTGATTACTTTGAGAAAGAAAAAAACGTGTGTGAGAATAAATTCACATCCTTCCATAGTTGCTCTCAGCACTCGGGTGTGAAGAAGACAGTATAGACACCGTGGCCTGAATTTCTGCATTTCCTTCCAAATATTGCAGTCTGCCTTCCTTTTCTCTTGTTCTCACTGTAATACTAGTGTAGCTTAAAGGCTGCTACATCAAAATAGTGGCTTCTGGCAAACTTCTGGGGTCGTTCAACTGCCAGTGTTTAGATTAGCAATGAAGGTCCTTCTTCATTGGAACACCTCCTTTCCATATGAAGGCATTTGTTTGTCCATGATTCCTTCATGGACAAAATCAGGGTGCTTTCAAGCTGGTTTGGACAGTGGAGAGCCATGCATGTACTGCCTTGCAATGTGGTTGTCAGTTTTGGAATTCACATCTCCATTGTTGCTATCCAGAGTCTAGCCCTTTGCTTTTGTGTGCTCTGCTGGGCAAGCTGGACACAGAATTTCAACTTATTCACATGACCAGTTGCTACTACTCTCACACCAGCGCTCATGCTTGGCACCTGAGGTATGTGGAACTGCATCATATACTGGAAATGATGCAGTATGCTTGGATCTTGATTTATGTTACAGTTGCAACGTGAGTAACTGTGCACAGTTGGTGAATGGGTTGAGAAGAAAGATGTTCCTAACATTTTTTCTTCATTAAGATGAGCAAAAATAGTAATACTGTGCCACTAGTATGTGAGGAACTGAAACTGATGGCAGTATTTTTCATATGCAGAATAACTCTGCCAATTTTCTAGTCTTAGACATGTTGTGGAAATAAATCCATAGGTTCCTGAATGGTTTACAGAGCTGCTTAGTGAGGGAAATGACACTGTAGAAAGATAAAGCCACTGTAGAAAGAAACCCATGCACTGCAGCTGAAGTGGTTTGAGCAAAGTTGTCCAAGTGTCCAAAAGCAAAGAGCAGAACTCTGGTTTCCTGATAGTCACTCTCCTGTGCCATAAACACATGAAAACACCACTGTCCTTAGGAAGAACTATTGCTTAATATAGTTGTGTCTTAGATGATAAATCCAACTCCCTGATGATACTTGGCATATAACAGTTATCTCTGTGTAAATATACAGAATATGTGTGCATCTAAACCCAGACAAACAAAAGTTAATTGACAACTGCATAAATAACAAAATAAACTAATCATAGCGGAATTTACAGATACTCTTTGTTGATTTAGAGGCAGTGTTGTGACCAAGGGAAGAAAGGAGTATGTTTTACTTCTCAAAAATAGAAAATAGTACAACATTTAAAGAAGGAAATAGGAAAATTGGAGTAAATTAATATATCTTGGTATTTTAAAGGTTTTAGGTTATTGTTCTTTAAATATATGAAGTTTGTCTATGATCAGGTGGTGCTGAAAACCTAGAGAGGGTAACTGGCACAGGCCACTGTCATTTAGAAGTCACCATGAATGAACAGTAAGGAGACCAGAGTTTCCACTGAATTATTGGCATATGCTAACTGGATTAAAAATCTGACACTTTTATTGATTGCATCATTTTATATCAGTTTTGACCAGTGATAAGCAGGGGCAGACACAACATTGGTATGAATAGGAGGCTACTGCCATGTTGCTGGGCAAATTTGTTAAAGGTGAAGAGGTGGAGAGAATGAGAGAAGCAGCACTGAGGTAAATCCGTATTCAGCAGGTGTCTGAAGGTGATGCAGTGTGATACAGAACAAATTTTTCAGATGTCATTCTTTTTGTCCTAAAGCTCTTCAAATTTTTCATAGGTGAGCTTCTACCCTTTCTGTTCTCAGTCTAAAAAGCATTGTACTACACATCAGCAGCAAAGATTTCTGGACCTACAGTTAGTATCAAGAATTCTTTGAAATAATTAGTTTTGCAGCGTATTTTATTTTATGGGTTTGGGTTTTGTTCCTCCATTTTCACCTGTCCTGCAGGTGGTCACTGGTATATTAAGAAATGCCTGAGTTTGATGTTTTTAATTTCTTTTTTCTTTTCACCTTCATACTTCAAGTTACTATGTATGAAGGTAATATGATTTGGGAATGTATCTTGACGTTCTGGTTGAAATAGTGGAAATGTGAATGCAATATAGAAAGCAGTTGCTTATTCATGTTAATGAAGTGCCTAGAGGCCCTCGTTGAGAGAGGGCTCGCGGTATGCAGAGTGAAGCACAAGTACACAGACTCTGTGTGTATCTTAAGGGCACTTCAGGGAACAGGAAGGCTGGTCTAAGCCACCAATAAAACACTGGTTTGTGGCTGGAAGTTTTCTGAAAGCAGTGCTTTCAAAGAATCAGAGAATGGCTGAGATTGGAATGGATCTCTCAAGGTTGTCTGGTCCATTCCCTTTGCTCAAGCGGGGCCACCTGGAGCCAGTTGCCTAGGACTACATCCAGAGGGCTTTTGAGCATCTCCAAGGATGAAGACTCCACAGCCTCTCTAGGCCACATGTACCAGGGCTCAGTCACCCTCATGGTAAAAAAGTGTTTCCTGATGGTCCATGGGAACTTCCTGTGTTTCGGTTTGTGCCCATTGCCTCTTTTCTGAACACCACTGAGAAGAATCTGGCTCCACCATCTTTATACCCTCCCTTCAGATAGTTATCCTTGACATACTTCATTATTTTTAGCTCCAGGTGGGCTCTGGCTTTCCTGAATGCATTTCTGGCTGCTCAGGCAGTGTCTTTGTACTCCTTCCAGTCTACCTGTTCCTGCTTCCTCTTGTATATATGCCTTTTGTATACCTTCTGTGTTTGAGTTTTGCCAGGATCTCTGCCAGGCCTACTGGCATTTTTGCCTGACTCCCTGCTCTTTGGAAGGAATGGTTCTTGAACTTGGAGGAGGCGATTCTTGAGTATCAACCAGCTTTCTCTGCATGGGACTGTTTTTGAACAGGTCCTTAGAGAGACCCACGTCTACTATCCTGAGTGGCAGGACTGTGATCTTGTTATTTGCCCTTCTCCCTTTTCTTAGGGTCCTGAATACCACCATGGTCACTGAAGCTTAAGGCTGCCTTTGACCTTCACATCCTCACGGAGCCCTTCCATGTTAATAAGGTCCAACACAGAGTGTTGTTGGCTCCTCTGTCACTTGGGTCAGGAATTTATCAGTGCTCTCCGGAAATGCTCTGGATGCTTCTCCTTTGGTCTCTTGTCCTTCCTGCAGATACCAGAGTGGTTTAAGTCCTCTACAAAGACCAAGGCCTGTGAATGTGAGGTTGCTGCTACGTGTCTGTAGGGGTCGTCACCCTCTTGTTTTTCCTGACCAGGTGGCCTATAGCAGATGCTCATTGAAGTGTCACCCATACTGGTCTGCTCTTCAGCCCTTTACCAGTAGGTTCTCACTTAGCTCATCATCCATTACCAGGCAAAGATCCGTGCATTCCAATGTCTCTCTCATGAAGGGTGTCTCCACTTCTTTGTCTTTCCAACACGTCCTTCCCAAAGAACTTACGTCTCTTCATTGCAGCACTCTAGTCATGCAAGCCATCACACCATGTCTCTGTTCATCCCAACAAGATTATAACCATGAAAATGAACACAGATCTCTAGTTCCTTGTGTTTATAATATTTATGTTTGTTCACACAAAAATAAATTCCACAAATGATGGAAACAAATCAGATAAATGACTGGTTTTGCTAATTTAACTGGGAGTACTATGACAGCTTCTGCTAGTCAGGTTACATCAATCAACAGTCATTCTTCACACTGTCAGCCAACATAGCTGGGGTGTCAGAAATTCCCAGTGCAAGAAACCATTACTGCCCAAAAGAGCTTACAAAATGCAGAAGTAAGAGTGTGCTGAAGTGTTTGAAAACTGGTAATTTGTACTTTACCCCTTGTAAAGTTTCTTTTTTAAACTGCACTTTTAATCACAATAATTTGTCATTTGAGTAATACATACTTATTGGTGGCCTTGTATGTTAAATGCCTTTTGGAAAAAATGAAGTCTGTATTCCTGTGTTGTGATCTACTGGAATCAGCAACATGGGACAATTCTGGAAAAAAAAAATCACTGGTTCTGGGACACAACTGGTTTTCTCTGTTAGATTGCATTGTTTGTGGGTTTTTTATTTTTTTTCGTTGATGTGGTGTTTTAAGTATATTTTTATATTCCATTTGAAAGTGTTAAAATAAAATCTTACAGTAGTATTTAACACCATTTTCTTGTAGGTACTATCTAAACAAAAAACCCTTAGTATCAAGACATCCTACTGCACCTGCCATGTGATGGTAATTTATGAAGATGAAATGCATCTAACATAACAGAAACTGAGTCATTCATCACAGATAGCAAGAAATACAAGTTTTCTTGTGGTTTTTTTTGTCTTTTTCTTTACCTGTAGTCACTGTGCATGTCTGAGGTTATGATGTAACTTTTTTGATCACCAAGAACTTGTTCTATTTGGTCTGCTTTGAGTCAGCCACAGATATAATTTTTAGGATTTAGTATCTTTGTTGAATCATAACAAGGCGGAATTTCTGGTGAAGTTTTAGTGGGTTGCACACCACTTTTCAGCAGGTCAGAGATAACGCTATTAAGAGTGAGAAGCATTTTCAGGATGTGTTTGTAAAGTTGACTTCAGTCCTTCCGGTGAGAAATAACTCTTAATTGTTCAGATTGTTTCAGATCCATTTTCTAATCCTCATTGCTTTTAGCCAAGGAGATTGTTCTGTGATACCCTTGGATGTTTTAAGTTAGATATTCCTGTCAAATGTTGACTTGGAAGCCAACTTCCATGCTTTTTGTCTCTGAGCTGACTGAGATAACTCAGTGCAAATTCTCTGGTAATCAGATTTGTTAAAAACTAGGCTTATTTAACAGGGGGAGGACATGAAACCTGTGCCCTTTGCTCTTGATTAGCTTGTGTTCCCTTCTCAGTATCAAGTCCTTAACTTTCCAAAGCCTTACTCAAAACCCAAGTGGACATGTTTCTGCCAGGTTCACAGGGCTTCAAGCTGGACCCTTGAAATGAACATTAAATATTGAAGCGAAAAACTGTGCTGTTCTTGCTTTACTTTTCCTGTGAACTGTCTCACTGAAGTCACTGCTGCTAATAGTGGAGTGAGATGCTAACAAATGCAGATGAGGATCTGTCAGGGTCCTGCGCTTTGAGATCAGCTCACCATCCATCAGCTATCAGTGTTTTATGTGTGAGAATACTAGCATGCATGCGGCAATGTTTCTGCATGGCATGGAGTTCTTAGAAGAGATCCCAACACTGATCTACATTAGTAATATTTGACACCCCAAATGAATATGAATGTAGCAGATAATGCTTTGTGATGAATCTTTTTGCATAAATCTTTTCTGTTAGCCATGCCTAAAGAGCCGCAAAGCACCTTAAAAATATGAAAATGGAATTCAGAGAGCATGTAGTGGCCAAACTTAACAAAAATTACACCTTTGTATCTAGCATCTTGACTCTTCTGGGCATATGTGCCTTTGGAAAGGAGTAGTGGAAGCTGCAAAGGAAAACCACTTTATTCTCAGTAAGAATATAAAAGCTTTCCTTGTGGTGGTATAGAATAAAAAAAGATGTTGCAGTTTTAATTTAAGAGAAACAACAGGAATTTCAGTTGTAAAAGTGTTAGTGTTAAAAGTAAACCTGGTCTACCAGGATCTCTCAATACACAGGAATGGAGAATTTATTTGCTGTTCTAGTACCGCAGAAGCTGTTTTGATGTCTCACTAAGACGGAAATGAAACTACAGTGTACAAAATTGAAATATTGGCCAACCACCTGTCTATTTTGTTACCAAATTCTGATCTTCTCTTCTTGCTTCCTTTCATTGAAACAATGGTTCTTTTATATCTTGGGGCATTAATATTTGCAAAGTGTTTTTGAAAGCTGAAATGCATGAGAAAGGTGCTGAGTGTTCTTGCTTTCATTTAGAAGTAATTTTCATTCAAGATGTTCTTGTCATGGCTTATGCTGGGTGTGAAAATTGGAGGGAATACACTGATTTTAAGAGTTTTGAGCTTACAGATATGAGAGCTCTTGCTCTAATTCTGTGGCTCAGGAGTATCTTTTTGATGCAGGCAAAGATCTGTATTCTAGAAGCTGCTTTGCTAAGGGCTGGCATAGGAGTGTGTGTGAGATTTTTATATCAGAATGCAGATTGGGATGGGCTTAGTGCATTTAATTCATCTCTATGAGCATCACTGGATATCCAAGGTGCTGTCATATCAGGAGGGTTTTTTCTTTTCTCTCCCTTTGTGTCTATAGCTAGCAGGTAGCTTGAAGTCTTGGATTCACAGGTATTTGTTTCTTTAAGAACACAGAGCATTCAAATAAATGAGAGAGTGTCTAACCAGATTTGGCACAGTTAATGCAAAATTTGTTGCTGTTGGGAAACTACAAATGGGAGGAAGAAATTCTGCAAGAAGTGAATTAGAACACTGACATGTCTGTCTGTCCCATGTTTATATATATATATTAAACTGAAAATTAGTGAATGTTCTGGATCTATTAGGAATATCTTCCTTTGTGGTGAAGTATTGAATGTCACATAGTCAAAATTCTCATCTTTAAGGTCATTAGCTCCTATGAAATTATTTAGAATAAATGGTGATTTGTAGACAATTTTTAAGGTTCTTCTGGATTGACTAGGGAATTCAGACTCATATATGTTATTTTTATCTGCATGTGCATCTGTAAAACATTCAGGGGCTCACAAACTGAAACCGCTGATTTTGAATAAACTGATACAGGTCTAATTTCTGTAAATACAACTCTGGAAATTGTATTAGACATACTGCAAAGCCATCGTGGCTTGCTCCAACTGTGTAGGAATGTAACAGCATAATGACTGTTGATTTGAATTTTGGAATGGAACTTGAATACACGATCTCAAAAAGTTCCAAGAACTGTTTTCCTTGGCTCTGGGTGCTATTCATTATCTCTTAAGTTTTGCCTTCAGTAGTTGTCTTTATTCAAGTGGTGTCATGGTTTAGGAATGGTATTCTCCAATGTGGTGTTCAGACTGAAACATTCCAAACCATGTGCCACTCGCGCGCTTCCGCCTCTCCCTCCCTGCTGCAGCACGATGGAGAGGAGAACTGGAGGCCCAAAAGGTAAAGGTCGTGGGTTGAGATAAAAACAATTTACTGGAAACAGCAACAAAATAAGAAAACAAACAGAAACATCAACAGTACTAATGATAGAGCGTACAAGGAAGAGGCAAATGATTCAAAGCATGACTCCTTACCACGTAGAAAACCCCCAGCAATACTGATTGCTCTGTCTGCTGCGCAGTGCACCCTGTAAGGGACCCCTTCCCCTGTCCCTGCAAAATGAGGTGAGGTGGTGCAAAATAACCCCTGGATCTTACCTGTGCTCCCACGTGGCTACTGCAAAAATAAACCCAGAACCGGGAAAGAGTCCATATTTACTTATCATAGGAAGTGATGGCTTACTTCACGGGACAAATGAAAGGCTTAGATGGTATTATATCTCCATGTCTTTTATGGGAGATTTCATGTTGTAAGGAGCACATTTCCCCCTGTTCAAATGTGAAATTGTGTTGTAAATGTAATCACTTAATTACTGCTCAGCTTTGCTAAGCTTTTTACTTTAGACAGCAACTGCCTTGCTGCAAAGTACCATAATTTTGAAGCAGAAATTTAGGACTGAAGATTTCAAACCAATTTCTTCCTCATCATTAAGAGAATAGTAGCTTAGCAGTCAGGAAGAAGAGCATTTCTGTTTTATAAACAATATTCAGGTTTTCTTGTATTGGTAGATTGGAACAGCATGTTCATATTTCTCCTCCACCTCTTCACTGTAGCTCTCCTGGTTTTGCTTCTAGTTTTTGGACCCCACCTTTCACTTTGCTGCTTCAAATTTTTACTAAGTTTTGATCCACATTTTGGATCAAATGGGTGTATATGCTTAGAAAAGAGGTTGCCTTGAGACCACAAGTCTGCAGTGTCTTACAGGAAAAAAGGTTGATGGTAAGATAGGAATTTGTGGATGTTTTTATTTATGTATTCTGAAAAATGTTCTTAGAAACTGACAAGTGTGTGTGTCTGTAGTGATGTATGTAATTTCAGGGGTGAGGTGGCATGATGACCTGTGTAAGATTTGTGGACTACTTAGTGAAATCTTTTAATTGTCTGCTTAGGGTTACACAGAGCAATGATTTCTCATTGTATCTGGAGTCTGGGTTAAAATCCGAATTTGTATTCTGTGTAATTTGAGCAATTTTCCTTAACTCTGGTTTTCGTTTTGATGTAGACTGTGAGAACTTACACACTGTAGTCTGTAATGAATAGTCTGAATATTGTCACTGAAAATGCTGGTCTTATTTGAGAGTGATTACTCCCTTGTTGCATCCCCAAATGTATGGTGACTGCTGATTGCCATACTTGCCCTGTTTACTATTCAGCTCCATTTCCCTGTTTTAGCCACTTGTTTTCCTTCACCATACCTTTGTATTGCGTGAACACCTTTGAACAAGCATAGTTTCTTCATTAGATATCTGAACCATGCTTAGCACGAGAAGAATCATGGGTCTTTGGTGGTGCCTGGCAACCATAGTCCAAAATGCTGAACATACTACTCTGTAATTAAAGCAGTACACAGTTGGACAAGACTGGCAGGACTCATTAAAACCACACTTTTATATTAAGGCTACTGAATGTACCTTTAAAGCTCACCCTAGATTCTCTCTTAAGGAGTGAGAGGGTTTTTCTGTTTGCTGTTCATAACTACAGGGGACTCTAGTCTTCAGATAGCACTGGTAATAATAGCTACAATATCAAAACAAAGATGGAGGTACTAAAAGCAAAGAGGGAGGATGCAAAAACAATTCCGTAATCCTCTGGGATAATAGTCTTAAGCCACATATCCCTGTGATTTTTGCACTTGCTTTTATTTGTCCTCTTGGACAGAAAGCTTTATCACTGAAGAGATTTGACAATAGCCTGTTCAGTATGATTGTAGTCTCTTGTATTCATGTTATAAATAATTTTGGACCGTTTATGGGTTTGGTCATTCTTGCCATATGCTTTTCACATCTGATTTCACCTTTACTAGCTTAGATGGAGCTAGAGAAGGACTTTCTGCTCACTTAGTTCTGTCCCATGGTGATACCATATAGAAATGTCTTCCATTTTTGTGCTTTGTTGTATTGGAACTATAGTAAGATATACATGTACTGTGCCTGCAGTGTGTATATCTGTAATTGGCATGTGTGAATGTAGGTTGGTACAATTTTGTGTACTTTTGACAAATATTGTAACCGGTAAAGTCCTACATAAACGAATCCAAAGCAGAGAAAACAGTTGGAAAAAAAATTCTTTAACTTTCACTTTACTGCAGCCTGAGTTTTACAGTAGCAAATGTTTCAATAATAGAATCTATACAGGATGTGAGTTTTAGCTCTTTGACAACTAGCTTATTCCAAGAGACATGCAGTCGAGTAGCTGAAGAGAGTGTATGTGGAAGAAAGGTAACATGCTGGAGCAGGGAACTAGGAGATTAAGCTGTTGCTGATTTGTTTTGCTGGTTTTGAGGTGGAAAACCTTATCTGAGAGGGATTTTTCTGGAAAGAAATACAAATAGTGCTTTTAACTTGTTTCTTTTGTGACTGTTCATCTTCTCACTACATTAAAATGTTACTTTTGGTTTTTTATCCATAACCTTGTAATGAAAAAGGCTGTTCTAGTGCTAGTCTTTTATGTCCTCTAGACTGAGTTGGGTTCCCTGCTGTGACTTCAAGAATGCATCATTTTGTAAGTTCAGAGGATTTGATGTGTTTAGAGTGAATTTATGACTTGCTGTTAGATGGTTAAAAGGAAAATAGCTATAATAGATTGGATGCAAAGCTGCTTCCCCAGCTTCTTTCCCATCCTGCCCACTAACATGCAGAAGCATCTGTCTCTCATCTCCTATTTGCCTCGTAATATGTGCGAGTGCATTTTGACAAACATTTTATGAACACAAATCTTTGAAAAACCTATGAGACAAAATAACAGTGGTGAGAAATGCAAGTGGTTCTGTCTTTACTACATAGATACTTGTGCAATAGAGGGTGATGCTATGGCAAGTAAAAATATTTCTGTAGTAACTGTTACTACAGCAAATGAAACTGTCTTCTCTATTTCTACTGAAATACAGCATCTCTCAATTTATAACAGTTATTTATAGCTTAAAAAACAATGCAGGGGATTTTGGCCTATATTCTTCATAGAAGTTAGAAGATAGTTTTCTTTTTATGAAGTTTCATGAATGCCTTTTGAGTTATCTGAATGCCATGTAAAGGATGATGTTTTCCAGTTCAAGGTTATGACTGTGTTATACAAATGGCTTTGTTTTTAAAATGTCACACTTTCTATATTTGCAGGTAGAAGTGATGACTATTTCAGTCATATTTTCCATATCTGGAGGAAAGATCGATGATGGGCAGAAATTTGTAGTAACTTAAGAGTAGTTTTCTAAGTGTGCAGAATACATGTACTGCTTTGCTATTTGGAATACATGTGTATGTGGTGCTTTCAACTTGGGAGGATAAGAGGTGTGTAAACCCCTACTTTTTATTTTTTATGTGAACCTGCTGCAACAATTTTACTTGTTACTTACTTTGCTGATGTAAGAAGGTTTTTTAGGTAACATTTGGAAAGAATGAAATAACATGTTCTGAAAACACCCCCAAATATTTTGCAAGTGATGCTACAATTTATAGCATAGACCAGAAAAACAGTAAAAGAATGGCAGCTGTTTAAAACCAAATACTTGTTTTTGTTCTTCAGTGAGTGTCCCTTTGTGTCAATATGCCAGAAGTATATTACTACTTTGATATATTTTAGATCAAATCTTTGCTTGCATATACTGTTGCACCTTGAGGTTGGAAAGAGGTGCTCCGTAAATTCAATCACACTTAAAACCAACTAAACAAAGGAAGTTGAAAGCAACAAAATTCATCCTTTGTCAGGTGCCTAACAGATCTATTTATTATGGTATTTGTTAACTTGGTGGGCAGGTTCTCTCTGTACCAGAATGCCCCATTGAGTGTGTTTCAATCGCTACAGGCAGTAGAGCTTCTAGCCACACAACTCCAACCAAAAGTGCTTCAAATAGACTGCTGATCTACTCAAAGCCCAAGCAATCATGTGACTGACTAGGAGCTGTCCCTTTCAAATTTAAAGGGCTTAATTTACAAATCTGCCCAAGCTCCCTGTAACTTAATAAAATGCCTCTTTCTTGCTTCACTGACAGGCTTACATGTTCTTTAGGGTACAGGTGATTCCTGGTAAGAAGAAACTTTGTCATCCTGTTAAAGCCTGGGGAGAATATTTTGTGGACTTCTCTAAAATGCTGTAGTAGGGGTTTGGTTTAGTTGACTTCATACTTCTATGTTTAAAAAAAAAAAAAGGTTGTCTGAAGGTTTGAGCACATTGATGTGATTAGACTTGGATTGTTTGAGGGGAAGATATTGGTAGGCTTCCTCATTAATTTAGGATTTTTATTCTTTGGAAATGCACTTCTGTGTCCCTGTAAGATGCTTTTTACTAATTTATTTTGATACAGTTTTTGCATTCACTGGTATTTCAGATTGATCCAGTTCTGGTTTTCTAGAATTCTAGAATTGTAGTACTGAAACTGACTGTTGTCCAGGATCTATTTCCCTTTGTATTGTCCATCCTTCAAAAAGACAGCCTAACAGTAAATTGTGTAGTGTTTTGTTTTCCCCCTAGGGGTAGTTGCAGAGATTAGCAGGACAATGAAATAGTAGGGGAAAGCATCTGGAAGGAAAGACTTTCCAGATGGATATCCTGTTGAGATATAATAGGAGACATGTCTGGTATTTTTTTGTTTTGTTTTTCAGGAGTGTGGGGTGTAAAAATTTTGCTCGCATTTCTTAGTCTTTTCATTTTTCCTTTATTTTTCATAATGAAATGTTTGCTAATGCCAGAAGAATCAATCTGATTATCTAGCCTGATGATTCAGACTATAGAATGCCAACAGCTATTCCTGACTACTGGAATTAAGAGTCCATGAATAATGTTTAAGCTATATCTAATGCTGAGATTTTCATCTTTATTTTTAAGAGTTTGAGTCAAAGAAGGTTGTGCATTTCACGGTTTGACCTGCTGAAGGTTTTATCTTGTGTTGTTGGTTGCGTTTCCTGGTTTCTTACTCAAGTATTTCTGTAGGAAGCCATTTGATCACTATGGACTAAAAGCACAGACCATTCAGAAAATCCAGTGCACAAGTGCCCAACTGACCTTGAGCAAATATTTAAAGAGCAGGAATCAAATGAAAAAATCAAGGAAACTCAAAAGACTGGATGGATAGCTATACCTGTTCTGAGGTTAGAAGTACCAAATATTGAATGGGACAATCAGTTTTTCAAAGAAGCTTAAGAATATGGGAGCATGTTTTATTAGGAGCCCTTTGAATAAAGTAGGTCAGTAGGAATAAGAAGACTTCACATTTCTCAACAAAACAAAAGATAACCATATATAACAGATGTTCAGAGAGTGGGAGCAAGCTACAATTTTCAAATTAACTTCTCTAGCAAGATTAAACTCTATACACTGCTTGGAATTCCTCTTCCTCCCTGCACTTGTTAAATTCCTTGTTGCTTTTTGTCTATCCCAAGATTTAGTATTACCAGTATGGGAATATTATTGTCCCATATGATGACTTAGAATTGAAGGAAGAGCACAGGTGATGTTTCAACAAGAGTTCTTAAAATCTCTTTTTTTGAGATTTAAACTAATTTGTCCTATATCTGGAAATAAGCAAATTCTTTTTCCCTGTAACGTTAAGCCCCTCTTCCTTAACCAAGCAAATAGCCTAATATTTTTCTGAACAAAGCAAAAATCAATACTGAACTTGGACATTCTGCTCTCTTTATAACTACAGAGTCTACGGTTATTTTCCTGCATTGGCAGCATTAAGTTGCAATACCGGGCCTTTTCTGTTCCAGTAGAAGAGCCTTTATAATTTCACATGAGTTTTCAGGGAGATTTTATGATAATTGGCCACTTTATCTGTATGGTTGCCTGAGTGATCTTTATAGGAGTGTAAGATAAATGAGGGGAGGAGGAGAAAGAAGGAAGACTATGAGACTGGCTAAATCCCAGAGTATCTCAGACTTAAATGTTCTGGTTTTGGGGTAGGCACCTGACTAGAGCCACCCCCAGCTGACATCTGGGGAGTGCGTGATCAGCTTTCAGCTATCCCTCTAATTCGCTACTGAAGCACGGATCACAGTCAGCTTCAGTTTCAGAAGATCAGTACTACTCATCTGTTGCCCTCGAGAGATTATTAGTAGGTAAAACTGCACTAAGGCACATTTCAGTGGAATTCTCTTCAGATCCACCCATGCTGTTAACTACTTCCTAGCACTGTTAAAAACTTTAAACTATAATGGATTAAAAACAACCCAAGTTCCTCCTTGAGCTTTTCATGGAGTGGTTTATTATACAAGTCTCTTCCCTGTCCATCTTCTGAGTACACAAATGACTTTTGGTAGTATTTGGGAGTCTTTTTTTCTAGGAATGGCGGTGGGTGATACTCTCTAATGGAGCACTTTTTTTTCCGAAACGGATCTCCTTCTGATCTAAGTAATTGCAGTGTTCATGTTATAAAAATTTGTATTTAGTTTCATCTGCATGTGAATGAAAAAAATTCAGCTGGTTTATGTTTTGTGTTTAAAGCTTCAGAGGGCCAATGAAGGAGTGTGTTTCATGAATGGAATAACTCCTGGACCAAACCAAAATTACTCTTTTACATTTGTTTTGTCTTCATATGTTGTGTGCTAGAGCCATTCCAGGTGTCACGTGTGTTGTGAGATATGGTTCACTAATTTACAGAATGAGGATTGCTTTGCATCTTTCTATTAAATTTACAAACACTAACGAGGAGGGGATAGATTATTTGCTTCATCCTAAAAGCTTCATTTTAAAAGAAGTTTAGATCCTCAGTGGCTATAAATACTGTATTTTCCCTTTTTTTCCCTTCTTCTTTTCACCTGATACAGGCTTACAGAATAATTACTTAGTCCAGACTTGTGAATTCAAGAACAGACTGCTACATTAGCATGTTTGGCCGTGTTTTGCTTCCTCTTGCCAAGAATTGTTTTTCTCTCTATTAATTGGAGCTGGCACTGTTCATGCTGAAGTAATAGTGATTTTTACATGCAGAACTAGTATCCCAATCAGTAATTAGCCACAAGTTCAAAGTTCTACTCCCTAGTGTATTGGTAAAGATTCATCTCATGTATTCTATTTCAAGTTGATATTACAAGTGGGGGATAATTCGTGATGGTAGATTCCCTTGCAAATGGATATTAGACCCAGGTTATTAAAGGAAGATGGTCTGCTGAGGTGACAGCTGGCCTGAACACTGAGTGTGTAAATATTCCTTGTGTTCCAGAGTGGGTACTTCTAAAGGATTCTTGTAAAATGCAAAAGAAATGATAAGTTTGGTTAATTGTGAATTATATTGATAATATACATTTCATAAACATGATACCTGGTGCTGTCAGATTGTAAACTAAATTTTATGATCCTGCTCAGGTAACTGAAGTGTTGTCCTCTTTGGATAAATCATTTTTACTAATTTACTCAAAATACCAGGACTACTGCAGGGGAAAAGCAACAGTTTGCACATGTATTTATGCCCAGTGGAAACTGGAGGACAAAGTGAAGGGGTTGCTGCCTTCTTACACTTAAAATTATGTTATTTTGAAATCCTGGCCAGACTGCCTTTGCAATGATTTCTGGATCACTAAAATTTGAGATCCCTCTGTCAAGTGCATATCAAGAAAGTGATAGATAACAGCATCCTTAAACATACTTGACCACTGCTGGTATAGAAATGGAGATCTGTAAAAAATACCAAAATTTTATGAATGTAGTATGAGTGGCAATTCCTGTGTGTGCAAGCACCAGAAGAAATAGCTGGACAAAGCAAAGCAGTTAAAAGCATGGCCTGTATCAATAACAAAAAACATCATTCCCAGCAGTAAAATTGAGGGATGTGCTTAGCAAGACCAAAAGATCTGTGGTTTGATAAAGCCACTGCACAGATGGCTTGTCAGCAGAAGACCCTCCATCCTAGAACAAGGAATGTGCAAAAAGGTTTTGTATGCCATTCCTCTTCTTGTTAAATCACAAGGAAAACAACATGTATTCCAAGTGAGGCAGAAAGAACAGAGTGGGTAGCAAGTGGCCTAAGATTTTTGGAAATTGAATTTAGCAAGACTTTGAAACTGAGAACAAGCTCTTAACAGTTGATGATGCCTAAGTGGTGTAAAAGAGGCTATCTGAAAGCTGGCTTGTCAGTGAAGGGGAACTCCAGAGGCATGGTAAGGACTCAACAGCTATGACCTCTTTTCATCTCTGTGCAGACTACTTGAGCACATTATCTTGGTCCTGGTGAGAATGCAGTCTTGAGCATGTGTGTGGAATCTTTGAGAGAATGAGT
Source organism: Sclerurus mexicanus (assembly GCA_013396755.1). Taxonomy (NCBI): domain Eukaryota; kingdom Metazoa; phylum Chordata; class Aves; order Passeriformes; family Furnariidae; genus Sclerurus; species Sclerurus mexicanus. The sequence goes on along the minus strand of VWZF01005843.1, from coordinate 869,933 downwards.
GTTAGTGGGTAAACCAAATTTTTTTAAAGACTTTGTAAATAAATACCACCTTCCCCTTCCATGATTTCTTGTATTTTACAGTAATTTTGCTGTATAGAATATACGACAATGTTTCTCAAAATTTTCATCACTATAATGGTTGATTCTTGCTAGTTTATTAGCTTAAAAGATGTTTTGATATTTTCCAAGGAGGCAGCCTGTGCCAACAACAAAAGAAAAACCTGGGGAACTTAATATTTTTTAAAATGAATGCTACATTTTGTAAGACTGATTTGTTATTTTTCAGACATAGATACAATCTATTTCTGTGGGTACTGTTATTGTCTTGAAATTCACTTTGGAAGCTCTTGCTGATTTCATTAGAAAAATAAAAAAAAACTTAATTACTTTTCCTTTTAGAGTAATTAGACTTTTTCTTTGTTTTCTTGTTCTTGATCTTTGCAATCAGTCCAACTGTTTGTGAACTCTTGACCATCCATGGTATGCAAGCCAGAAAATCTGGCAGACAAGGCCTTGCTCCATTGAATAGCTTCCTTTTGTAAATGTTCACAGAATACACTGAATTGGAAGGGACCCACAAGTATCACTGTATCACTGAGTCCAACTCCTGGCCCTGCACAGGACTGTCCCCAGGAGTCACACCATGTGCCTGAGAGTCTCATCCAAATGCTTGACCGCTGTCAGGCTTGGTGCTGTGACCGCTTCCCTGCAGAGCCTGTTCCCATACCCAACCACCCTCGGGGTGAAGAACCTTTTTCTAATATCCAACCTAAACCTCCCCTGACACAACTTCAGGCCATTCCCTGGGGTCCTGTCACTGGTCACCCCAGAGAGGAGATCAGTGCCTGCCCCTGCCCTTCCCCTCACAAGGAAGTTGTAACTGCAGTGAGGTCTCCCCTCAGTCTCCTC
>VWZF01005843.1:551832-864356 GCA_013396755.1 Sclerurus mexicanus | reverse complement strand
CTGCCCCTAACTCTTTCAGTGGACAGCTGCCAACTTCATCTACCCTTAGAGTAAGCCAAGAGAATATGTAAGCTTTAAAATAAGCCTCTATGTAAGCGCTGTAAAAGAAGCTGTTTCCCTTAAAATAAGAAGTACAAAAGCCCATAGAATTGTAAAAAAATTGTGGTAGTGATAAACTTATTTTAGAGGATGACAAAATTGTTATTGTCTGAAGCCCAAATACTGCCACACTGAAATACGAAAGTTAATCTGACTTAACGGATTTTCATTATCTCTCCACCTTCAGAGAGGAGCAAAAAGCAAGAAATGGACTTTTGAGATACCTAAAAGAAAGTCTCACCTTTTTAATTGGCCTTATATTAATGAATTTGTTTGCAACAGATGTCAACCTCATCATTTTAGTTAGACAAACAAGTCAGTAGCAATGCTGGTTCTTTTGTTCCTTTATGGCTTCCTGATTATAAACACAGAAATGCTGCTCTTAACAAAAGGGAGAAAGAAACTATATACCACAGTTTTGTATTGTATTTGAATATACTATCCACACCCACATTTCCACCATCTTTCCCAGCAGCTGGCTTTCATGGCTTGAGAGGTATATGTACATCTGTCCCCTTTCTTGTCACAAAAATTCAATCCGATGTCTTTGCCATTGGTAGAATTTCAGCATCCTGAGTCCTGCTTCTAGTGCCTCTGACCAGCCACTGGGCTGAGATAAGTGCTCATACTTTGATTGTTTTTTTTTTCAGAAGTACGTGGGCAGTGGTGTATATAATGTCCTCTTACACAGTTTTAAGTGTAGAAGAAGAGTAGAAGGCAAAAAGTATTTGTCGAGTAGCAAGTTGTCTGCAAGCTTATTTATTGTTCCCAAGCATCATGTCTGGATAGATACAACTTTTTCAATCAAGCTATAGATATCGTTCTGTCAATCTGGTGAGACTCTTGGAAGAGCTTCCCCAAAACTGCTGGTCTTCCCTTGCTCCTGCAAAGCCATTTTGAAATCACTATAGAAATGTTGGTTGTCTTGTACTTCCAGGTCTCTAGATGTCCTGTAGCAAATTTTATCACTCCTTTCCTGTTGATCATGGATTTGTCAAATAATTTGGATTGGAAGAAACCTCAGGAGCTCATCTAGTCCGACCTCTTGCTCATCGTGCAATTTACATTAAGCCAGTTAGAAAAAGAGCTTTTTTTTTGCTAATTAACTGTTAAGCCAAGACTGTATTAGACTTTAGGAACATTTTTACAGCAAAATCCCTGTAAACTGTGAAGACACATCTTAAAAATGTTTTACTTTTTCTCAGTTGTATTTTATGAGCCTCTTTCTCTTATCTTTCTTAATTTTCTCCCCTTTCAAGCAGTGCTTTCTTGAGTGTTCTGTTTCTGTGATGGATTATTCTGTTTGCAGCAATGGAAAGACATGCTTTTGCCTAATGACTTTTATTAAGTTGCAGGCAGCTGGAACCATGGCTTCCTTTCTCTGCCAATGTTGATAAACAGGGTTGTGGGATGAGAGTCTCAGTGTGGAAAATGAAACAGAGAAGGGAGACAGGAGATACTGAACTTGTGTAACATCTCTTCGCATTGCAGTGCGTTACGTGTCTTTTCAAAAGGTATTTGGGAGAATTGCACTCCATAGTGTTTGCTGCCAGAGTGTGTAATGAATCTGTAAGATTAGGGATTCAGACTTTCAGTACCACAGGCTGAAGAAGGTAACTTCAGCAGTGAGGGAAGGGGAAGTGCTGGCAACTCTAAGAAGGTGGATTTTTTTGTTGTTGTTGGGAAGTGAGAGTGACCTGTAAGTTTTTTAAGTGTCTGTGAGGAATTTGGCCTGATCCCTTAGTGTGTTTTGTTTTTTCAGCTCTGCTGCGTCTTTTATGAGCGCTAAAACTTGGAGTTGTGCTTTAGAGGAAACCAAGCAAGATGTTTTAGTATTTCAATTATTAGACAAAGCAAAGTTGCCAGTTTTCATAGGCAAGAAACTGCTTCCACAGAAGTTTAAAAGGAAAAAGAGGGGACTTGGGTGATCATGTGTGCCATTGAAGTGATGTTTGTCAGTAAAATAGTTTTAAGAGTTTCAGAATTTGATCAGCTAATCTGAAGGGAAAAGCATTACCTGCATATAGGTATCTTTCTGTGAAGCTTCATAATGAAGCAACCAGAACAGAAATAATTGCTAGTCTTGGAGCAATATGTGACACCTAAAGGGAGGATTTAACTAGTATTGTATGATTCATAGCAGTGGCAAAAGATGGGAAACTAAGGCAGTAATTCTGGGAAGCTTCCTGATATATGTGGATTCTTAAAGTAGTGTTCCATTTGTTTAAACAAAAAAAGAAAAAAACGTGTTTTTTCCTCTGTTGGGGATGCTGTGCAACCTCCCTTCTCTCTGGGGCCAGGAGACATGAAATATTGATGCAGTGGGAGATAGTTCTGTAGCATCTTTGACAGAGTACCGTGGGGTAGGTCCTTTCATCCCTTTTATGTCTGATGTGAGTTCTAAAGTTCTGTTCTTTAGCCAGCCAAGTTGAGTTCCCTTAGGAAGTGGAAACTTCATCAAGTACTGTTGGCCATTCTGTTAAATACTCTAATTCAGGAGATAAAAAGGGGACCTGAAGCTTTGTGAAAGTTGTAGGCCTGTATCTGAGTTTGAAAAGGCAAAGCCAGGCTGCTTCAGAAAGCAAAAATAATCCCTCACACCTCTTTCTGTTGTCTCAGAGTGCCTTTCTAGCTTCAGGGAGTGACAGTCTTACAGCAGGGCTTTGAGTATCTTTGCAACCTTGTGATGTATGTAGATATGTATGTAAATGAAGATTTAAGATTTGCAGAAGGCAATAAATCTTGTGTCCATTTGCCTTGCAGAATTTCTTATCCACAGTTGGTGAGTGGGAGAGTGTATTTGTTATTGGCAGAGCCTGTCAAATCTATAATACACAATTGTTTTAAAGAAAGTGATATTGTAATCCAACTTTCTAGAATGTTTCCCAGTACTAAAAGTTTTAAAAGAAATGCACTTAGCTAAGACTGGAGATTTTGCCAAGATTGGTTTCCCTGTCTGGGAGTTGGCATGGTTATGGCTGTTATTAGATATTCATTATACTGATGCTGCAATACACTGTTCTTTCAGTCACTGAAACTATTTATCCTGATCTCTTTATGTGAAAAATTTTGATCTGCCTTTCTGTCTTGCCTGTCTTAGCAGTACATGATGTAACTTTTTTATTCAGATCAAAGACAACTTTCTGGATCTTTTCTTTTTAGATATTTTTGTATATATGTATTTATTATTATTTTTTTATTCAGTGTCAAATTAATTTTGGGAATGTGCAGTGATCCTTGTTTTCAGGATGAGCTGTTATTCTTCCCTCCTACCTCACACCTCCAGTATGTATGACTTGTGAGTAAGCTTCCATTTCTGCCCTCTCTTCTTTGAAGCTGGCAACCTTATCTTTGCTTCGTCCTGTGCATGTGTACGTAGCTGCAGTGTGTGTATGCTGTAGAAGCTGTTTACTGTAACTTCTTTCATGGGAAATTATTTCTACAGATGGTATACAATACCAAGGAATTGTCTCACAAAACAGAATATCCTGTCTTTTATACCTATCAAATATGATTGTCTGCAGGTGATCAGTCATATATTGCAATTCTTTTCATTAACGTGAAGATTTTGTGTTTATTCTCTGCAGGAGAGCTTCAGAGTATCTGCAGTAATAAAACTTAACTCTTTACTGTACAGATAGAAATGGTTAGGAATTATTTTAGTATGTCATTTTATCATGCCATAGGCATCAAAAGCCAAGGGGCATTTAATCTTCTGCGCTGTGACACCTTTGTTACATCTTGGTAACAAAGTCTTATTATTTAGTCAACCTGCCTTCCATACATGCATTATCTTTGTTTAAACTGAAGAGATATATTTGCTTCTCCCTCTGCTTAAGCCATGACCTGACAGCACTGGATAGCGAGTGCCTGAACCCTAACTCCTTTCTTCAGGGGAGATGCTGTAGCAGTAATGACAATTAAGTCACCAAGTGTAGACAGTGATCCAGGTATGACCCTTAGTGCCTAGACCAGTGCTGTCTGAACTAGAGTAGCGCTCAGACTAATGTTGTCCTAAGGTGTTCACTGAAAATACAGGCCCCACAAAGTAGACTTCTTTCCAGTGACTTTCAGTAGGAATTTAATTCCTGATTTATGTCTATGCATTTGAAAATTACCCCTCTTCAAGCTTAAAAGTGCAGTGTTTCATGGATGAAGTTTTTTTAAACTACTGAATTTAATTAAAAACAGGATAAATAACTAAAATAGAAGTTCTCTAAGATAATGAAAGAGAATAATTAATAATTAAATAGGCAACTGTCATTCTGGTAGTTGGAAACAAAGTATAGTTGAAAGAGATTCCTTGTCCTTTGTATTACCACAGAGGAAGCAAAATAAAAGTTGGAAGGCAAGTTTGATTAAATCCACTTTCTTGACCTCAGCTCCAGTAATAGGCATTGTATATCAGTCTTGAAGCCGTAGTTATATTTGAGAGAAATACAGGGTTCATTTGTCATCTAGACTCCATATTGTGAAGCTTGAATTCTCTCTGGGAGAAAAAAAGATACAATTGAAGATGCCACTGTGATGCTATGCCTTTAATTACATGCATGTGCTTGCAAGCTTACATACATAGCTTACATACATACAAAAATAAATAAAACTGAACTCTGTACATGTTTTCCAGTCTTTCACATCTAAGCCAACATGTGAGAACACAATTTGTCTCTTCTGACTGCACATGGAAATTGCTGGGCAGAGCCTTGAGAGAATCTGAAACCCACATAAGTAATTGCATGAGTGAAATTATGCAAAGCTATGGCAGATAAAAGCTACAGTTAGGAGGTGTGATCGCAGCTTCTGCGAATAAACAAACCCCAGATTTAGTGACTGTAGGAACTAGCAGAGTGTAGTCTGTGGATTTCAGCAATGATGGCACTGACTAGACCAGGGCACCTGATACTTCTGTACTTGGCCACTACAACCTGAATGTACCCAGTGCACGTCAGTCACTTTCCTCCAAGCATGTTGCATCTGTTTGCAAGACACTTAAGGACAGTTGCAACCCTCATGGAGACTTTGTGGTGCTTCTTTTTTGTTTTCTTCTGGAGCTACAAGACTTGCTGGTATATTCTAGCTAAGCACAGTGGCTGGATGCCACTTGTATGAGCAGGTGACCCACCTAGTGGATGAGGGAAGGGCTGTGGGTGTTATCTGCCTGGACTTTGGTACTGCCTCCCACAACATTCTCCTGGAGAAGCTGGCAGCCCATGGCTTGGACAGGGGCACTCTTCACTGGGTTAAAAACTAGATGGCCAGGCCTTGAGAGTGGTGGTGAATGGTGCCACATCAAGTTGGTGGCTGGTCACTGGTGGGGTGCAAATTTTGCTCCTGTTGCTTCAGTTCCAATTACATGTCCTAAAGCAGTGAGCAATAATGGATAGGTAATCCTTGAGCCAAGGCTTCTATAAAAATGTCATGTGTGAAGTCAAGGATTATGTACATGGAGACACGAGCAAACTAAGCTGTATTATTAAACATGTCAATTTTAAAGAAGTTAGTTTAACTTGATTAAATCTGCTCTGGGGGATGCTTTCTTTGGCCAGTTGAATTGTGTCAAACCAAGTGGAGATCTTGTGATTCTGAGTAACGATGTTCACACAGCCTTTAGCTAATATACCTGAATTCTACATGTGTAGTTAACATGGATTAATTTTTCTGAATGTCCCCTGGTGGACAAACCAATCTCACTGACTCTCATATGTTTACTTCTCACACCGATTCTTGAATGCCTGTCTGACATGTACTGAGGAAAATAGTGTTTCGTCTATACTATGTACCAACTCTTGTCCACAGAAGTTAGCCAAGTGAAAATGAGTTACCCTTTATCTTCTTAGAGCTGTCAATTTTGTCTTTAATGTGGTGCTCAGCTGAGAATATTAGATTTGCTCCCATGCTCACTGACCTTTCCTCATCAGTTTACCAGGATAAGAATGCGTGGTGAAAGGCTAGGTGGAAGATGCAAGGTAAAAATGACTCCAAAGTAAATGTACCTAAGAGGTATCTTTGTAATAAACTTTGTATAAGTGCAGGCACATGCTTTAAAAATAAACAATATGAGTATGAGAGGATCTTTGAAACACCAAGAGAAACAAACTCATGTTTGATATATTTATGGAAGTATGATTTGCAGCCCACTCAATACCTGATTGCTCTGGGACTGAAGACATCCCATATGGAAGTAGAGGGGAAGAACAGCCCGGGCTATTTTTTGCAAATGCTGCATTTGTGGTTTTTTATTGTTATGCTTCTTTCATTCCCAGGACGGACTTTTTCTTCTGCAATAATTCTGTCATTCTATGTTTCATCAAGACATCTTTGCAGTTGTGTTCTTAAACTGACAGTTGGTTTTATTTTTAAATAAAAAAGTAGATAATATTGTTTCTCTTCAAACAATGAGGTCAAAATAGAAAGTTAGAATCGGAATTGCATAAAATTATAGAATGTGCACCCATTTATACAACATTTTCTAAAATAACAGTGATGAGATACTGAAAGCCAGAGCTGTACAGCATTGAATGTTGATTGTGTAGAATTGCCAGGAGAACCATGAACAGTGGCAGTAACATGTAATTGAAACTGTCCTTACTGGGCTTCATTTGTAATGCCTTTTCAATAGTGTAAAGTTTCTCCACTTTTTTTCAGTTCGTATTGTGTCTTTTCCTCATTCATTTGACTGTCTTTCTGTCCCCTAAAGGTTTTGTCAGGAATAGAACTTAATGTGGCATACAATGTGATGATGTTTGTTTCTTTTATTTGCACGTGATAATCACCAACTATCTCACCAGAGATCTGGGAATAGTTTCTTAGTTGCAGCTGCAGAGGAAGTAAAAAAATAAACGTATTTGCGTGTGTCCTATGTAAACAGGCTTCTTAAAAAAATCCATTTCTCAGCATCTGTTGTAACATAAGAGAATTATTTTATCTTCAAAACAGATTTCTCAAGTATGGAAAATTTTTCCTATTTCCACTTCTTTACAGCTGTTATTTGTGCCATTTAAAAGGTGCTATTTTAGCCAATGCTTGCTGCATTAATTGTAAAAGGGAAGACTTTATCAATGACCACCATAATAATCAGTGTTGCCAGATAAATGCACCTGAGCAAGTTCCCAATGCAGCAAATTTGGAGCAGAATGAGTTACAGAGTTATTGTAATTGAAGCACTGGGCATGTTTTAGTTTTCATCTTGGTTAGATTAGTGACGGAAATATAATTATTTTATTAGTTTCAGAAAATACATGCTGATTGTACAGTGGTTTGCTGTAGCAGATACTATTCTTTGGGCTATTTCATGGTGTGAATTCAAGGCTAGGTTAGCAGAGGGTGCTACAGCAAGGCAACTGAATGCGTTGATAAAAGTCCTATCCTCTATATACTGCTAATTGAACGTAGAGTGTCTGTGATTTGCATTTGTCAAAGGACTGTATTCCTGTTATCCTGGTGATAGAGTAGTATTGGAATTGCCTTGCTATGGAGTTTATTTCATCACATGTAGATGTTGATATCTGGCTTTATGAAAGAATTTGAAATGTCCTGTGGAAGGTTAGAATTACTCTTGAAAGCAGAATACATCAACTTTTAGGTCTTCTAAAATAAGTACGTAGTTGAATCAGAAACAGTAATATATATAGTAATATATACAATATATAGCATAAAACCATAGTGATCTCAGGTCAGCTTGTAAAAAGTGGAGTCACCGTGTAAAAACTGTAATAAGGAGTTTGGAGTTTCTTTGAACCTTTTTGTTGAAGCAAAGGCTCTCTAAACAAAATCCCATTTAAGCAGTGCCATTCAACGTGCCGATCACCTTATTTTTAGACTCAGCTCTTCTGAAAATAGAAAGAGAAGGAGGGGGTGAACAAAAATAAAAAAAAAGGTAATAGCACAGATTGCTTCTCAGCTCCCCTGATTATAATCAGTTTGTGGACAGGTGGTCACTGTGTTCTTTGTAACACATGAGACTTACTGATCAAAACCAATTGTGATTATATGTGTTGTCACTTTGTCCTCTAAGTTCCACTTCTGAATAGTATTTAGATTATTGCAGTCACAGACTATTTTTGCTCATTAGGGCCACAGTCAGTGCTGAAGTTTACTACCAGTCTTTTAACTGCAACAGACATTTTGAAACCTGCTGATGATAACAGTTAAAAATCCCAGCCCTGTTAAAAATCTGTGCACTGTCCCTCTACAACTATGTCGTAAAAACTGTTCTTTCCTTGGAAAGTTCACAACCTAATAAAATGAAAAGTTGGACAGAGGATTAGGGAAAAGCTAGCATTATCTCATTACGTAGATGGAAACTGGAAACAATTGTGATATGAGCAAATTGCGTAGGTCATGACCCAAAGTTATAGATAGAACTTGCCTCTTGACTCACAGCCCATTGCTTTTTTCTAGAAAACCATTATTGTTTTTAATCTTAATATGTCAGTTAAGGATGTTGACAAGGAGTTTCTGTGCTGCTGAGAATTGCACTGAAGTATAATTGTAAACACTATGGAAGATCAGACCAGAGGAGGAAGTGCTATTTTACAGCTCTTTTATTTGAATTCATTGCTTGATCATCATAAAAATTTCTATACTTCAGTGCCCAAAGCTGTGCTTGTTAATTCACCTGGTCAGGCAAGCATTTCCTATAATCATCATTGTTCTGTCTAAGCACTAGGTCAAACAGTAGCAGTTTAAACCTTTTAATGTTATATTTGAAAAAAGACAAGATGAATTGCATCAGTAATCCCTCCTGATTGATTACACATTTCTGACTGTTTTAAAGCCATGTACTAACTTGTCTGTATAAACACTTCCCATTAGAAATGGCTTTAAAAGTTCTGAATTATGTTTGTTGCCATAGCAATACTCAGTTAAAGATTCATAGAATGGTTTTTTATTTTCTTCCTACCATAGGGGAATTCATAAAGATGATTCTAAATCTATTTCACATACAGGAGATTCAGCAGGACTGTGTGCTTGGGAGATTGTGGGGAGAAAAGGAAGAGAAAAAAATTGTCCAGGGTTTAAATCTATTTTGGGAGTACTGATGGGATCTGCAGTGATGGGAATGCTTATGACAATTGCTTGTATTCTGTATTTGGGTTTCAAGGGACCTTGTCTTAAAGCTAAAACTGATTCAGAAAGAAGTGCCTACAGAAGAAATAGGTGTTCTTTGGCTCTTCTTGTTTTCCCGCCTAAAATATGATCTGCATTTGTATTTCTTCCTTTGACCTCCAAGAACTTGAAATGGTGCCATTCTTCTGTGGATTGTGAATGTAGACTGGGCAAAAACTGGGCTCTGAAATTGTCACTTGTTCCTAATATTTCGTCAGCTGTCTTCAGAAATCTGTTTTGAGTAGTCTCCTGTGAATACTTAAATTTTTGTTGGAACATCAGCAATTGAAATCTTAGTAAACAACTGAAATCCCACAGAATGCTAACTTTTGAATAGCTCTGATGAAGTTTAATCTGAGTTCTCTTCCCAGTTTCAAGACTAGTAGGAGGCCTTGGAAAAGTTTATCTTGAGTGTGCTCACACTCTTTTGCTGACTGTTTCTAGACTTGGCTGGTCACAGAACACTGTACCAAAAGATCTTGATTAACTGTATGAGATAGTTCATATTTTATTATTTAATAATTAATTTGACAAGTGTGGTAATTTAAAATGAGATCTCAGTATTTTTATTCCTTCCATAGAGGATTCCACCTCTTGGAGCCTAAAAGAGCTGTTTGAATTTCATGTGGTCTCAAGAGCAGCTGTTGTTTCTATATGCCCAATATGCTGTAGGAGTGTAGCAAAGTGAGGACAGTATTGGATTTAGAGAGAAATAGCAAAGTCAAGTTCAATATTTTGTCTGTATCAGTTGATTACAGAGCTGTAAAATATTGTAATATGTATATTTTCTTTTTTTTTTGATTGAAAGATGTAAAATTTGAACAAATACTATTGTAAACCATACCTGCTTTGCTCCTATTCAGCAGTGTATTTATTTTCCCTTTTTTTAATTGTAAAAAGAAACAAAACTTCCCATTGTGCTAGGAAATTGTGTTTAAGGTTTTGCAATGTTCTGTTTATTTAAAGGGTTAATGGGGGCTGGGGGAAAGTATTAAATGCTGCACTTCATGGAAGTTCCCCAGCAGCTATCAGAATCCATGTGCAAACTGAGAAATGAGATCAGTCCTTGCAGCACACTCATGTAATTTTTAAAATCAGAAGGTTGCTAAAAAAGCACATAGAACTTTTTAATAGATTCTTCTTATTTACATCTGGGTTTTTGAGCTGTTATGGTTCAATTCTTCAGGCTCTTAAAGCTCTTGTGATTTGGAAGAAGAAAAACAAATATCAGGCAACTTGTAGTAATTGCAAGAGCTGCAACACTGAGATAACAAAATTTTCAGAATGCAGTTCCTCTTCACTTAGGCCATAGTTCTAGAAGTACATAAACGGTGCATTCAGTTAAGCAAGCAATCTTGTACAGAGTGGGCAACTCTTGGTGGTGACATCAAGCATTTAAAAATATGTTGCCAGGATCAAAGCTGTAGCTCCTCAGCCCTTGATTTCAAAGGTTTGTGGGTGTTTCTTTAAGATACCGACAATTTAGTGTACTCTGGACTGATAGAAGATTTACTCTAACATAGGAAATTTGGAAAGTCTGATATTTGGGTTGTTTCTAGAAAGTCCAGGAGAACTGTTAAACAACAATCTCATTAAAGAATGTGTGAATCTAGAGTTAGAAATGTGAAAGATAAATATTGCAAAGTGCAGACAAGTCCAGAAAATGATTGCAAAAGTTATATTAATGGTTTTAGACTTCTTCCCCAATGAGTTGTGGAAAAAGGACCAACTGTGGCCTGGGATGCATCAGGCAAAACATCACCAGCCTGTTGTGGAAGGTGCTTGTCCTGCTCTGGTGCAGCGCCACCTCAAGCACTGTGTGCAGTTTTGGTCACCTCAATATGAGAGGGACCTAAAACTGCTAGAGAGTGTCCAGAGAAAGGCTATGAAGTTGGTGAAGGGTCTACAGGGGAAACCATATGAGGAATAGCCAAGGTCACTTCATTTGCTCAGTCTGGAGAAGAAGAGACTGAGCGGAGACCTCATAGTGGTCATATAGACCTCTGTAAGTTGCTCATGAGGAGAGGAAGAGGTACAGGCACTGATCTCTTCTCTGGGGTGACCAGTAACAGGACCAATGCTTAATAGCTGCAGTTGTGATCTGTATAGCAGGCAGAGTGCAGTGGGGAGACCCTCTAGGCAGATTTTTTTTTTTTTTCATGAGTGCCCTCTGCCTCACCCTCTAGATCCACTAAAAAAAGAAAATTGCCACCTGCCCCCCATCACTAGCAAAAGAGCCAGAGAGAACAAATGTGTCCTGCCTATTTGCCCTCACTGCATGATATCCCCCACCTCTGCTGGCCCCCTCTAGGTTGCCATGCTCCCTAGAGCTGATTAAATAGCCCACAAAGGATCCTGACACCACCCCTTAGTCACCTGATAGGCTCCTAAAAGCAGCCAGGTGCAAACAGGAAACATCTAAGCAGCTAATTTAAATAGCCCACAAAGGATCCTGACCCCACCCCTTGGTCACCTGATAGGCTCCCAAAAGCAGCCAGGTGCAAGTGGGAAACACCCAAGCAGCTACTTTAAATAGCCCACAAAGAAGTCTGATAAGGTCTCTTGGATGTCTGATGGCCAGGTATGAAAAATTTTAATTCTCAGAAGAGCTGAATGTTTCTTTTTACAGTACTTTCTCTCCAAAAAGCAAGTACAGGATTCAAACCCATAAAAGTAAGTACAGGGTCTTTATTATTTGCCTTTTTAAACTTTTAATACTCTGTTTTTCTTTGCTGTAGTTAAGACTAAAAGTTAGTTCTTAATAACAGCATAGGTCATTATTCAATGATTTTGTGCAGTGTTGATATTGTTGCTAGAAACTGAGGATCAATGTTAAAAATCTCCACCACCTAGGAGACTTGGGAATAATAGAAATGCTTCTCTAAGTGCAACACTGGTGATGTTAAGTAATAATGTGATCTTTGGAGTGTTGGTATTCTGTTGGTTCTATTGTAGCTCTTCCTTATGATACCAGGAAGTAGTTTTCTGATTCATGGCACATGTTTGAGCACAAGAAAGGTTAAAGATGGGGAGGGAGGAAGGTAATAAAGAGTTGTCTGGATTCTGGATGTTTCTGAGCTGGTTAAAACCCCAGGAATAAGTAATGTTTTGGCACTTCCTAGGAATGAGAAAACTGATTCTTATTAAACGCTTCTAGCGGGCTTGTGGACATAGTTTTGGAAGTACTGCGATACATCATTAAAAAGAAAATAGAAGTAAAGGGCGGGGGAAAGAAGAGGATAAAAAACTGACTAGGTTGGGCAGCAAATGAAAACAGGAAGGGAGAAGGATAGAGGAGGGCAAAGATAAGACACTTTTAAGTTAGCAAATCACCGTGCCTTTTTCTGCCGTCTATAAATTATTTTTGAGAAAAACATGTAATCTGCAGACCTCTCTTGTTCTTTATTCCTTTGGTACTTGGTACAGCTCTCATACATCTTTCCTATCTTCAGCTGGTTTAGAGGGAAAACTGTTGAATTTTGCTGGGATTTGTGAATTCCTTATCAATTGTTATTTAGGCAGGATTGTACATCAGTAAATTATAAGGGTAGAATTGGTAAAGAGCATGGTGAGTTGAATACTGACATATTTAAATTGTTTTAGGAAAATTTCTTCACAAACACGACTTGTGAGTTGCTGGTGTTGTTTTAAGAAGGTAAATAAAACATGATAGCAGAATGGACCAAGTTTTGTGAATCTCTTTGTTCTGAACCCTAAAGGGTTGCCCAGTCATAAATGCTGGGAAATGTAAAAATGCTGATTGTAACAAAATATTACACAGCAATTAAACTGCATTAATATAAGTAATAATTTGTGTCTTAAAAATGGCTGAATTCAAACAGCATAATTTTAAGAGACTGAAACATGATATAGAGTGTCATGGAATCTGTTTTGAAAGTATAAGGAGATTAAGAAATACTTGTCAATTTTTAAAATGTTTTAAAAGGCTGATAAATATTGTCAGTAGCTATACTAAGTAATTGTTATTAACTGAAGACAAATATTCTTGGGATTCCACATAGTATGTTCAGGTGCATGTTTGTGTGCATGTGTGTGTTTTTCTCTTTGCTACAGCTCAGATGATGAAAAATATTATTATTGACTCACAGAAAATAAACCTTACTGTAGCATCAACACAACATTTATGCTCTTTCTGCTGGCATATTTCACAAATGTGAATTTTAGAGCAGTATCATTCATAGAAAGAAGTAGAAATTTATTGTTCTGTGTTTGATAGAATGATTTGGGTAAAACATGAATGAGTATATAAAATGGAGCTGTGCTAATTTCAGTTTTTATTACAGGTATTAGGGAGAAATATAACTTTGGCAAAAATAAGTGGTAAGAGAAATAACCACTTGTGTTTGAGCCTTTAAAGCTGATACATGAGTAGTATTTCTGAAAATCTGGACTCTTCTATTTTTTAAGTTTGTCATAGTATCCTAGTAGATGATGGGTAGGTATGGAAAGGAGTTTTGACCTATTTGCCTTCATACTCAGTTGACTGAGGGTCAGCTTCCACAGTTAGTGACTGAAGCAGTACTTCCTTGGCAGTTGGTGGCAACAAATTTGGGTGCAGCTTTGTCAGTCAAATAGGCTATTTGTCTCTGTCATGTTCCTTTCTTTTGAGGTGCGCTGTGCCAAACTCACTCCCAGCTACAACAGTTAACTCCCAACTTGGAGATCCAAGTGCCCTTGCAGACAGCAATAAGAGTTTCTAGTTAAAGAGGCCAGGCCACGTGATGGACCATTTGTCAGCCATCCTGTGTGCAAAGTTGGGAGAATTATCAGCAATCCCAGGGGGAAATGCAAGTTAAGAAGTCAGTAACAATGCGCTTTATTCTGCAGGACAAGAGGTGGAAAGCTTTCTGTAGGGTAGGATTGAAGAGCCTAAGTGATCATACAAAGAAGTTCAACAAGAACATAAGGCATGTGAAAGGAATCCATTTGGTTTCCTCAACATTAGTCCTGAATACATGTATCTTGTTCTGTAGATTAAAAATTTTCATTTGAGTCCTGAACTGTAGCCTTGATGTTCTGGTCTTTCTGTCTGATACACCTTGAAAGGGCAGATGCAGTCATGGACAGTGTTGAATTCAGTGAGTCCTAGTGTACAAGTGCCACTGACAAAACTATTAGGCCTGCTGAACCTTGCAGGCTATACCAGAGCCACTTGCTCTTATTTGGGAAAAAAAATCCTTGAGAGTTTCTGTTGGCTGGACTGTTCACTTTTGATTTTATGGAAACAATACTGAATGGCATTATATAACTGTCTGCCTATTATAGGGGTCTGTGATTGAAATTGCTCAAAAGTTTAGGGCAGCTGCAGGTGTGACAAGTAGTCCAGCTCATGGGCTATCCAAGTACTAATTACCTTTATCAGAAATGTGTTTTGTTTTCCATATTTTAACCCTGTATGATTTGTGACCTTAGGAAGGAACAAACTCAGAACTTCAAAATCTGCAAAAGCATTGTGGAAATACAACTTAGGGGGATTATTTAATTATCTAAAACTGTTCCTGTATTCCAGCCCAAAGGAACTCTCCTAGTTATGATTTTATAGTTGTGATAGAAAGCAGGTGCATCATTATGCATTGGTCCGTTCAGAACAAAACTGCCTGGAAGTTTATTTCCTTACTTTACTGACATGACCTATTCATTCCTATTTTATGCAGCAATCACTTTCTCTTATTGCCTGTCATTCTGAAGGGAAAGTTTCTGGTTGACTAATTATGCCCAGGAGCGCTTGGTAGCAGGGCAGCTTCATGCAAGTTTCTAGTATCCTTGCCTTTGAAGATGTTAAACACCAGCATTCTCATCTCCTCCTGAGAAATGTCTGTTATTTCTTTCTGTGTTACCGACATGAGAATGTTGTGTGTGCTCAGGAGGGTCCTTGGTTAGTCTCCTATGGTAGCTATTCCTTATTTTTATTTTTTTGATGGAGGCGAAAAAAAGCAAGAGAATACTTCAGCTTGTTCATTGTTTACAAACACAAGAAAAGTGGAATATTCAGAGTGAGAGAGATGATAGCAAAATGAATATTCATCAGAGGCTTTCTGAAGAAGTTGAACAAATGGGCAAAATCTAAATTTTATCTTATGCCTGGATGATTATCCATTTGGAAAGTTATATTTCAAGATAGAGGTGTATTCTGGGAAACTGCGTGATTCTGGATAGCGAGGTGGGAAGATAATTGGCGGAGCCATGTGAGGTCTTCATTACTTAACTTGGTATTTGGTTATAATACAGCATGGCACATTCAGTCCATTCAGGATTTCCTGGGGAACTTTGTCACTTCTCCTAATGTGGGTATAATTTTTATTTTAACCTTGGGAAAAGTAGCAATCTCTAGAAAGTCCTGCTGCTTGAATAGCTGCAAAACTAAATAGTACAGAGCTATTAAAAGATATTATGCGCAACAGCAGCTAGGAACTCAGTTCTGTCTTGGAGTGAGAAGCAGAAATTATTCTGGAAAAAAATTGTGGACAAGCAAAGGACTTGTCTCTGCTCATAAAATGGTAATCAACATAGTCAGTGAAGTGCGATGTAAACCACTGCGGGACATGCCCGCAGTACTTTGCTTTGCATTTGATAATTTGCAAAACAGAGCTTACTTATTTATCACCAATTCTGTCATACTGTATTTAGCAGGAGAAAGCAATTTGACATTCTCTTGTGGATTGAGGGTCCCTGCCAGATTCTGGATCTTGGAGTCCTACTTTCCTTTCAGGGGGATTTTCTGGTATGCTCTTAATTTGTTTGAAACCATCCAGGCAATTACTACTGCTGCTGTTTTTTAGATCTCCTGTTTGTGTTTTTAATGAGGACAGTCAATATACCACGTTATCCACATTTAGCACATTATCCAAATTCTTTTATAATGGGGATTGATTTTTAACCAAAAAGCTAGTCACAGGGATTTCTTGTTACTGCCAATTTATCTAGTAATACATTGTGATATTTAAGTTTATGCTGTACTAGTTTATAAAGTCTCTAATAATTTGGTTTGCAAGTACTGTTGAATCCATTATAGCATTATCAGTAATGCGTAAGATAACAAGGGTAATTTACTCACACATTTTCAGTAAAATGTGTTTTGTTCTTCATTGGTTCTTAAAACGTTTCAGTTATGTGACTGTTTTGTTCAGCCTGGGCTGTTCTTATATTCTGTGACACTTTGTGAGTCGTAATATAAACAGAGTTTTTTTCCACAGTAAAAAAGGCAGAGTAGAAAGTACAGTGTATTCTTGTCTTCTTTGTGAGGGTAACAGAGATGGCAGACATTGTCATGAAGTGAGTCCTTGCTGAATTCTGTGTATATAACCAAATTTGGAAAGAAGGGGTATAATGAAAAAAGATAGTTTTTACATGTTTGTAGGCTTTAGTTTGTTTCTGTAGTTTGAAGGACTTCACTTCTGTGCCTCCTAGTAAGTAACACTTCATTACCTGGATATTTTGCATGACAAATGGAATGAATGTCTAAATAGAAAAATAATATAGAATATTTCAGAAGTATCAATTTGTGGTTAAATGTTGTGGTTTTTTTATTTTATTCTGTGAAGCATATGTACAGGCCTTCCAAGCCAAGTCAGTAGCTTCCTCCAGCTAAAGATTGTTGAGGTATTGGGTTTAAGAGCCCAATTTAACCTTCTTTAAGAGCATGGTGGTTGCACCAGCTAGCTCAAAAAGTGTCTGCTCTCTGGGTTGTACACCAAGAATTTTAGAACAAATGTAAGCTTTCCAGCAAATGCTGGACCATGAGATCTGGGAAAAGAGGAAAGAAAATCCCAAAGGATGAGAAAGAAATCCCCTTAGCGTGAACATCCTGCATATGTAACTTCTCTTGTGTGGTTAAGTGTTCTTTAGAATAAGCAGGGGGTTGGTTGTCTAGAGCTTTGTTTTCCAACATCAGCAGGCAGAAGAAATACATTAAATATGCTCAGTGGTGAAATTTCCATCTTATCTATGAGTCTATTCTATATGGTTTATAGCAGCTTAATCCAAATGCCAGCTCGTGGGCCAGGCTGGCCTGCATCATGATTCCATTTGTCCTCCCACCTTTTCTTCAGAGAAGACAGTCAGTGGCTCTTGGACTTGAAAGTCAAATTACTCTCTTTGTACATGGGCAGCTAATTGGAGCAAGACCTGCTATCACAGCAATGCTGTATAAAAAGTGATGGGAATTAAACAGTGGCATGCCTCTTGTTATCCATATCTTGTGTGTTGCTGTCATAGTTTGCCCACTGGTGCAGCTCACAACTAGGGCATAAGAGTCTCATAGTTGTGATCTGGAAGCGTGGCTATGGAAATGGAGTTGGGCAGATTTAAGTTATGATTCTGTAAAGTGTGACTTACCCTCTAATCTGAAAGCAATAGTGATACTGATAAAGGAGGGAAGGTCTTTACCTGAATAAAGAATAGCCATCTGGCTTTACAGTGGAGACAGTTTATGTAAGACTTTCGGCAGCTTCCTGCTTTGTCTTTGGGTGCACACCAGTATGAGTTGTGTTGAGGAATTACTTGCAATGTCTTCTGATTGGTGTCTACCTCATTCATATATAATGTATTTTATGCTTAACTCTGTCTATGAATAGTCCCACTGAGGTAAAAAGAACAACTGTTGTGTGCCAAAGTACCTTGACTATTGGAATAGCTTTCCGTCCATGCTCAGAGCTGCCCAGGGGTTGTCAAGACATTTGACAGCAGTATTCCAGGATGCTAGCAAGTCTCTGCCTCTACCAGTAGTCTCCCTTCTTTTCTCCCTCCCTGCATTGCAGCCTTATAGTAGGTTCTTCTTACTTATTATCGTCTTTTCTCATGCTGACCCTTATGCTTAGAATTTATCTCTGATTGCATCAGAAAGCTGTTCTTATTTTATATGTATTTGCAAACAGTAATCTGTTTTTCCTGAGTGAATTCCTCCTTAGAACACACATCCTCTGCAAACCAATCACTGTGTGCATGAAAGAAAGGAATAATGTAATGTATCTTAAACATAAACTAGTTTGTTCTCTCTTTCTATTGCATATTTTAAATTTGTTTGGGCAGAGATCCACCCTTTTAATAGTTTGTAAAGTGTCTTGTACGTTAATTGTGCTTAGTAAATAGCAATAGGGTCCTTTTAAATTTTCACTTTTCCGTTTGATGCTATA
Organism: Sclerurus mexicanus; assembly: GCA_013396755.1. Taxonomy (NCBI): domain Eukaryota; kingdom Metazoa; phylum Chordata; class Aves; order Passeriformes; family Furnariidae; genus Sclerurus; species Sclerurus mexicanus. Next base: position 845,997 of record VWZF01005843.1, on the reverse strand, counting down.
ACTGTCTTTGGGATCAATACAGCAATATTCAACTCCAAGAGAGGTTCCAAGTGAAAGAATTAGTTGTCCTGTTGGACATCTTTTCTCAACTCTAATCTGCTATGGTGGCTGATGTAACTGAGGACCTCCTTTTCAAGGGAGATCTGTAACTAAAATGAAGAGTTATTGCAGATCAGGACAGAGGTGGCTTGGCAAAGCTGGGTGAGATTGGCATACTGCAGGCTTTTTTCTTCAGCCAATACTGCAGTTTCCTCATTTTGTGTCACTTACAAATCAATTTAAGGATAAATAAAATATGTAAGTCTTGGCAATTACAGCATTCTCTTAGAATAATTTTGTTGGGTATTTACTGGGGATTTTGTACTCTTTTCAGTCTAGTTTATTAAATTTGTCTTATATTAGCACTGACAGTACTTTTCCTCCCCAAACAAGTAATCGAAAACAAGCAAACTTAAGCCTGGAGACTGCATCCATTCTTCCCAGTTACCTTCTTTGAACTACTTCAAATTAGTCCACAGGTTCCTGGGGTGTCTGCCACAGTGTTTTTGGATGACAGTGTGAAAGACACAAGAACTTTGCATAATAGTACTTTCTAGACTCTGAAACATATGTAGGCAATGGGGAAAAAAGTCGTGTTATACTGATTTTATATAGGTTTTCTCTGGTGTTGTGTGGTGTTGTGGGATCCTCTGAGTAATTATCCTGATAAATAGGGCACCATTCTTTTTTTATTTGCCAACTGTAGAGGTCTGAAGAACTATACGATTAGTATATAAAGCTATTATGTAAATCCTCTTTGCCCCAGTTTAAGTTAATGCTCTACATATGGCGTGCCTGGTAGGGTGAAAATTCATGTTCCCTTTTTGCCCGAGCAATGCATAGCAGTGCTTCTCTTGGTATGTTGCTAGAATAGGAGAGCTGGTCAAGGGGTTTGTAAGTACTGAAGCAATCACTTCAGTTTTTCATGTACAGGATACAGATGACTCACTCCTTCTGTGTTTTAGCACTGACATGAGACTGTTCTGTAAATAGCACATGTTCAGAAATAGGACATCTCCCACCCCCATTAGCTATGAAATCAAGGTAATGTAGTTATTTGATTTTAAAACAAAAAGCAGGAGTGAATTTCAGCACTAGCGGCAATCTAGAAATGCAATTTGAGATAAGGGAAAAAATTTACTTCCACTTCCTGACAATAGGCCAGATTGCTAGTTATCATCTACAAGATAAAGAGAAAATAAATAAGGGTGGCTAAGACACAGTGCCAAGAAGACTGATAGGAGATGGACAGAGGGGTGTTTTTTTTCTTCTCTCAGAACAGCATTTCAAGATCTTGCAATGAAGTCTGAGAGTTTCTGAAAGGGAAAAGTAAGATTGGTAAAAGTCATTTACAGGGCAGTGGTGCTGATACATGAAGAATTTGAAAGAAGTTGTGTTATGTTGTATGAATTTTTTTTGTATAGAATAGTCATGTTGTGACTAAGAATTCCTTGATTACAAAGCTGAGAAAGGAAAGAGTCACAGTGTGATCTGTCTCCTGAAAATTCTGGATTCCTGCCATATTTGCATGTGTCTCATAACCTGTATGCAGAAGGGCAATAAGAAAGAACCCAAACCAGGGAAGAAATCAAGAAGGAAATGGAAGGCAAGTATGAAGTCCTGCACCTGCGACGGAATTAACCCACTCAGTAACAACCAGACTGGGTAGAAAGCTCTGCAGAAAAAGACCTGGGGACCCTGCTTGGTAACAAATTGAACATCAGTCGGCAGCTTGTCCTTCAAGGAAAGAATGTCAATTACATACCGGGTTGTGTTAGCAAGAATGTTGCCAGCAGAGTGAGGTAGATAATTATTCTGTCCATTTGGTATTTGTGAGACCATGGGTACAGAACTGTGCCTGGTTTTGGGCTCCACAGCGCAAAAAATACAGTGCTTGCATATGTGTATGGTGGTGGACTACCAGTAACCCCCTTGTAGGGTTAGAGGATTATGATACTTAATCGGGTTAATATGAATAACAAGATTCTGTATGTCAGCTGCCTGTTGATTGTCCACACACTTACTCCACAACAGTGTCTGTGTGGCAGCTTCTTTTTCAGCTGAGGACTGAAATATCTCACACCTACTCTGTTTTGGCATAGGGTACAAATGTGTGCACTGGTTGTTTCTCAGCAGTTGGTACAAGTTAACTACCTGCCTCACAGTAAATTGTGCATGCATCCCAATTGAGAATTAAGCCTTTTAGTTGTACCTTGCAGCAGCACAGCTGCTTTCTGAATCATTCAAGTTCACATTAGTATTTTCCTCATATATGTACTGCTATGAAAAAATGACCAAAATCTCTTAAAAGCTGGTGATGTGAAGATAGTCTTATGTCTGAAAATATACAACATGTTTAAAAGGTCTGCAGCTGCTGTATGGACATCCTCTGTTACTTCTTTACATGTATTTTTGCTAGATCTTCATAGCCCAGTTTTCAGGTTGAAGGGTGTGCCAGTTTCACAAGTTCTTAAACTTTCTTCTCTGTTTTGGGATTAATTCAGTGATTCCCACTGGTGAATGAGATTGTTCCTATTTATAGAATAGCCTTCAACACACTTTCAGTGCTTAAGTTTGTCACCAATGCAGAAAAGTAGATCTCTTTTTAAAGAAAGTCAAAACACTTAGTAAACAGCTATGTAACTCTAAATATCATGAGAGGATGAGAAAGGAAACATGGAAAAAACATACAAAAATGATGGAGTTGTGAATAAAGGTAATCTGCATCTGGCCTGAAACCTAAATGGGTTCTCTGCTGTTGTTTTCAATAAAGATGATAATGTAGGGTGTGTAGGGAAGGCAGGCTGGCTCTTGGGAAGGGGTATATATAGAAATGGAAATTACCATTTCTGAGGTGAAAGCAAACTGCGAAGAAATTAATGGGTTGAAACTGAACAGACCGGATAATCCCTACCTCAGAATATTGAAGTAACCAGCCCATGAAATTATAAATCTACTGGTTAGGATTTTTTTAGAATTTACTGATAGGAGATTGTTTTATATGGCTGGAAAAGGGTAGCTGTGGTGTGTGTCTTTAAAAACAGCACAGAGGCATCTGCCTGAGTACAAACTTGTTAGTTAGATCTCAGTGCATTAGCTTAGAACACACTTTGAGGAAGGGAATGCTTACAGGCGTGGAGGTGAATTGCAAATAAGATGAAATGTGCCTGGAGTTCACCAAGAGAGGTGGTACTACTACACTAATCTGCTATTGAACATTGCAACTGATTTTTTAGAAAGGGGTGGAAGTCCTTATTTATCTGAATTTCAGCAAAACATCTGGCGCACTGTTACATGGGGAAATTCTAGTCAAGATATAGCAAATGAAATTTAGAATAAGGAGTGAAAGAGTGGTCAAGAGAAATTACTGCAATGAATCAATAAGTAAAGCTGAAGAGTGCTAGATAGGAGGGAAAATAATGCTGGAGTACCTAAAAGATCAGATTTGAAAATATTTTAATGCTTTCTTTTTAAGGAAGTTGGCGTGAAAAATAAGAAAGCTGAAAGTTGCTGTTGATGCAGACCACTGGAATAGTGGCCAGAAGTGCTGGACAGAAAAAGAAGATGCATAATATGGATAGCATACAATTGTAATGCTCCCTTTTATATGTTGGAAATGCTATTGTTTGAAAGTAACTAATGAAGAGAAAGAATGGAATATGGCTGTCAGCTGCAACGTGATTATGAACCGTGTCTATGATGCAATCCTAACAGAGAGCAAATGTGATCATAAAAAGGTTCAGGCAGGAAAGGTGTTTTTTGCAAAATTGGGAAATACCGAAACCATTATACTTCTGTAGTGCAGTATTTGCCTGCAGTGCTATACATCCAGAATGTTTTAAATTATCTGTTTAGAATAGGCAGTTGTAACTTGGAAAATAAGCAGAGAGGAGGTATTGCTTTGGCTTGTCTTGTTGTTGAAGTGGCAGCAGAGGAGTGGAATGTGGCTTGCTGTGAATGCATGGTGGAGAGAAGAGCACAGCGTTGACAAGAGCTATGTATGCTGAAAGGACATCCATTGCCATCCCTGAGGTCTAAAATATGATGCACAAAATACTTTTCTGGCCTATGAGACATTTAGGTATTTGATTCTTTTCAACAGGTGAATAAATTGATCTGTAAAAGCATCAAGATCTTATTTTTCAGGTCTGTTACAAAGACTACTGCATTAGGGAATTACCTGGTGGGTTTGCATGTTTTCCTAGAATGGACAAGTATTGCTGCTCTTGGAGAATAGGATGTTTTTCTACTCTTTCCCGTTTGACTTAGTAGCAGGAAGAATTACAGTACAAAATTAGTATGTTACTTGTCTAGAGATGTGCAAAGCAAATACTTAGGGTGTTATCTGGTTAGTTGGATTATTTATTTGAAGCAATCTCTTTTAAACTCTGAACTATAAACAGAACTGAGAGAGTTCTTGAATGCCTTCTTCCTGACATTCTAATTTGGCATTCATCCAGGATGGTGAGGAAGCTCAGATCTCCACTTTCGTAATGACAACCCTCAACTATTTGCTTTTCAGACTGCTGTTTGATACCTCTTCACAGATCTTCTGGGGTTTGATCAGTAAAGAGTTGTCATAACTGGCTAAATTTCTCCCTCTTTTTCAGTGGTTCAGTTTTCAATCTCTTCAAAAGTCAAAATACTATTTGTTCTGCTAACCACAGTTCTCAATACTACACTGAGCGTGGAATTTAAATATATAACAGGTTGTTTGATAAACAGCTGCACTAATGAGGACTGATTGTCTATGGAAATGTATGCCATTATCCTGATTTACCTCTCTACAAAAGACTCAGATACCACTCATATCACCTACTTAGTTGAAGAATTAACAACAGTGGCTAGTGCAAACCCATTCATGTGCTAAAGTGTTGGGTAAAGATTGAGGTGTAAATACTTTCCTTCACTGGGAACACTCACTTTGTTCTTCCTCCTCTGCTTCCTTAGTTGCCACTTTGACAAAACCAGCAAGAATTTTATCTATTGAAATTGCTGACACACTGTCGAATCTAGATGAAATTAGCCAGAAGTCATGAATGGGAAATACCTTGAGACACAAACATTGCTTTTTACGAGAAATGAAGTTCATGATCTTCAGAGGAAACAAATCTGCAATCACTTCAGATCTCAATCATATCTAATAGAAAAGGTGAAAGCCTCTGTGTGTTTTCCATCACAAATAATTTTAAAAATACAGCCCTGAAAAGTCTCGTGAGGAAAAAAACTGAGGCAGAAAGCTGTGTGGTGCAGGAGAGACAAGTTCTTATGTCTCTCCATCTCGATCCTCTGTGCTAGATACTTCAGGCAACAAAAGCATTTCTTTGGAAACATTCAAGTATCCAGCTTATTTCAGTCTTATTTCAGACAATAGGAGTAAATGAGTGACAGACCTGTAGGTATTTCTACACAATTGGGAAAAAAAATGAGAGAGACTGGAGATCTATAAAGGATGTTTTTTTCCCCAGAGTCTGAATTAAATAGCCAGGCCCTGCATCTTTGTTTACTTGCATTGTAGCTGTGTAACACTAAATTGGCTGATTCTACTGGATCTGTTTTCTGTTTGGTGAAAAATAGGATAAGAATCAGGTACTGTTTTACCATTCTGGTCAACAGACTCTCAACCAACTGATCCGTCTTTCTCTAAGCTAATTGAATGATAGCACTGAATGAAAGAGGACACATTTTGAGATAATTGGGCTCAGGAGGCTTGCTTTCTCTTTTTTCCCCCAAAGTGGGCAAGCTGTTGATGTTCTCTTAAAAGTTCTTATGATACATGAAATATCTAATGTCTTTTGGAATTACGTTTCCTGCTTCTAAAAATATTATGTGTATAGTGTGTATTTTAAAATGTCAAGTCATTTATTGACACAACTGTGAATACAGTAGATTTAAACAGGTTGTGTATGTTTTATTTAATATGAATGCAAACAGAATATACAGAATATGAATAAACAATATATACAGAGTATGAAGTGTGCATGTTTTTCTGTATCGTCTCTGTGTGTAACTCTGTGATTCCATAGGTGGGACGGATGGCTTTCAAGGTGCTGATATTGATATACATAAACAGAATTTTGAGTTATGCTTCCAGATAATGGGATGCTGTTTAAAATGTTTCTATTTTTGAAATTCTGGGTTATTTGAAAACGAAAATATTTAAGATAAATTTTCATTACTTGATGTTTGCAGATGGGTTATATTTTCCATGTTAGTGGAAAGCAGTTATAACTGCAACTAAATCCTTCTTTTCCTACGTGTTTTGAACTTACTGAAATTACTGAGTGACATGTACTGATTTAGACAGTTTGGGGTTGTTTTTTTCCTCAAATTTTTGCAGTGAGAATCAGAAAGGCAGGAAGTGGGACAGTGGGAGCTAGGTGTGAAACAGTTGAACAAACAGGAGAATTCCTAGGGGCCTTCCTACATTTTTGAGTAGAGCTCACATAACTAATGTTGCTGGTATTGACTGTCTTTTTGTCTGTAAAGAGAATAGGTGTGGTTTAGTACACTTTGTAGGATGTAACTCTTATTCTCATCCCACCTCTATAGATTTACTGATGATCCTAAATGATCTCACCCTAGTTTGCTTTCTGTGTGTTTGCTTTCACTGCTTTGAAAATGTAACGAGAAGCAGTCAGGGGAGGGTAAACAGGATAGATTTGGGGGTAAGCAGAGGAATTGAAGCTGCATTTTTTGAGGCAGTGTGTATGTTGCAAGGGAAAGGAATCCATGTTCTGTAGTCCTAGGCAAGTATAGAACAGCTCTTGCAAAAAATTAATGTTCAAAATTTCACTTGCTTCTATGGAGCAAGCAAGGGTATCAGTCTTGAATGTGGGTAGCTCTGAAGCAGGATCATTGTTTAAAATCTAAAATTGATTTATCTTCTGTTGACTTTGCTGATACATGAAAAAAGGAATAGTCACAGATTGACTCAGGATGCTTTTTCTTTGAAAGGCTTCATTTTCATGAAGGGGTTAATTTAAACTATATAAAGAATATGTATGTGCACATTGCACTGTAGGTCTTACAAGATTTTTCATATTTTCCTTTGATTTCATAGACAACTCCGTTATAAATGATTCTAGGAAGAAGGACAGTGAAATGGTAAAGGTGCTTTTCTCCATAGGAATGCTTAAAATAGTCATTGAACTATGATTCTATTGGAAAACTTTAACTTGAAAATTCAGATTGGAATTCAAGTACCACTTGGAACAAAACTGAGAGCAAAATGCTCTTTTCAGAAAAATAATTTTTAAGAGCTCTCCTTGCTGTGTTTTCCTCTAGGTCAGTAGCAAAACTGTCATCCTTTTCAGTGAGAGGAAAGCTAGACTTGCACTGGGCATTTCTGGAGATCTTGCTTTAATATGTTGTCTAGAGAAATATTAGGGTGGAAATGGAAGATTTTCACATAAGGACAAAACAAACAAACACTGTCTTCATATGTTTGGGAAACTGGCCAAATACAGTGAAGGTTACTTGGATAACCTTTACTTTATCAGTACAGTGCTGCCAGCTTCTCACATCCTGCTTAGCTGATCCTGTGAACCTTGTTTTGGATAGCAGTTCTTCAATGAATAGATTTACAAAGCCTCAAATGAATTTTTTAAGATTGCAGATGTCAATTATTGAAAAAGTCACTGTAGATTTTTTGCACTGTAAGTGAGGGTTTGTATGAAGTGTGTATTGGCCATTTCTGTATTTTATTTCAATGTTCTCCACTACCTGCTTCACAGTGCTATTTAATCTGTGTACCCTGAGAAGTGTGTGCAAACCAGAGGTACAGCACAAAACCTTTCCTTGTATCATCTTGTTAAAATCATAGGGTAGATGGTCCAAAAATTAAAGAGGAAAGGGCCAACAGAAACCTTTTGACAGACAATTTCAGAAGCTGGTAAAACCTCCTGTCTGGTGTAGGGACATGTATAAGATGTTTCTCTCTTGATAGTTCTTGCTTTTAAATGATAAAAGAATGAATGAAAGATTTCAATTTTGTAGAAGTTGCGTGACAGATACAGAAGTTATTAGGGACAACAAAAAGTAATTGTGCAAGCTTTGTTTCTTTAGGAAACTTAATTAAAAACAGAGGTGAAATTCCGTTTTAACAGGGTAGTAATGTGTATTTTGCTCATGGCACGTTTTTTTCCTAAGAAGAATGAGAACATTGTAATACTTTTATAACAGTGTCGGTCTAGTTCTGTTTTGTGTTCTGGAGGTATTTTTGTCTGTTTGTTTATTGAACCTTAGTCCACTGAAAAAAACCAAAACAACTATTTTTTTTTTGCTGAGAATTCCTTTAAGTTCTTTATCCTTTTTGTAAATGGCTAAAATTGGTTGCATTTGTGCTAGTTAATCTTTTATATTCCTTGTGGATTGGAAAGTGTTGAACTTGTAAACCCTTTGGATTGCACAGAGATCTAATTGTTTATGCAACCAGACCTTTTAATCATGACACTCAATTGGAATGAATATTTAAAAATACACACCATATATAGTCTGATGCCAGAGGTAAGCTCATGCTCATGCTGTAATATGGGAGGCAATTAGTAAAAAAGTTACATGTGTAATTATATATACAAAGGATTTTGCTCATACTTACTCTTTCAAGGTCTTAAACTGGTTAAAGTTTTTATCTGCTGATAGACTAGAAGCATAGAGGAAATCCAGTGGATATGAAATTACTTGCCTCAAATTGTCAACAAAGAGCTATTATCTCATTAGACCATGTGTATCAATTTTCTTGCAAAACTGTATAATTTCTTTAGGGTTTTGATTGTTTTTCAGAATCTTGAGTACTGTTGCTGTGAAATACGAGATTTTAAGTTGGCATTGATTGTTTCACATTGATGAGATGTAAATAGTTTTATTGAATTTCCCATCAACTTCAGCCTTTGTAGGCATGTTCACATAATTCAGTAATGATCAGACAAATGCAAATAGCCTCCTTTTTTTCTTTTTTTAAAAGAAATAAGAATATAGGTTGCCCCCTCCTGGCTTCTACAGTGACAATTATGATACTGTTGGATTTAGATGATTTTACCCCATTTGCGTGTTACTCCATTGTTTGAAATACCCGGAAAGAAGGATTGGGAGTTAAATATGCAGCCCTTTCATTCTCCTCTTGGGCCTTAATATTTGTGTCACAAGGGCAGAGGACTGGGCTGGGAAGGGAGTAACTACACAGGCTGTCTTCCAAACCTTTCAACATGTCCTCTTTCAAGTACAACAGCATCTCAAAGGAGTCCTCGTGCTCTCTATGCATGCATTAGCTTGGCCAAACCTTACTTTATTTGGGCTTTTTGAGCTACCAGTATTCAAATGACTGTGACAGCAACTGGAAAGTGCTGCAATGAGCAGTTTGTAGGAAACACAGTAATACTGACAGGTTTGAAACCAGTCTGAACCCAGGACTGAAAGGGCAATTGGACGGTCATTTGTCTGGTCTACACATTTGGTAAACAATTTCTGTTAACCCCCAGAATAACTCTTGGGCAGCTGCTGCTCTCTCAGCTGTTCGTTTAGCTGCTACAAGAGAAGCCCCAGGACTTTCAGGGAATGTTTCTCTCATCTGCAGCACCAGGTATACCTCCTGCTTTGGCCAAAGGCACTCTGGGTTGATTCTGTCTTTGTATTTGCATGCCCCAAATCTGGCTCAGGTGTAGAACATGTTAAAATTATAGCTCTCTGTAATTAGGACAAGATACAGAAGAGGCAAGCATAGGAGTGAGCTGAAGATGGCTGTTCTACACTTCTTCTGTTAGCAGTGGAATATCATTTGAGTCAGGAAAGTTGGTATTTTTATCTTCCCTCTCCTTCTCCTAGATGTTACCCTTTTGAAGGAGGTTGCTCCCTACCCCTCAGGCAGTGTCCTGGCATTCAGATGGGAGAAGGAACTGTTCTATTATGAAAAAAAGTGTATTTACCTGTAAATTAAGGTTAGTAAATTTCTGTGTATATATTATACATACTTGTATTTATTTTTAGAAGATTTTGTAGAAAGAATTTTAATCAGGTCATTTAGAGTCCTGAATGAATTTTTTGTCATGCAAAGGATTTTATCAATATGAATCCATGTTTTCTGACTGGAAAAAAGAATTAATGAAAACTAAACCTGAAAAATGATCTTGTTGTCAGGTAGGGCTTCCAGTTTTCCACCTCTGACTCTTATGCCTTTCTAACATCATGGTTTTGGGACCTCGTGAAAACCTATGCCAAGCAAGCTGTCGTTTTCAGTCTTTCCAGACTGAGTTCTTATGTAAATATTTTTAAAAAATAATTGCCAATACCTTTTACCCTGTTTGATCTGCTTTTTAGATGAGGCAATGACTTTAGCATTTATTCATATGAATAGACTCTTGACCAATCTTGTGGCTGCATATTGATAGTTATGACAAGTGATGTCTATTCAGTAAGTCAGTTTAGTCTTGGAGAGTGCACAATACTTCTTTCTACAAATACATCTTATGAACTCTAGGTGCATTATATATAAGATGATAATCTGATCAATGCATCAAGAGTTTGTCTCTTTAGTTTCAGTGGATTGAAATTGGAATTTGAATTTTAATTTTATTCTAAAAGGAATTGTTTCTTAGTATCAAAACTGATAAGCTCATTGTTTCTTCCTAACACTTAAAGATATTGGGTTGGGTGTACCTGCTTCTAACTGCTCTTCTAGAATTGACAGCCTTGTTAGAAAGGCTGAGGTTGAGGCTTGCAATCAATAAGAAAAAAAACCTGCCAATTTCAAACTCTGGTACAATATGGTTGTGAAGAACCATGTGTAAGTCAAAGTGGTGTTGAGGTAAACCACAACTTGATTTGTGTTTAACAATGTCTTCTCCCCGAAGCTGTTCTCACACTCTCCTTTTCTGCTCCCCCCATTTTTTAATTTTTTTTGTCTCCCCTCTTTAACTTGGCTTTACTACAGGAGTGGAATTGCCTCAGTGGAAAAAATAAGCATTTTCTTAAGAACTGGTCCCAATCTGCTCAATCTGTAGTTGCATTATTGGAAAGTACAGCTTTTTAAAGCCAGTTCTAATGTATTTGCAGAATTGTTCTGCTGATCCTTGGGAAGTTCTACTCTTGTCTTCTTTTGGAGACTATGTAAAGGACTTGACTGACAATAGGCAATACTGAGCCTTTTATTTAACTAGGGGGTAGAGAAAACACATGCAGTTTTATTGGCAGGTTCAAGGCCAATACTCTGAACTGTGTTGGCAACATCTTTGAGGTAGTCACTTTTTCCCACTGAAAGGTAGAAATGGCCATAGCAGACAAACTGCATCTACCTGAAAATGCAAGGTTATGGACCTCATGTGTAGGTCTTTTACATTAGTAAAATCTTGTGGTATTTCTCCAGGGAAAAGACTGCACATACAAATGTCATACCGCCGGTGTTCTTGCATGTTGTAATACCATCCCCATTCAACACACACAAATGATGGAACAACGTGCCCCATACTATGCACTTCATGGTTCATACTCCTTGCCTCATCGTGGAATACAGAAAACAAGGTTTTCTGGTCTGTTTTAAATGCTGTTCTATTCCATTGGCAAAGGAGGACAGACAGCTCCATCCACGCCTGAAGTACTTTGTTTAATATATCATCTCTTCATGACACATTTTGAAATGGTGCAGCCTCAAATACGGTGCTGTCAAGGAGAGTTATGGCTACACCTTTTATTACTGCTACTTGCAAGAACAAAGAGATAAAGCACAGGAAACATGCAATAACGATGGACATGTTCTTCTGACACGTGCTACTGTAACTGCAGTCACTGATTTTTTTTTTGGAAGATGCTGCCCAGAATGTATAGACATACCATGAGCAAAATGTTCATGTGGTGAATTATGCCATTTAAAAACTTTGCTAAAAAGAAAACCAACATCTTAACAACTGTTGGAATTGTGGCTTTCTAGCAGTTGCTGATCTGGAAATGAGCCAAAAACTTTAGCTGAAATGACTTGTATGCAGTTACCAGCCTTTTTTCCATCACAGTAGTCTGACTTAAGTAGCCAAGGAAGTGGCATCAGTGCTTTGGTATCTCCACGATGATTGTACTGTTTCTGCCATCCCACACAACGCAGCAGACAATTTCTCCCAGAAGCTGCCAGCAGCAGAATGCACCATCTCTCCATCACTTAAAAAAAAGTTTGGAATGAATTAAAAATAACTGTCTGGAATTCTGTCATACTAGCTGGGACTGTTCTAATGTCCATGGTAAACATGATGCGGCCAGCCTTCTAAAAATACAGATCTTGCAAGTTAACTCCATAATGTAAAACTGCAATAGATACTATTAGATGTGAATTTCCAAAATTTAATGTTAAGACTGTTGTCACAACTGTAACACAATTTTAAGTCTGCCCTTTGAGATTGTTAGCATATGACCATCTTGCATCAGCATCATACACTGAACAAAGCTATGAGCACTGTGAAAGAGTTCTTCCTTTGCTTAGGATAGAAAGAACTGAAGTTTGAGTAAGAGATGCAGGAGCTACATGTGCATGGCTGAACACAGGGAGTTACTGTCACATAATTTCTGTAATATTAAAGAAGTCTTCTATGTGCTACTATTGCTAAAGGTTTCACCAATGATATGAGGAATAATTAATCCTTTAACTCAGTGTATGAGAGGAACAAATAAGCTGGTCTGTTCCAGTCTGTTCTTCCAGTAGGCAATGCAACTACAGCTATGGCAGTGAGGGCAGCTAGAATGGGATCATTATGGCTGTGGTCTGTCAGTGCTTCTTCCTTCTCAGAGAGCTGAGCTAACTTTGATAACAATCTCTTATTTGCTGGAAGATCACAGAAGACTGACTGTTTGCAAAGTCGCTCTGTCACTGCTCTATCTAGCTGCAGTGCTTTTGTGTCATGCCTGGGATGTCCTTGCCCCTCAGTCTCTGTACCTAAGTGGAAGTGCTGCCAAAGGGCTTGAGTATCTATCAAGCCTCTTTCAGTATTTCTCCTCTTCAGTTCCTTCTCCATATTTCTTTACTGCTCTCTCACCTGTCTTTCTTTCCTTGCACCACAGGAGTTGGAGACTCTAAGGATGTTTGATTATATTGAAAAAGGGGAAGGAAAAAAAAATAAGAAAATGGTTGTGTACAAAGTTGTTCTCAAGTTTTTCCAGTTATTTCTTAACCTTTAAATTACCTGCTTGCTAAGGTACCTAATTTTCCTTTGAGTTTTCCTGATTTTCTTGAAATATTGATTTCTACTTTATCAAAGTGGGGCCTCACACTAGGATGTCTCAAATTAGATGCTCACAAGCAATGATTCAAAAAGCTTTGTCACTGTATGAACTGTGTATCACTCTATTATGGAATGAAGTAGCAGAGAATATTGAAGGTTAAACAGAGTTATACTAGTTGAGGTATAATGCTTGAAGAAACACATACAATTCCTGCTCACAGAGGGTCTGTGTAATAGCATTCATCACTATACAGCCATTTTCATGGATGTTAAAAATGTAGCCATTATTTGAGATGAAGACAAAACAAACAGGCTTAAAACCCCAAGCAGCATGAATAGGTAGAAGTTTTAAAAAATGAATAGTATTTGAAATGGCTCAGTAAGTGCTATCAGGAGAACTCTGTAATAATCACAGCATAAGAAGCAAAAAGAAATTACTTGTATTCATAGGCGCTGTTGCTGTGTAATTATCAAAAGGCTGAGTCAAAACTGAGCAAGTCTGTCAAAAATTCAGCATGTGTCAGGAAATATTTCCTAGCTAATAAATAACATGGCAAAAATCTTCCCCTGAAGAAATTAACAGCTCCTTTGCATATCTGAATGGTACGTAATGGGAATAAGTGAATACAGAGTCAGCAATTGTGTGAGGAAAGAAGCCACATTACTCCTTTTATTTTTGGCTGTGCCTGAGGTCAGAAGTTCTTTTGTTCTTTCTTTACCTCCCATTAGAGCAAACATAGTCTGCTTCTTTGCTCTTAAGACTTTTTTCCCCCCATCCAACTTTTTTGTTGTTTAAATAAAATAAAAATGTCTTCCTGTAGTGAAAACTCTGACTGTGTTGGCTCATTATTATTTTCAACACTTGCTTGTTAATGAAATGTTGCCTTATCCTACATCATAATACTTTTCAAAGGAAAAACCCTCTTTAAAGAGGCAGAGTAGTGAGGCTGTAATTTATTGAGTTAAAACTTCAAACAGTAGTTCTTAATGTGTGTGTTGTTAAAGCACTAACTATGCATCAAGTGTTTACAGCATATAAGGCTACTTATGTAGTAACGTGTTATTTATCAATGCTTCCATGATTTTGCATCCTAGAGCTATGTGGAAAACCGACTCCCTTTGTTTTGCTTTTTGTTCAGCTTTCAAGCTCTTTGGGGCCAGTGTTATTGTTTGCTTAGAAGTTGTTACTGCTCCATCAAATGCAGTGGAGAATTCATCCATTTCTCTATAGGTGCTTACAGCCGGAAAAAGTTAAATAATATCATTGAGTAGCATGTGATGCCATGTTTGTAAGCATGGCTCCTTCTGTGGAGTGTATGAATTGGAAGGGTGAGCAAAAATGTTTCCAGGGTTGCTGTTAACCAGTGTCTGAGCTGTAACAAATGAGTGGCTGCTTTGTGGTTGTCACTCTGTCGTTTGCCATGACCATATGGAATATGGAATTTCACAGTGACAGCAGGGGTTGGGCTTGGATCTATATGCATTGTAAATCTCAGGCTTTTGCCACTGGAGGAAGAAAGGCTTTGGTATTGCATGTATAGGGCTCCACTAGTGGAAATTGCCATGTGTGAGAAAAGGGAATTGATTACTGCATTACTACCAATAATAACAATAGCTTTTAATGACTGCACAACATTTAGTTGCTGTACCTTTTCCCAGTCATTCATTTTATAAAAGACATCAAGAAAAGGCTCATGTGACAAGGGTGTTTATACTTGAGTGACATATAGTTCATTTTTCCTGTTTATCAACAGATTTCCCTAATTATTAAAATCCCAGCATGTAAGATGCTTAGGAATAGTTATTTCATTGTGTAGCATATGTCTTCACATGAGACTACACAGTAAGCATGCATTTGTGAATGGGATCATAGGATTCAGCATCCACAACCATATTGGCTTGTGCAGCAAGGAACAGTACTAAGTGTATTGCTGTGAACTGAGCATTGAATGCCTTTTTTCAGTGCCCTGGCCTAGGAGCACAAGTGATCATAGTTAGCAACTAGTGTAGCAAAGTATAATGTGGAAGGTCTGTAGAGGGGGAAGTGATCTTACTTTAACAAAACACATTTTTTCTTTCTCACTTTTCTTTCTTTCACTGATTTCACTTCCTTGCATATCCAGAAGTCCAAGTGATGGTGCTAGGATTACTTACAGTAACAGGAAGGGTAAAAGATGCTGGCTATTAAGTTCTCATCATATCTCCTCGGGTTTTTTCTTGATTGGCAATCACATGGGTTTTTTTGACTATACCTTTTGTACTCTTTAGGAGTTGACAGTGATTGCAATCTTAGCCTTTTCATTCTGTACTATCACTGTAAGTCAGTAGGGACTATTACTGATTTCCTCACTCTCCTTTTGCCACTGGGTGGTTTATAGCTCTAATCCTGTTCTCCATCTTCCTGTCACCTTCTCTTAATGATTTAATTTTGTTCTTTATTTTAGAAAACCAGACCTCTTGAGAAACCACATACAGAAGTTCAGCTGATAACTGTTGTATTTGGGGGGTGCCCATCAACATGTGGTATCTTTCTGATTTTTTGACTGTTTCTTTTGGTCCTTTCAAAACACATCCATTTCCATTCATACTTCATTCCAGCTATTCTGCATAGTCTTGTTACAGGTGTCTACACATTTAGTTGATTGATGGGATGAAAAAACATCCTTTGCTAAGGTACAAGCGAGTTCTATAATTCCTTTGATCTCTCTAGTGCTTCAGAAGAAGAGATACATTGTAAAAGCTGTAGGTATATGCTCTGCTTTTTTTCTATCACAGCCTATCACTGGTCTCCCCCTTCTCCCCTGTCTTTCCACTGGTTAGAAAATACTGCTTTAATAGTGTGGAGCATCCAATGAACTGACAAGCCCATGTTGCCTTTTAAGAAGCACTGCACTTGCAGGAATTCCTGTGTTGTGCTTTCTGAGTTTGTTAGAATCACAGAATGGCAGGGGAGTTGGGAGGGACCTTAAAGATAATCTAATTCCAACCCCTCTGCCATGGGCAGGGACACCTTCCACTGAACTAGAGTGCTTAGAGTCCCATCCAGCCTGGCCTTGAACTCTTCCAGGGATGAATCATCCACTTCTCTGGACAACCTGTTCCAGTGCCTCACCACTCTCACAGTGAAGAATTATTTCCTAATATTTAGTCTAAACCTACTCTCTTTCAATTTGAAGCCATTCCCCTTTGTCCTGTCACTATGTGCTCTTGTGAATTTTCTCTCTCCATCTTTCTTGTAGACTCCAGGTACTGGAAGGCTGCACTGAAAGGTGACCCTGAGGCCTTTTCTTTTCCAGGCTGAACAATTCCAGTTCTCTTAGCCTTTCCTCACAGGAGAGGTGCTCCATCCCTCTAATCAATGTGGTGGCCCTTCTCTGGACTTGCTCCAAGAGGTCAGTGTCTGTTCTGTGTTGGGGACCCCAAGGGCGGATGCAGCACTCCAGGTGGGGTCTCACCAGAGCAGGGCAGAGGGGCAGAATCACCTCCCTCACCCTGTTTGCCACACTGCTTTTGATGCAGCCCAGGATATGGTTGGCTTTCTGTGCTTTTTCTGGCCCTTTATTAATTGAAATCTTCACCTGAAAAATGGGACTTTTATACTCCTTATGAAAGCATACTGAACTAATAAAAAAACCCAGAAGATACTGACTTCATTAGCTTACCTTGTAAATAAGTGGTCTGACAGACAGAGGAAGAGTGTGTATGTATGTATATTACTTACATAATAAGCCAGATAATGTATTATATAGGAAGAATGACTTTTTCTTGTGAAGAGGTTATAGGATGTTTATTTTTTTTCCTAAGAGGCGTTATCAGTGTGAGAATTGTGAGTTGGAATACCTATTCTGCAGTAACAGCTAATCTTTTATAGAGAGTTTTTTTTTCTGGTTAATATATATGAGTAATAGCAGACTATGTTTCTTTTCTATTTACAGAATCTTGTGTATTATGATTAGATTTTGCTTTTCCAGGGCTAAGATCACAGCTAGTGATGAAGCAACCTTTCTTTTATTTTCTTTTATTTATCAGATAGGTCTTTCATTTCCTTTCCCAAAATCTTAGTATTTGCCAAATAATATGGAGATGATTCAAAGTGGTGTGTAAAAAAGACACTAAAATTAAAATAAAATGGTAAAAGATATTTTTAATGCTTCTGCAAGCCCTGTCTTCTTTTTACTGAGAGAAGGGGTGACTCGACCTTTCCCATCTGGGACCTATTTTTGCATTATAATGTAGGTCATAACTTTTTAAAACCTACATATTTGAAGCTAGTTGCTAATTCTATCTGTATTAATTTTAATTCTGAATTTGAGACATTGTAAGACCTTGTTTTACAGAAGTCTTGACTGCATGTAACTTCTGTGAAAGTCTAAATCTAGAACTTGTGACCTTTAATACAAAATGGATATTTTTATTAATAAAATCAGAGAATAGCCCAGGTTAGAAAGGGCTTAAAAGGTCATTTGGCCCAACCTTTCGTGGAAAAGGCAGCCTAGATGGGATTATCTAGTACTGTGTTTGGTCGTGTCTTGTTAAGTTTTTGAAAAAGTGGATTTATTAAAAGGCAGACATCGCAGAATTGCAAAGCAGATTTTTAGAAAGAAATACTTAATTTTGGACTTTTATACAGTATTTGTCTCTAGATTGCAATCTAGAGGCAAAAAAACCCTTTGTAAAAATAGTTCATTTTGCACCTAAACTGTAATTATCACGTCCTGTTTCTGCAAAGCCAAAGAACGACAAAAAATGAATAGGCCTTTTTTAAGGTACTGTATTTTAGGGATTTGATAAAGGATAATGCCAAGACTGTCTTCAATAAATAACTAATAGTCTACCTTACATAATTTGAATCTAGGTTTCCATCTTATATTTCTTTATTTTGCGTTTTGATTTTCCTGCTGCTTTCCTAAAAATCAGTAGGGCATCTCTCAGCCACTGTTTGTATCTCTGGAGGATTTGGAGGTGAATGATGCTCCCATATGTTCAGATAACATTTTCTTGCTGCCTAAATGTGAGAATTATGGGGTCTAAACTTATAATTGTGGTGTCAGACTTAAGTGTGTGAAAAGTATGAACTCGGTGTGTAAGGATGTCTCCTTGATTTTAAGTTGCCAGGTATCAAGGAAAGCTATGATTTTTAACAATGTGAGGGCATTACAGGAATTATTTTTTGACTTGACAGCAGCTTGTGAGGTCATTCACATCAGCGTTGTTAGTCTGCTTGTTCCTTTTGCCATCACCCTATTTGGGTTTTGAAAGTTAGTGCTAACATTTTTGTATCTGTTCTCCCATTCTGTAATTTTCTGCAGAGAAAAGTCAAATGCTGTCTCAGGAAAAGTGATGTTAGCTCGAGTGATTGTCCACAGCTCCTGTATGAGACTGCTTTTTTCCTCTGTGACCACAGTCTTATGTCATAGCTCTGTTGCTGTGTCCCAAAAACATGAGACTTTCAACCAAGTAAGATCATTTATGTATGTCTTTTTCTAAGAACTAGATTGTGAAACTCAGCTCCATAAGTCATAAAAAGGATCATCCACTTCCACGTCTGTAAACCAAAAATATAAAGCCAAGTTGTTTTGTGTTTATTCTCTAAATTCTTCAGGCACATAAACATGAGACATCTGCTTGTGTTCCTGTTCATTCGCATAAGGTGACTAGTGTTAAATACAGCCACAGAAAACTGGAAGGAAAGAACAAGTTTATTACTGTAATACCAGTTTTTAAATACTGCAAGAATGTGCATTGTCAGTGGAAAGGATACAAGTAGGCAGGTAAAATCTAGGTCTGCATTAGCTTCTTATGTAACACTGAGTAGGGATGGACAAGGAAAAGTCAGACCTTTATGATCCTTAGGGTAGAGGCTGTCTAGCCAGTAGCCCTCAGCCCTGTCTGTCCCCCAGCACAGGAAGAACATATTTCTTCTACTTTGTGAATAGCCTAATGCAGAACTGTTTTATAAATGTTTTCTGTCATCTTTGTTGTTGTTTTAGGATAGCGTTAGAGTTTCCTGTGTGGGATGGATCCTGACCAGTTCATTAAAAATGTGGTTTATCCCTCAATACATCTCTAAACTGCTGTGAAAATTGTAATTTATTTTGGAAATGATGTTTCGTTTATTTCCCAGAGCTGTAATTCAGCACTAAATACTGGGCACCTGCCAGATTATAGGGCTGAAAAATAGACTTCTGAAAAAAGCCTTAGACCTTCCTATGTTTTAAAATGTTTGAGAGGAAAAAACCTGTAATGACTCTTTCAGTGTGACACTGAGAACTTCCTAAAAAAAAATCATCCCCAAATGATCATCTCTTCAAAAAATTTCAGTGCAAAAAATACCCAAAGTGGAATTGTCTTCTCAATTGTTAATTTTTCTCTTAGTGTGGTGTCCAATTGTGCTGCTAAAGAATGTGTTGGTAGGTGAGAGAGCTTGAGTCCCTTCTGTAGGTCCTCTTGAGTGTTGAAGTGTGAGAGAGCATCTGATAGTGGCATAAAGCGTTCTGTGGCAGCAATGCTTTTAAAGAGGAAAAACTTGCAGTTACGGTGGTGGACTTGGTCTTCAGAATCCATTTTTAGGATGATATTTCAGACTTAGTTGGATTATAGACAAGGCACACCAGTCTGTACTATGCAGGTATAGAGTATTTTCTTTCTGGATACTGTTCCATCGAAGGTCTGTAGGCACAAGAACCTCCTCTGCATACTGCTTACCAGATATGAGCCTCCCATGTTAAGACCCACATGCACAGTTGCACAAGAAGAAGCTTCTGCACTGTGAAGAGGAAAAATGTAGAAACCTTACCATTTTGACTGCAAATAAGTTTTTGTTTGCATATTATTACTGTTATTTGCACTGTGTGGGCAAGCCAGCCACTTGCTTCTAGGATTCAGTGGGACATCTGTTCCACTGCCTGGCCACTGTATGTTTTTCTGCAACCAGCAAATAAATGTATGTCATTACACTTTATCTCCTGCCGTTTTCCCCTCGGCTCTGCCCTTTCCCTGGAGACTCCAGGGATGATTCTCCTGCCGGCAACGCGACACCTGCTGCCCGGCTGCAGCACCAAGCCGCTTCCCTGTGCGCATCCGGATGCGTGAGTTCAGTCTGAGTTAAAAAAAATTTCTCTGAAGCACTGAAAGTTTGGAATGCATCTAATTTGTTGCTGCCTTTGAGGAATTAATGCTTAGAATTTTAGATTTGAAGGGGAAAAAAAAAAGGTTGGTGTTAAATAAGTAATTTATCTTTACCTCCTTTGCCTGCTGCAAATGCAAACGCAGGAAAATGCCCCAAATAAGCTAGCTTTATCAAGTCCCTAATTAGCTGAGCTGTTAGGTTTCAACATAAGACGGGTTATGAATGGGATGATAAAAAAGGGAATTCTTTTATAGCCTAATTTTTAGATGAAGAAAAAACTTATATTTGATCACAGCGCTTGATTTTCCTGACAGCACTACAGCCTGTTCTCAGACTTGTTCCTCATTAATACAGCTATATGAAACTGGGTTTTTTGGTTGTTTTCTTTTTTTGCATTTCACCTCATATTTTGTGTGGCTTCAGCTTTTTCTGCAGCTTAATGTGGTACAGCTTTGTCCATACTAACAAATACTGAGGCACAGCAGGAGTGGATTTGTAGAGTGAAATAGGCAGTGCAGAGGACCAGATACACAGGCTGCATTCATTCAAGGTTTTTACAGTAGTCTAGTTACAGTCTTGTCCCAGCAGCTGAGCATCCGTAGCATCCTTTGGCATACACGCTGGCATGCATCTTCTGGTTTTGTTTCATCCTAAGGGTATCCAGTTTGTCCCCTCTCAGACTCCTCAATCATGTAGCTCAGTCTAGAATAAGAAGGAATGCTTGGGGAGATTGTGTCAAAATTCCTCCTCTGAATTAAAATGCTGATGTAAACTCACTCATTGAATTATTTCTCAGTTGTCGCTTAAACTGCCTGTTTCCCTGCTTTTTTCCAAATTGATTCACCAAAAGGAATAGAGATTGAATTTCTGAGACATATGTCATGGTAGCTGTAGGGTTTCAATTGATAATGTTACTGCTATTAGCATGCTGATTGAACTTTTTTCCCTATAAACTTTAGAATTTTTATATCTCCAAGTCGTTCATATTACTCACACAGCAAAACAATTTTAGATGTTCTTACCCAAAATCTCTTAACCTCACAGATGGCAATAAAACCTAAACAGAAAATCCAGTGTGTCATTATGAAACAACATCCTCCTCCTCCTGCCCCCCCCCTCCCTCCCTGCCCCCCGCAACCTGAAAGAATACACACAAAATGTGTGGATCTGATTCATTAATCTTTGTTAGTGGCACTTAGACAATATTATTGAGCTACTGTGGTAAAATATTAATGAGGATAGAGGTATTGCTTAGATGAGATTTTTACTGCAGTTAGGCTTTTTGGCTGCTTTTCATAACTTTATCACTGACTTGCTGTGTAACCAATTTTCCTGAAATTCCTGTTTTTTTTACCTTAAAGCCCAAGGACTCCCAAAAACATGTAAATATCGTGATGTTTAACTTAAAGCTCCAAGTATCTTTATATCAGGGTATGTTAAACTAATTTTGGAAATGCTAAAGAGGTTGAGACCTTCAAATGAACAATGAGAATAGCTAAGACAACTCTGTTATACTATTGAAGTGTTTTAGTATTCCAAGTAGTAAAATTATATTCTACCAAATAACTGTTTCAGTTTTTCAAAATTTTTCAAGCCTGATAAAACCCTGCAATTGTTTCTGTGCAAAAGCCAGTTTTCCTCTTGAATTCTTAAGTGTAATTATTTGATAGCATCACTTTAAGTATTAGGAGAATGACATGTAGTGTTTGATCATATTGTTGAATATAGCTTTGAAGATGACAAAAAATACCTCAAGATGTATTGCATATTGAACATTACATCTTCCAAAGTGTTTTAGGCACTAAGAAAATATGATTCAACGTTTAAGTTTTTGCTTTGCTTCATAGTACTGGTTTATACTATTCACGTGAAAAGGTCTTAACATGTATTCTTATTTCCATGTGAATACTTGGTAAGGTCTTAAGGTATTAAAGAATCTCTACCTTGATCAGTTACAAACTACTTCAGGCATCTGTTTATTAAAGTTTCAAAACAGTTTCTCACCACAGCATGTGTTTGGAAGACTGAGATATAGCAGACAGTCTGCCTGAATCAGACTCAGAATTTCCAAAAGGTGTGTGATAACGGCCTGAGTTGTCATCAGTATCCAGTGATGGTTTGCTCTCTCTTCCAGCTCATACATGCATTTCCAATAATGCCTACAAACATTAGTGCTAAACCCTACAATTTTCTCAGAAGCAATGCAGAGGTGACATTTTGTGTCAAGTCCAGTTCTTGAAGTTCTAACGTAACTTCAGCTTTTATTTAAAAAAATTGAAAAGTTCCAGGTTTTCATAGTTGCAAGTATAATTTGAGATATGAACTTTCAAAGGTTTTCAACATGAAGGTGTTATTGAAGAAAATGAGAAGAGCAGCCCCTTCTTACCTTCTTCTGATAGTGGGACCTCTCTTCAATTCCAAGGCACCTCAGGTTGTCAGGCTGCTAATGCATGTTGTTGAAATGGCCACTTAGGCAGAAATAAGATGTTATCATAGTTTAAGGGGGATTTTACAAGAACACCATTTTCTCTAGCATATTTTTCACTGTACTGTACTTTTTAATAGTCTTTAGCCCTACTTTCCAATTTTCTAAAGCTTCAATTTCTTATTGAAAATGGTACTTCTTGTGGCTTTCAATATATTTCACTCTCTCTGATTTAAAATCAGTTTGTAAAAGTCTTTACCTGTAGAGATGATGTAATTTTAAGGTCAGCTTTAACAATATTAATGGATTTCTGTAATCCATTGGAGTCTGTTTAAAAAGTAAAATATTCTTCTAACTGCTATATGTGAGCTAGAAATTAATGTTTCACAAGTTTCCACATGTGAAACATTACTCCATATTCTTACACATTGCTAAAAAAGTACATAAACATTACAAAATGCAAACAATTAACATCCATATTAGCATTTAATCAAGTTGAAATCTTTCAGGGATAAATGTATTTTCTTATTAGAAGAATATCTTAGAGAAATTAAATCAAATGAAGGTGATTTTGCTTGCTGGCCTTGAAATACAAAGTCCATGGTATGCATCTCAGAGCTAGTGCATATTACTGGCAGAAGTCCCTTCACATTTTTTTTTCTGCTTTCAATGGATACTTTTTATGTTAGATAGTCAAAAAAGTTGTGGCCAAAGAATCAACCACTTAGGTCATAATTTACTCTAACTATAAAATTATGTCTAAATATCAGCAAATGTAAGACCATGCTATCCTTAAGACTGTACAAGACATTTTTAACATACAGAAATAACCTTTCATCACTCTGTTCCTCATCTCCAGCTTTGTCATTCTTAATGCACTCAAAACATGTGTTTCAACTCTCTTCACCTGATGCACCGAAGCACCTTCTAATAACAGAACACATTCTAAATTTCTTTTAATAGCATGGTATAAAAAATCTTGTCACTACAAGGACATTTCCATAAAACAAGGCAGGCAAAATAGATCTTACAATTTTGAAACTTTTATGACAAATAAGGAAAAGTAATTGAAAACCCAACTTCAGAATTTTCAAGACCAAATTCTGAGTTGCCTGTAAAATACAAACATACATTTTCCCAGCAATTAGTGGTGAAAAAAATACTCTAATTTTCTATTACCTTGTGTATACCAAAATTAACATTAGTACTCTGTTCTAAAAATGATGACATATTATCAAAGTTCAAACTATGATTTGTCTGTGTTCTCTAAATTTTCAAATATTATTGATGCAGTTTCATTGTTATATTGGAAATAAGGATTTATCTTTTCTGACAGCTGTGCAACAATATACAATCACTTCATTTATTTTATATATCTGTAGTTCTAATCCACAGCAGCCAAAAATACCCCAAAGACACCCATGCCTTTTCTGGTCTTTTTAAAAAAATTCTTTTTATCAATTGAAGAACTAGTTAATATAAGCTTGGCAATCAAAACTTGTCCTACCAAGCTCCTCAGAGCTATGTATCCTCATAGTTCTGGGTGAATCTTGGCAAAACAATATTATGTAATTTGTTGTTGAAATCAACCTGTCTGTGTGAATTGCTATAGATAATAATAATAGTGTGGTACATTTTTAATAATACTCAGGACTGCTTTTGTTGCCCTTCAAATAACTGCATTGTTATGCCCTATATTTTTGTATCTCCTAGCAACAAAAAAAAGT
Source organism: Sclerurus mexicanus (assembly GCA_013396755.1). Lineage (NCBI taxonomy): Eukaryota > Metazoa > Chordata > Aves > Passeriformes > Furnariidae > Sclerurus > Sclerurus mexicanus. The sequence goes on along the minus strand of VWZF01005843.1, from coordinate 821,481 downwards.
TTCGAAGTTTTATTTTTAGAATTGGGCTAGAATTGTTTTCACAATCCCTATATTTTCATGCTGTCTCACTGACAGCTCTCCTTGAGCAACAGAAAACTCTTCTGCATAAAGTGCCGTGTTCTATAGTGAATATTGTTCTCTGTTGCAATACATATTGCGGTGTATCTCATCTTGGTGAAACATTGGCCTTGGGGTCAGTATCGTGATCCCAGTCTCTGTACAGTTATGGCTGAATTGACCTCATTTAGTTTATGATCATTTTATCTGCTGTGTAATCTGGAGTTTACATGGCACATAGATCCTAAATATTGTGTCCCATAGGGCTATGATAAAAGATAATGCTTGTCATGCAGGAACAGGGGAAACAATTTGTAAGTAACAAAACAGACGTTATAACAATGACATTTGCACTGCCAAAGGCATTGCCTCCAGAGAACACATCCTGATCTGCAGGCCAAAAGGTGGAGAATGACTGTCATTCACAGCACTTGGCCCCTGTGGAGCAGACTGGCTGGTGGTGCCTTAATGCATAACATGCCCTGTTTCTATACCAAGACATTATTTTTCTTTCTGTGATTCACAAAAACTGCCACAGTTTCACCCAAGTCATAACATGATGCAGAGGCGTATATGTTGTATTTCTTGAGGCATTGCATGGTAGCAGTGCCTGAAGGCGGCAGCAAATCTGCTGAGACAGTATTGGTGGATTGTTACAGTGCACAGGGAGCAATCATCCGTGCTGTTTGTGGGGAATGGTCCTGGTAGTAAATCTTCAAAACTTCTCCTGATTCTGTGTCAGAAGGACCTGCCTGTCTCACCCTGAAAGGTAGTTCAGGAGCTAAGAGATGCATGGAGAATCATATTAAATCACTGTTCTTGAGAACTTGGCTCCCTTGGAGCGAAGTTATTAAAGTATTGGTACACATGGGGTTATTTTAACTGCAGGTCCCTTGCTTAGATTACCTTTTAAAAAAAAACAACAAACAAAACATGGTTCAAATGTATTATTTTGATTTTGGTATCAGTTGAACTTCTATTTACATATGTGTGTTTGTATGTAAGTTTTTTGTATAAAGACATATAAGGATTTTTTTTGTTTTAAACTGTTAAGATCTAATATGCAGGATGTTTCAAAAATCAGTCTTCAGTATAGAAAGCTCAGGTGTCTTTCAGCATTTCCTTTGGAGGTGCAAATATTTGTAACAAAACCTTCAGTCATTTCTGCTTGTCTCACTTTAGTGAAATACTTTCATCCTGTTTACAAGAATATCAAAACTTGAGAGTAAGAATCTTGACCTTAATTTTTCTCTGAGACTCTTACCAGTCTTTGTCCTGCTCATAAGACTCACTGCTAAAGTTACTAGAGGGTAGATTTACTTCTGCTCCGGGTGCATATTGACTGTCAGACACAGAAAGAGTCAAATTGTGTTAAAAGATACTAGAATATAGAAGCAGTTAGGATAAGAGGTGTTCATCCTCTCTTTCTCTCCCCTCATCTTCATCAGCCAGTGCAAAGCATGCTCTTGTCTTAATGACATGACTATGACTGCATGGTCCTCTACATCCTTTGATGTTCCTCAACATCATTATTCTCTTTTCATTTTGTTAGAAAAGATCTGGCAACCTCCCCTCTGCCCTGAAAATTATGAATTACATTTAAAGTGGAAGTGTTAATTATGTGCATTTGAATAAGGTCATTCTTTTCAGTATATTCATTTTCTTTACAAGAGACTTACTAAATATTTTATATTTATTATTTCTGCACCTTCATCTAATTGCAGAATTATATGAACTTCTGAGAACAATGATGAGATGATAATGAGATCAATAAGAGATGATGAAGAGTGAAGTTCTCATGCAGAGATGCAATGAAATGCTCAGTGAAAATCACTGCAATTTGAGGAGGTGGAGAGAACATAGGAACACATAGCCCACCACCCTTTTTCTCCAGGCAAACCACCCTCCCTCAGATGGTAGTTTTTAAATGAAGAGTAAAGAGTTATCCAAATTACAGATTGGTTTGAAAGAGCAGTATTCAACTGGCATTGTGCAGAGGGTTGGACTAGATGACCTCCAGAGGTCCCTTCCAACCTGAATTATTCTGTGATTCTATTGAAATGCTAACTACATACATGGAAAATTTGGATTCTTCAGTGTTTTTTACCAGTGTCTTGAGGCTAGTTTCTACAGCTTTATTTAGCTTTGATAATACCTTTCATACTGTTCTGTAATTACCTTAAAACTCTGTGCCATTCTTGTCTAATACTTGCACTAATCTGTGTAGTACTAAATAAGAAGCCCTGAAAAATCTGTGTTCATAAATTTTTCAAGCCCTTTTCCAATGTCCCAGTGTTCAAGAATATGTCCTATGTAAAGTAACCTAAACCAAAAACTGCCTTTCCTACTTAAAATGGTGTCTGACACCAAATAATTCTGCAAGAGTTTTGCTTCTGTGTCAGGTAAAATGGAGTGTGGAGTGTAAGCACGTTTCCCATCAATTTGTATAGAACTCACTTAGCCTTGGGAAAACCTACGAAAATGGGTAGTCCTTGTAACCTGCTTGGATGGTACAACATTTGAGAACAAGTAAATACTAGACCTTGAAACACACAGATTTCAGCAGGACACTTACTAAAAGAAAGGTCTTCACAACTCTTAGTGCTATTTGATGTTCTGTAGTAGCATCAAGGAACTATTGTGAATGTATAGTCTGCTTTGTAAAGTAGCACTGTAATCAGAGCAAAGGATTTGTTTTCTGCTTTTGAGCATGGTCACACACACATATCAAATTATGTATTACACTTTTTTTCCTATTTGCTGATTCCTTGGTTATTCAAATAGGAAATTGCCAGCAATTCTGTGAGTTTTGATTACAACATTTGTTTTATTTTTATATAAATGATATAAATATTTGTAGTTTTAATATACTTAGACAGTATTTAGTAATGAGGTGAGAACTTTGGTGCTTGTGTAAAAAAACTGAGCTTCATTTCATTAAGTATGAGAGACTTAGTCCATATTTTTTTTTGAGTTGATGCAGGCTGAATTGATCTTAGTGTAGTTATATTGACTTGTACTAGCTGAAAGTTTAACCTGGGATTCTCTGTGTGTTTCAGTATAATTGTTTATGTGCATTATCATTTATGCATAGTGGAATTAATGCTAGTTGGAATTTTTGAGGATTTAAATTGAATGGCCACTATATATTTTACAACTGGGTACAAAACTGTAGAGTCATGAATCATGGAATTACATTTGGAAGGGACCTCTGGAGATTGTCTGGTTCAACACCTTGCTCAAAGCAAGGTCAGCTAAAGGAGGTTGCTCGAGGCCATGTCCAGTTGGGTTTTGAATGTTTCCAGGGATGAAGGCTCTGCACCCTCTCTGGTTGTGTCCTTTCACTGGGGAGTGCAGACCTGGACACACAGCATTCCAGGCATTTCTTACCACTGATGAATACAGGGAAAGGATACTTAGGAGAGCTCTGTGTATTTCTGCTGCTGTCACATACGGGGCGAGTCGTCCTCCTTGTCTTTTTGGCTAGTCCTTCCTAAAAAACCTGTATCCATGCATTACCTGACAGCTGCAGATAGGTGTCTCCTGTCCATATCACTCAATGCCATTTGCTTGCTGGCCTATTCTATTACTTTCTCATTTGCTATGGGTTTTCTTCTGCCTCCTCATTACTCATCATTTAATTCCTCAACAGTTTGGCCTTAATCTGTTAAAAAAGAAACTTTTCCCCCATGTGGTCAGGTGGATCCTGTCTCTTGGTGGCAGACTTCCATTCTCAGAGAGGGTCTTATTATCTTAAAATCAAAGTATCTCTTGTCAATACCAGCTGTGCAACTGATTTTTGACCCACAGTATCTATGCACTCTGCAGTTCCTTCCTTCTTACCATCAGAGTTGAAGAGAGAGCCACCTAGGCCCATTTATCTTTTTAATTATTTATTATTTTTGAATTTGTTTAGTTTAGTACAAATATTTCACAATGAACAATTTGTAAGTACAGCACCAACTTCTGCTTCCATCTGACAAGTAAGTAGCTGCTATAAACATGTTACAAATCCCCATGTTAAACTAATTTGTTGTTTGAGATCTATGTAGTAAAATAAAAATTAGGCTTTTTTTTGTTGTGTACCTTTTATTTTTTTATAATAGGACTTGTCTTTTGTAGAGAGATGTGCCTTTCTTTTGTCAGGGAGGAACACTTCAAGCAATAATTGTTTTCTCCTGAGCAAAACTTTCTAATGAATCTTTAATCAATTTCCTCGGTAGAGCAGCTTTATACATAGAGGATTCTAAAGAAGGTGAGCACTGCTTTTGAGTAAGCATCTGAGAGTTTTAGCTGAGAACCAAAGTGTTAGCATCAAAATTCTGGAGAGGGGTTATGTGTGTTGCACATAGCGCCCTACTTCTGATTTAAAGACCATTTTATTTTCTATGTAGTTGCATGCACACAATACTTAGGGAATTGGTGAATGGACAAACCCATGACTCATCTGTATTTGGCTATGAAGTAGAAAGATGCCATGGTATAGAGATGGGGAGAACAGTGATGCACCAGCATACTGATGTTTTCTTCCAGCTAAGAACACATAGCATATTGCTTTTTTCTTTTTCCTCATGCCATTAGTTCAGGTGAGGAGGTCTGGACTTGGAGAGATGTGGAGCTTTGTCCTTTTTATACATCTGAACCTCATATATGTAAGTGCTGTGATCTGTGTGCAGACTGTGATTATGAAGGACAGCTGCTTTTCTTTTGAAAGATTTTGTATCACAGGTGTGTGATACTGATGGTTGGCCCTGGTCTCCAGTACATTCATAATTCAGTGACACTGAGATCTCAAATTCCAAGTTATTTTTAGTATGTATATATAGTATCTTGTTAGATTTCTGCCATACACAAATCAAGTCAGGCTCCATTTCACTATCTTTGAATTGTGCAGGGTCCTTAGATGAGTTGGGGAGTCTGGAAATATTGATGCTATATGCTCATACAGCTGAGAAAGTAGAGTAAAAGTAGAGTTTGGTGAACTTTTGAAAAAAAAACAGCTCAGTAGCTACTTTGAAAATAAGTATCATTCTTCGCTTGCAAATGAAATGTGAGTAACAGGCAAGATTGATCTTTCTGTCATGATTGTGTTTTGTTGCTACTCTCTCTTCTCAACTGATGGGTTTTTTTCCCTGATATTAACAGTGTCATTTTAGTGGAGGATTAGGAAAAGATTCTTGTCGTGTTGATCTTAAATTGTCTTATTCCTTAATAATAATTTTTGAAGTTTCAGGCTTTCATTCTTTTTGAATAGCCTACGCTTGAAAGAAAAAAGGAATGCCTTTAGAAGTATATATAAATATATATGTACATACGTAAAGGAATACACAAAGACAAAAATGGAAAAATGTGAAAGCACAGCATTTATTTACTTCTGTCTGTGACTGCTGTACCATCAGGATAGATTCGCTTACAGCTGGAACCGTCTAGACAACTCTGATTAACAGGACACTAATATAATTTTCCTTGAGCCACAGCACATACTGAGTGAAGATATAAAGGAAGGTGTCAGTCCTGTGTGCCCTCAGAGCAGTTAGCAGAGTTCCAAGGCAGAACTCATTTGTGCTGCAACTTACTGGCTATTTTCTCTCTTATAGATAGAACTGTTTCTTGTAAGTAGTTGACAAAGAGTAAATTTGGTAGCATTTGGAAACTGTTGTAATCTTTTCCTTTAAGGTGGCTTCACAGAACTTCTGAGGTGGTTGCTGAGTTTGAGTTTATGCCAAATACTTCTTTAAAGTCATGATACTATAGGGTTAAGAAGTATGATTTTGGGAGGAAGTTCTCCAATGCCAGGAAAATTCAGAGTCTGGGAGCAAAAAGAGCATTAGATTTGCTTCTGTAGTGTGTTCTTCCATGTGGGAGAAAAAGAGGTTGATGAGAGAAGAAATGGTATTTTCCTTCAAAATTGCTATTTCTGTTCTAAGAACTTGCAAAGTGGAATATTAACTATCCTGGTTTGGGCTGGAATAGAGTTTATTTTCTTCTTAGTATCTGGAACAGTGCTGTGTTTTGGATTTAGCATGAGAATAATGTTCATAACACACTGGTATCTTGGTTGTTGGTAAATTGTGCTTACTCAGAATCAAAGACTTTTTGATTTCCCATGCTCTGCCATTGAGGAGCTGCACAAGATAGCTGTGAAGGAGCATGGCCAGGACAGCTGATCCAAAGGCCAAAGAGATATTCCATTCCAAATGACATCATGCCCAGTATATAAACTAGGGGAGTTACCTATAAAGGGCCAACAGCTACTCAGGAATGGGCTGGGCATTGGTCAGCAGGTGGGAAGGGGCTGTATTGTGCATCACTTGTTTTTTCTTAGGTTTTAATCCTCTCTCTGTCTCCTTTTCATGCAGTTATTGTTGTTGTAATAATGATGACGATAATGATAATAATATTTTACCTCATTTCAGTCATCACAGTAATTATGGATATAATCAATTAATACGTATTAAATGATTTATTGTTCTTCTCTCAACTCACAAGTTTTATCTTTTTCTGATTCTCCTCCCTGTTGCACTGGAAGGAGGCAGAGGGAGGAAGTGTGTAGCTGTGTTGTACTTAGTTACTGGCTGGGGCTAACCATGAAAATTAACAGATGTTTATTTAAATATTTTTAAAACAGGTTTACTTAAATAAAGGTTTACCATTTAATTCACATTTCATTTCATAATCTTGGGTTTATTCTACACTTTGCCTTTATGGTACCAAACTTTAATATGACAAAAAGCAGTCTGTCACATGACAACCAACTTCCATAAAAGGAACACTGCAAAGCTGCAAGATAAAATCTGACTGTCAAGGAGTAAACTCATTATAACCCCTCATCAGCAACATTTTAAAGAAAACCAGAAAAATACTAAGGTATTGCTTTTTTACTTTTATGTTATTTATATTTTAAGAATGACAAAGAACTGGAAAATCTCTTGTAAGGGATGAATGCTACACTGACACAGAGCCAAGAGAAAAGCTTTACAGTAGAAATTGTTCATTGACTCTGTGACTGCAAGTGTGGAAGAGCAGAAAGAATTAGATAACGTTAATTTAAGAAACAACAACAAAGCCAAGGGGACAGGATTGGTGTATAAACAGCTTTAACTGTATGTATTCATTCCCAGTGGCTCTGAAAACAAATGGAAGATTACTGGGATAAGATTAACTGCAGCAAATGCAAGGGAATGTATGAAGCAGTTAGAAAAGCTTTTTATAGTAGAGCAGTTAAATCTAGTTAATTGAGTTTGATTTTTGTTTTCATAATTACTTCCATTGTTTTACTGAACTCCTGCTGAATGTCTGGCATAGTTTAGCTGTTGTGCCGTAATTAAAAAAATAAATATATAGAAACTGAATACTAATGTGATTAATGTTGTGTTACATGCTTTAATATATGTGCTGCTCATAGTGGTTGAGAGCTGCTTCAGGCTTAGCTGAGGAGATAATCTGTGATTTAAAACAAAGAAACCACTCTGATAAGTTACTGTAGTTAATGGAAGCATTTGACTGTATGTGAAGGTAACAAAGGTCATTCTGTTCATGTAAGAAGGTTATGAGTAAGGTCATGTCATGAGAAGGTCACGAGTTAGTCTTTGCAATGAGAACCCCAAATTATTTTACTTCCCTCTGTGACCCACACATAGGTATTGTTGAAGCTAGTAGCCTTTTGTAGCACTGTTGGCAGTAGTCAGGGATGAGCTGGCCTGAAGTTGCAGCATAAATGTCTGTTGCACTGCTCCTGTGCAGCAGATTTTATAAATCTTGAACTGGTGTATTGTAGAAGTGTAGAGCATCTGACATAACAGCAAGACATAACATGCATGATGTACAGACAGGTAGCTTTTGTGGGCATTACTTGCTGAATCAGGTTTCTAAAATACAATTATGTGATGTTCTTGGAGCGCAACTGAAGACCAAGGTAGAACAATGTCCTGCAATGCACGCACTTTTCTGTACCTGTCACAAGGGCAGAAAATCTGATTGTGTCTGGAGGAGTGTAGCTGAGACCATGTTTTAAACTGCAAACACAACTGTTCCCTTTCACTCTGGGACTACTTTTTATCTCCTTTGCTTTGAGATAAACCCAATAAAAGGATAAAGTTGCAGATGCTCATTGTGGCTCAGTTTGATGTATCTGAAAATACTATCACTGGGAAACAGATAAAGAGGAGCTTCAGGCTATTTTTTGATCAGAATATCATACCCAAATCTTGTGTTTAAATTGGCCAATTACTCCTTCATACCTTTTTTGTTTCTGATATGTTTCGTGCTATGTGTTTCTGAGAACAGGTGTTCAGTTGAGACTGAAGACTATCAGGAGGAACACTGCATGGGTTTGTGTAAATGAAGAGAACCATGTTACAGTGTTTGCTGTTACTGAAAAGATGAATGTATCCAGCAGTGTCACATCTGAAGTAGCTCCATTTTTAGCCTTTACCCTGAAACTGCTTTCTAATGCCTTTTATAGGCAGGTGACAGTCTGATTCAGTAGGATTGTGGCTTGAAGAGCAGTGGATACTGTAGGAGGAGTCTGAAAGGCAGTGGCAACCTCAATATGTCAGAAATGTGTTACCTTGTTTGGTTCTCAGCCCTTGCTCCAGCCAGTGTTGTCAATTACTTTCTTTTTGTGCCAGATGTCAGTCTGGCACCTCTTGAATGGAAAGGGAAACCAAGTTGAAGAAATGCAATGTCTTCTTTATTTTACCATGATATATTAGGTAAAATTCTTTAAGTAAAACCAGTGGTGAATACATGATAGAATGCACAGCACTTCCTTTAAGCTAAGCATCTTCATTACCATTTATGGACCTTTTATATAATTGCTTGTGTAGGGGTTGCATATGCTGCATCATCTAATTTGGAAAAAAAACACTCAGCAGGTGTGGTGATTTTATACACTAAAAATGAATATTTAAGACCCAAGGGAAGCTATTGACAACTTTGGGGAGGTGGAGAGATAGTAGACGCTTCATTTAAAATAGTTTATGGCTCTTTTAAAGCACTATTAAAAGAAGTATCTCAACGTTTCCTGAGGTGATTCATCACAAGCTGACTTGTCTGTTTAGGATTTTCCCAAATGTCTTTCTAGTTAGATAAAAGATGCACATGAATGTGCAAAATGATTTGACTGTTTAGTCTGAATGATGACAGTTTGTAGAAAACTGAATTTGCCACATTCCTAGCTTTCCTTCATAGCTGAATTGGGAGTTAAATGTTTCTTCTTATACATTTTTGATTTGTTAGGGTACTTTACACTCATAGGGCAGAAAAGTTGGATTCCATCCTCCATGTCAACCTGATCAGAAACTTATCTTGTGTGTATATTTAAAAGACTATAGAGGAAAAATCAAATTATTTCTTACATATGCCACCCCAGGGTGAATGAATCCACTACCATCACTATAACCCCAGGCTTCAGAGTCTGGGTGTCATTACACCAAAAACTTGTATCAGCACACTTGTAGCAGCATGATTTCAGAACTACAAAGTGTTGACTCTTACTGTTACCTGTGGGTTTCACAGTATTATTGACAGGAGCAGTATGCAGCCAGTGCATGTTGCATTACAAGATGTGACTATTTGCAAATGACTATGTTTGGGAGTTTATATTTTCAGAGGTTTATTTTTTTGCATGCACAGACTGATGTCAGTGGTGCATCCCATGACACTTACAGAAAAAAAAAATTCCTATATGCTTATAAACACAGAAGCCAGGGAAATTATCAGTGGTTTTCAAGTAGGCATGTAAATGACTCTTTCAGAGTAGTTGTACAAGATATGTGATATAAGGAAAAGAAATGAAATGTAATCATTATCCAAATGCAGTGAATAAAGATAAGAGTTCTCCACAATTTAGCTACCAAATGTGTGTCTCTGTCTAACACAGAGTTTTCTTAATACCACAGTTGTTAATATTAAGTCTGTCCACATATTTTATGCAAAATCTCTGTGGTGAGGTATTCATTGCATTGAAAAGCTGACACAATGAAATGCTTTTTGTACTGGCTCTGGACAAATTATAGTCCATTTTATCAGTTCCAAGGTCAGAGTACTATCATGGCTCTTAAACTGTAGTGTAGTAAAGTGAGCTCTATTGAATGTTCAAGCAACAGCTGTAAGTTTGCCTGACTGCTACAGCCAGGTATCTCCAGCATCAGAGGTTTTTGTCTGAACCCATTTCTCTTGTCTCCAGTTCTCGTTTTTGCACTTTCACTGCAATATATGTGAAGTTTTAGAGCTCAGACGTGCTTTCAAGACACACAGCAGTCATTGTTAATGTCACTTTAGAAATGCTTTCATTGCTTATTTTGGCTGTAGTGCTAATTTAAGCGTAAGTCAAAGGGCACTGTTATTAGACATCTTCTACTGCCAGAGTCTATTTCTTTCCCTATCACTCTTGTAGACCAGTTCTACTTTTAGAATTGAAGAACTTAAGCCCTTTCACACAACACCTGAACTAGATTTGCGTGGACTTAATACCTCTGTTTCCCTCTCCAACTTGTCTCCTTGCCTTTCCTTCCCTTTCAAAACAACCCAAACCAAAACAAAAAAAACTACAGTCAATATGAAACATTATTTTTATCCCCTCATGCCTGCACTGGTGTGGGAATATTCATTTTCCTGTGAATAAAAATCATCATATTTTGCCATCTTGGCCTCTCTGAAATGCAGAACCATTACTTCAAATTCAGACCAGATTTTTTTTTTCCTAATAAAAAACAGTGTTAGTCACCAGAATATGCTTCTTTTCTTATGGTGTACAGTCTAAAGCTGCTGATATTCCCTTGTGAATAACAATGTTTCCTTGCCCATTTTGCACTTTCTCCTCTCCCCTTTTATATAGCAGTTCCTCAGGCTTGCTTTTTGATGAGCAAAGTGGGTCATTTTAATAACATCTCTCTGCCCTCAAACTTTGCCTTGCCTTTTTCGGTTCACTCTCTTGAGTTCATGACCAGCTGTGCAGCCAGCTCATTGATTTGGTGCCTGACTTTTGCTCTTTGGCAGCAGGTAAAGAAATACAGGTGGCTTCCTCTTATCTGCCATGGGACCCCAGCACACATGGGCATCAAAGAACCCAGAGTTTCTATAGGGTAAAACAAGGGCGAAATGACAAATAAAGATGTCGCATGGTAAAATGGAGCTTAGTGTGTACTTAGGTGATATAATGTGTTTTATTCACTTACTGTCTTACTCCAACTTCTAAAACTTTTTTTATTATTTAGTAGTTGTGGATAATTTTGAAAAGGACACTACCTTGCAATTGCGGTAACCCTATTTTTAGCCTTGTTCTTTTAACTCTTTAGGAACACTGGCATAGTCTAATACTTTCTGTAGAGAGATAAGCTGTTGAAATATTTTTTTCTTTCTTTTTCAGGACGTAATATGTGGGAGGCTGTGGACTATTTGCTTCCAACATAGGAACAACATCGGGTTGGGAATCTGCACTCCTGAGAGAATGCTGGGAATCTGCAGAGGGCGACGGAAATTCCTAGCTGCCTCTCTGACTGTCCTTTTTGTCCCAGCCATTACATGGATTTATCTGTTTGCTGGGAGCTTTGAAGGTAGGAGAGGAATAATGGCTGGGGAGGGGTGGTGGGCTGTTGAATGATTTGTATCTGGGCAGACAAATGCAGATCATTGATTTTATTTAAGCAAATCTCATTTGGCTTGCATATGAAATAGTTCCCAAGGTGCAGATTTCAACAAAGGGCCTTACTTACCATGTTCTCACTGCTGAGGACAAGTTAATTACCAGCCGCAGCTATTTCATTTTCCACTCCTCTTTGAACTTTAAAAAAGTGCAACAAAAACCCCCCCATTTTACTAATTTCATCTCTGTATTTTGTAATTTTTAAAAGTTGGTCTATCCTATGCCCAGTAAGATTTTACTTTTAATTAAAGTTAACATCTCATTTTATATGTACTGAACACAGGAAATCAGTGAATACCGATATGAAATTCCTTTATATAAAATCAGTTTGAACCATATCCACACAAGTGGCAGTGGGTTGCTATAGCTGGAAGTTCTTTCTGTCCCCTTCCTTCTTCAGGTGGAAATCCTCTTGTTTATAGGTACATTGACTTGCAGCTGTATAATGCGCACTGTTTATAAGGAGACTTGAAATAATCACTACTTTGCCTTTTAAATGGCCTGATGCAGGTTTTTTTCTGGCCTTACAGAAATTCTGCACTAATACTTCAGTTAGATGACAGTCAAAGGTTCTGGCTGTCCTATTTTTTGTTAGTTTCTTGACTTTTTTATTTGTTTGTTTCATTTGTCCCAGAGATGGAGCATTTTGTTTGGCAGTAGGTGTGTTATTTTGGCAACAGTGGAAAAAACCTGTTCAGCTGATGCTTTTATCTTAGCATGAGGAAAGGTGTTTCAACCTTTTAAAAACTATTCAGATCCTATTTTACAGTCAGATAATATAAAAAAGGCATTGTTTAAAATGTCAAGCTTCTTTCATGCAACCTTGTCTGATGAATTTGTGCTCTGTATTGAAACAAAATGGATTTCCAAGTTAAATTGCAATTAAGAACATGTAAAGCTTTTCAGTGTGTATTATGTGCACTTCTAAATTAGTTACATGACATGTACAAATGTTTATGCAAATTTATTTGATTACTTAAAATTCTACCTTAATGTGCAGTAACACTGTGAGCTCATTCTGGAATGAAACACTTATGAGATTCATGTTAAAATGGAAATACAAGGGGACCTGGCTGCATACTTAAAAACTTACGATCTGGCAGGCAGAACAGTACTGATTTTGTTTGATTTTTAAAAGCTGAGCAAATGCATGCCTCACCTTTTTCTTTTAGAAGAATATTATGCTGCCTTGTGGTAATGACTATTTTAATTGTGTCCACAGTTGATAATGCCATGGTGTTTTAAATTTCTCTGTGTGTAGAATCCTTTGTTTTTACAGAGAACTCAATACAAATCTTGAAATTTGCTGCTACGTGGTATTTGAAGTGACTTAAAGCTCTCAGTGTGAATTAATCTTAAATGCAAACCAAGGAGTGAAGCCCATTACCTATTACAAAGCCTTGCCCTGGAAAAGGGCTAGAAATTACATAAAGTTAGTAATTCTTTCAGTTACTTTTCTCTATCTGTTTTCTTTTTCTTTTTGGATGGGGCATTATTTAATCTTTTTTGGTTAAAAACTGAAGTCAGATATTTATTTAACCAAAGAATAGCTAGCATTTTCCTTAACTTGTAGGTATTATGGGCAAAGAGTTAAAGCCATTTTTTTTATTTTGTGTAACTTCTTGTTTTGTTCTCCACAATGGTTCACACAATTTACTCATGTTTTGAGCTCTCTGGAGGTTGTAGTGAGGTGGGGGTGGCTTTCTTCTCCAAGGTAATAAGCAATATAAAAGAGGAAATGGCATCAAGTTGCACCAAGGAAGGGTTAGATTGGATATTAGGAAAAATTTCTTTGTGGAAAAGTTGACAAGCACTGGAACATTCTGCCCAGGGAAGTGGTTAAATCCCTGGAAGTATTTAAAAGAGGTGTAGATGTGACACTTAAGGACACAGTTTAGTGGTGGACGTGGCAGTGCTGGGTGGATGGTTGGACTCAATGATCTTAGAGATCTTTTCCAATGTAAACAATTGTATCATTCTGTGATTCTGTAGTTGAGCAAAAATTGTTTCACAATAGCATTATGCCTTGATTTGAAACCAACAGAAGTGGAGAGTTCTCTCTGTCTTTTGGCATTAGTTTCTTTGGTTAATCACAGCTCTAGAAATTTTTGGTTCATCCAGTTTTAGATTTGAGTAAAGGGTTCTTTTTAGACTTTTCTCCACTAAAGAAAACATCAATATCTGGTATCGTCATAGACTCATTTTATGATTCAGTGTGTATGGAGCCTCAGGAGTTTTCTCATTAAACTCCTGCTCAAATCAATGTAGGTTTTTTTCTTACACCTTTATTCACTTCTGTCTTGAAAATCCCCAAGGAGAGAGACTAGGTAGTCTCCCTGAGCAAGTTGTGGTCACTGTTTGACTGTCCTCAGGTGCAAGAGTTTCTTCTTACAAGTAGCTTGAAGCTCCCTTGCTTCAATTTATGTCTGATGTCACACATCCCACTATGTATCACTGTGAAGAGTCTGGTTCTGTCTTTTTGTAACTTGCTTGTAGGTACTAGTGGGCTGCTGATAAGTCCTACAGTGCCTTCTCTTTTTCAAGTTGAACAAGGCCAGGGCAAGCACTTCAGCCCCCGTACAACTTCATAGCCCTATTCTGAACTTCATCAATGCTGTTCTGTTTGGAACCCCAAACAGGACACAGTGTTCCAGATGTGGTCTAATGAGTATCAAGTAAAGGGAAATGGTCATTTTCCTCAGCCTACTTGCTCTGTTCCTGTTTATTTTTAATGTTCTATACACCAGGATTACAGATGTTTCCCACAAGGACTAATCCACAGTCTGTGCCATTATGAGAGGGTTAGTTTTTGCCAGGCAAAGAGCTTTGCATTGTTCATTCCGTCAGTCTGTCTAGATCCTCCTGGGTGGCACACTTGCCTGAGAGTTTGACTGCAACTCCCAGTCTTGGTGTCATTTGCAATCTTGGGTGAATTCTGCATGTCATTGATGAAAAGATTGAAAAAGTCCAGTTGCAGAATAGACACAGAGGAACTCCACACGTAACTTCCAAACAGCATGAATGAGTAACAATCACCCTTTGAACCTAGCATTCCGGATAGTTTTTCACTCATCTAGTATCCACCCATATAGACTGTAAAAACCCAAACTGGATACAGGGATGCAGTGCTTAAACTCAAGACAGATCACATCAACTGATCATCTCCTATCCATTGTCATTTCATCACAGAAGGCAGTCAGGTTGGTCAAGCATGATTCACCTGTGGTGAATCCATGCTAATTATTGCCCCACAAGGCCTGGCTATGTTTCTGTTTGAAGATACTTACATATAGTAGTCAAATCACCTCTTAGTCTAAGGAAAAAGATTGGCCTAGCTGAGTTGTCATAGTAAAAATTTTTGTAGTAGGCTTTTTTGTTTTTGTTGCTGTTGTTTATTCTTTTTTGGTTTTTTCTTTGTATGTTTCAGAGCTCTAGACTGAAATGTTCTGTTCGGTATGATATCTGCAGTGCTGTGTCTGCCAATTATATGTTCTTGATATAATTAGGAATTACATTACTCATCCCTGTGTTTGTATCTAAGAACTTAAGTTATTAATTTGCCATAGCATGGTAGTGGGATCACATTTAGAAACCCTTTAAAAGCTTTGTTGGTGAATCTCTAATATAATATATGCCTTAGTGCAGTCAGTTTCATGTTCTGCTTTTGAAACAGTTTGCTATTCCTTAAGACAGAATTTTGTTTTATTTTGGGTTTTGTTCTGTCAGAAAGCACACATCAGCCTGCTACTTCACAGTTGCCACTCAGGCACTGCCAGTAAGACCATTACCTTAGAATATTCATTGGAGGTGGTATTACCCAAGCTGTGACAGCAATAGCTACTAAAAGCCTCATTAATTATTTATAAATGCCTATTAAGGTTATGAACTAGAATATTAAAAATATACTGAATATTGTGTAACCTTTGAACATACCTGGTTACTGTTATTGTTTCTAGTAATGCACAAGGACAGCATAATTTCAGTTATCAGTTACTTTGAATGAAAAAGCTAATTGTTCCAACATTCTTAGATTACATTCAAAAGGCAAAGTAATAGAGTAAGAAGGGTGGAGTGCATTTAAAACGGGGAAGAGGAAATAAACAATACCTGATGAATTTTCATTAGAAATAAAATTGTAATTTTGCTAACCAGCAGTAGATCCATAAATAGCTTAATTTTCCAAGCTTTATGCAGCACTTTCCTATCCCCTTTATCCTGAAGGTCATGATAAAATAAAGATTTGGAACTGTAATTTGACTATGCTTTTGAGATTAGTGATTCCTCAAAAAAAAACCCCAAAAAACCAAACCAAACAAAACAAAAAAGAAAAAAAGGTCTGCTGTGGCTCTGTGCCCTCAGCAGATTTCCAGTCACTTCCAGGGACTGCCAGGATGAAAATACACTTGAGTTACTGGTCTCTGCATGGTGGATCCACTTGAGGTTGAAAACCCTAAAGTATGTGTGTAGGGCTTCTGTGTAGAACATATTTCACAGGAAGGGAAGAGCTGGTGATGCTAGCTTTAAGCTGAAAAATGGAGAAGTTGTGTGAGATAATGCAGAGAGTCTGTGAGAGAGCACTTGACTCTGTTTTATTTTAACTGCCTGGGTAACATTTTAAAAAATAGTCTGCCTTCCTTCCGGGGACTTGCTTGCCTTGATTGTGCTCTTTTCACTCCAGTGTTGGGTGGCTATCATTCTCTGACAATTCATTTTAGTCAAAGGCATCTGTAGAGATATGATTGAAGCCAGAGTTGGGCAAACACCTCATCAAATACAATAAAATAAATTGAAGGAAGGCTGCAAATACTCATCTTAGTATTTAAATGGATTCACTTTGATGCTGTTCACACTCTTTTTGAGTATGTTGCCATAAATATTCTAGTGAATATGTTAATTGGGAAGACTGTCTACAGGAACAATGAATATCCAGTTTTAATATTCATGGGAAGTAGATTTTGAAATCATATTTGTGAATACTTGAATCAGAAAACTGATTCTGGGAGTTCAGCTTTATCCAGTTAAGTGCCAGAAGTTTATCACATGATCTGCGTGCATGATGCAAAATTCCTGAATTTTTAATGCTTGCAATAAGTTAGTCATAGGAAGAAGCAAACAAATAATTAATTACTAAAATGTCTATCAGACACTTGCAACTGATGAACAAACATCAGAAAATAATCCCTTCTCAGAAAATGTAATCAGAAAGGAGCAAAAACTAGAATTGCTTTTTTTATTACGTTTCCTTCAATTGGCCTGAATTTTATCTGGTATGTGTCTCAACAGGATTAAACAAGAAAACTTAATCCAGGGTCCCTTTAAAATAGAAGCTTCAACCTCTGTGTTGATCCTTTCTTTTTAATAAAGTTCTGAGAAAAGAAGTCCTGAAAGGGTGCCTCTGTATATAGTAAGGGTGTTACTGTGATGGGTACCTGAGCAGGTTTACAGGAGGTGTGTTTTAATTAAGTTGGCTATCTTTAGTTAAGATAGCAACTCCTTCATATCCATTCTGGTGTAAATGATAGTAGTGGTCTACCCCTCTCTCCTCTCCTTTTTTTTTTTTTTTGGAGGTAGAAAATTGTCACTTAGCACTTTTATCTGTATTGCAATCACTACACCTACTGAAATGCATAAATCCATTATGACAGTAAATACCTCAGGCTTATGTGAAGTTTTGTTGCTTTATCTTGGAAAACTTACCCTTCTATGAAAACCTTGTGATTTAAAGAATACTGAGAGGTCTGGTTGAAGGATGCTGTTGACTGGAAGGTCCATGCTGTGAAAGCGGAATCTTGTTCTCTGCTCATCATCTTTCACATACAAGTCAGTGTTCCCACGTTTATTTTGTTTTATAAACTTGAGAAGCCTTATCTCATCATCTAAGAAAATAATAAGTGAATATGAAAAAATAAAGACTTTTACTCCCAATTGCATAAATAAGGAGTCTACTTGTGAGCAGTCACAGGAAATTTGAAGTAGTTTCTGTAGCAAAACAAGAATGACCTTAAGCCAAGAATATCAGCCAAAATGCAATTTCTTCATGAGAAGCTTTTGGAGGTCAAATTGTGGAGTTAGTGAGGAGCATGGATTTTTTTTTTTCTTCTCAACCACTCTTTCAATTACTCTAAATACTTAAAATGCTGCAATACCATTTTTTCTTAACTAGTGAGGTGTGCTCTACTCAGCACCTAAATGCTGAAGTCAGTGGTGTTTCTTTTTTAGCTTGCTAGGAGTTTTACATCCTTAAACTGATAACCTATCATCTCAGGAAAAGCCATGCGTCTTGCAACAGCCACTCCTTTTGTCAGTGTGCTGTGCCAAATGAAAGCAAGTTCACATTGTTTTTTTTGGACTCCAGTACAGGGGAACACACGTTCTCTTTTGACACTCATCATTTTAAGTACATGCTTATTCTTTCATAAAAATAAAGGAAGCTGTAGGGTTGCTTGCTTTCCTCTCTATGAAGTCTCTTGATTGGGTGGAATTTTCCTTTGTTTCTAAACACCAGTTTTCTCTTGGCTTTCTTTTTCTAGTCAGCTCTTAATTTGTCATTTCTGGAGGAAACATAAAGGTCAGAATGAAAAGGAATTCTTTGAGCAAGAATAAGGGACCAGCTTTTTTGGAAAACAGCAGCTTACTCTGAATATAATCTGTAGGATTTCTCAAGATTTTTGTTTCATCTTTGTCTTCCTCATTCTTTGAACAAACTTTTGGGAAAAATGCTGTTTATAGAAGTTGCGTTACATAAATGTGAGACATTTGGGTGCCCAAATTCTGTTAGGCCTGCATGGAAGACTAACAGGAGGAATGCCGTTTCCTGATTATTTCTACTTCTTTGTTTCAAAGATAAGTATTTACTGACTTCACAGTCAAAACATGTTTTTCTGTAGAAAACCAGAAAAGCAAGATGAGCTTAGATGTCTTGTTGAAAAAAAAAAAAGGGGGGGGGGAACCCCCAAAACCAAACAAACAACAAAGCACCCCAAACCCAAAACAAACAGCAAGAAGTAGTGCTTGGCTTTTTGAAACAAAATGTGCAGTGTAAGTACACCAGAACTCCTTTGAGTGCTGGAACTAATGTAGCCTGACTTGCTGTGATTGATGTCATGCAGCTGATTGATGTTGAAGTTGCTTTTCCTACAATTAGGGCATTTATAAAATCTAGCTCCCATATGGATCTCCTGGTACCTAAATAAATCTTGAGCTCATGCTGCAGTGTATTTCTCAATGGTGAAATGTACAGCATCTCTCATCTCTCTCCCCCTTTGTTCCTGGCAACTGTAGAAGCTTCATTACCTCTGACTTCTTTCCCTCTAACAAAGTAATTTGAAATTAATCAGTGAGTTTTGGGGGCAAACAGACAAACAGGTCAAGAAATGCATGTGCATAGGATGAAAAAATACCCAAAATAAAGATACTTTAAAAGATTGAAATGAATTTTTTTTTTCTCAGAACAATTGACTTAGGCCGTTTGATTTTTGTGGAGTTTTTGTGTATTAAATTTGTGGGGTTTTCTTCATATCAGGAAAAAGTCAAACTCATTCTTGTTAGACAGCAAATTGAATCTGTAGTGCCTTCCAGTACTTTTGAAACTTGCATTTTGAATATTTACTTAAATGTATATAATACCAGCAGGAGGAGTCAAGTTAAAAATAAACTCGAAGAAGTAATTCAAATTAATTGTATATGGTCACTTTTATGTTCTGCAGATAATGTTCTGGCATGGTTTAGGAAAAGGAACTGAGTGGGAAGGTTAATATCATATTATTGGGTGGATGTGGTTTAGGTATGCTTGACTTAAGAATACCAGTATCTTCAACACATCTCTTTTATTCCCTCCTTACCCTTTTCAAACATTTTTCAGACATGATAGCCATTGAATTGTTCATCTGAGTTGTTCTCTTGTGTTGCTTTGCAATTCTTGTTTTTAGACTTGAAAGAGGTTTGGGGTTTTTTTAATGCATCTCAATATCCTTGGGCAATTGTGTGAAATACACTGCTAATGTCAAAAACGTGGGCTGACAGCAGTCATCCTGGTTCACTCAACTTTGTAGATACCAACAATGAGAGGAAAAGTCGATGACCTGGAGACTGATATGTTTTTAGCCTGAGAGTCTCTTCCAGTTTGACCATGTTCAAGCCAATTGAGCTATCTTGCTGTAATAATTTTTTCTAACATGTGGCATGACTGTCCTTCTCTATAGTTCTGTGAAATGGTCAAATTTCAGGATGTAAACTTTTTCTTTATAATTTATAGTTCTTTCTAATTCTGTTTATCTTTGAAATTGATAAATGCCAGAGTTTCCGAGATCAGTAATTAGGAGGGGAGAACTGCAAGTAGTGAAGTTAAAATTACAAAAAAAACCCCCATAGAATCACCACATTTTCCTAAGTTAAATCCACAGTCCAAAGGAGAATGTGCTTCTGTTTGGTATATTTACTTAAATAAAAATATAGGCCTAGTAAAAACACTGTCTAAATAAAGTGCTTCCTAATGAGATACTTTTTTCAGTGAACTTGTAATAATAGGTCTATATCTATTCTAAATAAAAGGTCTGTGATCTGTTCTCTTCTTATTGCTTTCTGAGTTCTGTAGGTGCCCAGTGAAATCACCATCACCAATGGATGCTTTCAAATGCCTGGAGTAGCTTACAAACTTGGACTTATTAATCTTGTAATTGAAAACCAAAAGTGTGTATTTGCAAAATAAACTGAAAGTGTGATTGTAGTACAGCCAGACCTACATGCTTGGCTGTAATTGAGCAAGTACAGGTATTTTTAGGGGTAGAAGAAGCCTGGGCAGCTTGTGCACTGTTTCGTAATCAGTGAAACATGGGCCCCTACATCTTCAAAGTGATTATTGTTCTTCCTAAGCAGATTAAAACCAGTGCAGTTATGGCTGTTGGTGCTACAATAGCATCTTCATTTGGCTCTCTAGGCACAGGATTGAGGTTGTCATGGTGTAGTTTAATATCAAAGGATGTTGCATACCATTTATGTAATATATAGAGGATTATTCCTGGAGCTGAAATAAAGCCATAGCTAATAAGATAGAATTATTCTTGTATGCTGGGAAGCACTTGAAGAAATTGCTGGAATAGAATATATGAAAGAGCTATCTGTTTGTTATGTGATTAAGTGAAGTGAAAAAAGTATCCAAAAGTAGTTGTTTCTCCCC
Organism: Sclerurus mexicanus; assembly: GCA_013396755.1. Lineage (NCBI taxonomy): Eukaryota > Metazoa > Chordata > Aves > Passeriformes > Furnariidae > Sclerurus > Sclerurus mexicanus. The sequence continues at coordinate 800,602 of VWZF01005843.1, read as the reverse complement.
ACTGTTTTCTTCCTTTCCAATTTTTCCTATTTTATCATTCATGTTTCCTTGTTTACACATCAGTGCCTCTCTCTTAGAGTTGTTGCAGCGGATTTGTGTTTCAAAATGGACCTGGCAGGCAAATTTGTAGAATAACCTAAAAAATGACACAGAACAGTTACTGATGTTTTATTGGCTTCTGAAGTTTTGTAGATCTTTACCATCGAGTGACTGTTAACAGTCACTGTCTCTAACACCTTTCATAGTGCAGGCTGTATTATATAGTAGAGTTGATAGAATAATGCTGGCTAGTTAATTCCTACATCTGGTCCTTGTGTTCTAGATACACCAAAGCTTTTCTTCTAGACAAATTTCTGAATTGATTTTAAAGCTGGTGGAGGATTCTAGCATGTCTCAATAAATTATTCCACCTTGTTAAAAAATACATGCTTTAATCCTTGTTCATATATTTATGGCTTCGTGGTAGGAAGTGAAAAATGAGAAGTAGATGAGGAAAAAAATAAAAAAGTATCATTTTAACAGTTTCAGTTTCATGTAAAATAAGTGATCATGATTATGAGATGTTGCAGTACATAAAGTGCACTGCAAGAAATATCACCTTGAGAACTGTAGATGAGTGCTGCAGTGCTGCAGTTACGGCAACATATAGCTATTTAAAAACAGAGATAAATTTATAGGATAATTGCTAACCTTCCCAGACCTAGTAGAAGCTAGTTATTAGAATGATCAATTGCCATTCTAGTCCAGAAAAACTAATATCCCAAACAGGATATTTGTTTTGGGCTCCAGGTTACTGTACCTTTCCAGTTGTGAAAAATAACCCTTCAGAAAGGATCAAATCACAGTTTCAGCTGCAGGTTAAGAATCTTTATTACATTTAAGAAAAAGTATTTGAGCACTAATTTGGTAACCAATTATTCATGAGATCAAGGCTTATAAACTTATATTTTATCAATATTGTTATCTTGATTCTGCAAATAAGTGTTTACAATTTACAGCAATAACAAATGGAAGATTTCTTATCCATTTTTTTCATGGCATCAAGGCATTCAGCATTCTAGAATTGTATTGAACTGATACCACCATGTTATGACTGATTGGTGTTTGTAAATACATATACGTAGGGTTTATTTTAGAACAATTTGATTGCAGTGAAAAGGAGGCATGTAGCCCTTTTTGTTATTTTTATCCATAGTAATATAACAATATAAAAGTATACAGATCACTTTTAAAAGTATATAAGAAAAAGAAAGAGTAGGTAGTGGAGGGGAAAATATCACCACCTATGGATCCAGCCACAAGGCTTGATTGTTGTGATTGCGATGCCTATTGGTCAAAGGATGGTCACAGTCTTGATGTGTCAGGGGTGGGGGAAGCCAATGAAGCACAGAGTCCAATGGGTTAATATACCCTTAGGTTCAAAGTGGAATGCCCGGGCACCTCCCTTGAGGGGGGACTTGTGCACTGTCTAATACAACACTGTGGGTCTCTTGCAACACTGGGGTCATGTACAGTCCTGTGGTGGAAGGCCCCAGAAATGAGTCTGGAAGCACTTTGGAGTTCTTTGATGGTTTATGACACCTTCTAAAGTATGACAGCTGCCTTTCCTGTCAGTGTGGTTGAGCCAGCTGTGCCCCATCAGAAGGCAGAATACCTTCAGGTCTATGTTGGAATGTCCTGATACCTCCCCTGATATCGGGTGGAGAGTTTTCACAGCTGAGTCAATTGTGTGAGAGAGAACATGGATATGCGAAAAAGCACTATCCCACTTCCACAGGGTCTGCTTCTTACTGGCCTTCTTCCTTACCTGTCTCAAAACCCAGCTTGTAGCCTCAGGTGGTTGTGTGCACCCCCTCTGTCTTATGCAGAGCAGAGGTTTTGCCACCACATACAAAAAACTCTCTTCCTTCCCTTCTATTGGGAGGTGGTGGGTGCAAACCTGGCCTCAGCAAAGCACCCTGCTGCTTTTGCAAATGGTCTGTTGTCTGAGTCATTAACCATTAATATTTCAGTCTCTCACACGCTGCTTTAATGTTCACAATCGGTAAGTTTCCTGCCAGTCATTGGATTTAATTTAACCTAACTGTGATTTTGCTTGTTAACTTTAGCAGGAATAATGTTTTCGGATGAATGGGTGCTATAAAAGTATGCTTTTTATTCTCGACTAATCACACTATTGTAATGTGTATCTCAAGGGATCTACACTGACTTTAACAGAGGATTCTTTTGGTCTGAGAATGTAATACACACAGAGTGTTTTCTAGGAATATTAACTATAATGGATTTAGCTATTTCACCTCTTTCTTCGTTGCATTATAAACCCAAGGGTTTAAGTAAAAATCTCAACAGAGAGGTTACATTTTGTGGAATACTCTTATAGGAACCAAGTTTAAAAATCTATCTGCGCAGTTACACATAATTATTGGTTTCCAAGGAACTCCAGCTAACTCTCTTCAAAGCTTTGCCAATATACACAGAGGTAAGTAAGTCTGAAAATAACAATTATCTAGCTTATTTGAGTTGGTTGGAGGTATTAGCTGCTTGTTCATGTACACTTGAATGGAGATGTGATGAATTAAGTGGTCTTTCCTGTAGAATGCAAATGCCTTTAACCAAACAACTGAAACCTACTATTTATCTCCTTGAAATTGTACGACTCTGTTTGCCCAAGAGCTACCTCATAGTAACCTGACTCCAGAGCTGCTGATGGTGACTCTCAGCTTCATTGTGAGTTTTTTCCTTTAGGAGACTTAAGAGCAAAATGTACCTCGGTTATTTTCATTCTTTTTCCTCCCACAAATTTTAAATATCTGCGTATGCCCCCTTTCTCTTCAGCTACTATACTTGCATCTCTGTGATTTGGTATTAATAGCAAAGATTAAGCAGTTTCAGCTCATCAGAGAAGAGATATTAATCATCATCAGGCCCAATGAGAAGTTTAATTTTCTGCTTCTCTTTTTTCACTGAGCTCTGGTGGATGTCAGTCGCACCAATGTCTGTGGGACATATATTAATTTGCTTCCAAATATGTATTTCAGTGGTTTCTTTCCTTTTATTTCCTCCGTCAGTCTCAGAGTTCCATCATTGCAGGCTTTAATTGAAGGCCACTGTCAGGAGGTGGAGAGAAAAACATTATTTCTTGAACAAAGCTGCTTCAGGGACTCATGGTTTTTATTGTATTCAGGAGGAAGATGGGTTAAATCAAGATACTGAAAACTGTGGGAATTGTTTTGGTATGTGACTCACTACCTGTTCCCTTGAAAAATTCCATGTCCTCCCTGTCCCCAGTTCCTGTACATGTGCATTTATTTATTTGTTCCTCAGAAGTGTGTTTAGATTTGCAGTGTAATAAGGATGTGGAGCACAGTGGATCAGGGGATGACAAGAAAGAATCCATACAGAAAACTTAATAAATTACACCCATGCAGTTTTACCAGTCATTGTCACAGATAACATTATTGCAGAGTAGGATTGTCTTTTGCCAGCTCGGTTAAAACAGCTTCCAAAATGACATATGTACCAATAAAAGCAGTCATGTGAGATATTATCCTAATTGACTTAGCAATAGCTGTTTTAAATAACACATCTCTTAGACTGGCACGGACTTACCTTACAGAGAAGCCCTAAACTTAACAAAATTCTTTTCTGAGATTATGCTGCTACTGTCACCTGGTAGCTACAGTCAGACAGTGAAGAACTGTCTGTATAGGTGCTAATGTCCAATCTGCATATCCCACCTATTCCAAGGGCTTTCCTGGCTTCTAAGTGGTTTTAAAAGCAGCAACTCTCCATTAGGAGCAGCAGGAAGTTACAAATTTTTAAGTCAGAGAAGAAAGATCACACTAAGACAGAGCAACATGTGGAGCTCAAAAGAAAAATCGTCTTCTGTATGTGTCAGAGAGACTTCATGTATTAATAAATGTTGGTTGAACAGCGTGATTGCTGATTAATTTGAACAGCATATACTGTGAAAGAACTTAAGTAGCATTTTAAGCAGTTTGCAATTGTGAATGCTGCCCTTCTTGCATTACTGGCTCTGAGTGCCTGGTTTTAAGTCAGCATTTCTCCTATTTGAAAAACAGGCCTCTTTAAATTCGTAGAGGCTCAAGTCAAGCACCCAAGACGTTTAATTCAGAATCTCTCATTACTTTTTAAAAATCCCTATAGAATAGACGGCTGCCCAACCCGGTACTTCTCTGTACTGGGGAGATTGATTTATTCCATCTTGCCAGGCAGACTCATGTATAGATGCATTATTTTAGCTTTCTAAAAGGCCTTTATCTACATTGCTTACTTGGCCCTTTAAAAAGAGCTTTTTTTTGCTATTCATGGACATTTTTCCACCTTGGGTTCTAAACCAATAGGCCAGTAAATCCAGACATTAGGAAAAATGACACATTGCAATTGGTAGTGCTCAGGAAAGGGTAGAACCCTCTCTGCCAGCAAATCTACAACAAATAGTACTGGTTTTCTTCATTTGGTATGATAATTTACTTTGCAGGTTGATTCAGGGGGTACGGGTCTAGGATAATATTGTCACCTTGAAGCAAAACGTAATGGTAATTTTTATGGAAAAAGAATGTTTATACCAGTCTGCAATTGATGAACATATCTGATGTGCAGAGGAAGATGAGATATGTAATTTACTGTATTTTTTTTTATTAAGGGTAAGGTATTGCCTATGCAAACAAATTATTTGGAAGAATATTTGCATATTTAAATAGACTTATTTTTTAATAGCTAAATGGTTGTTTATCTTATATATCCAGCAGTACATTATAAGGATTAGGAAGATCTTATATTATTTGAATATTGTTCAGAAATATTCCACCAAGGTTCTGGCACTTGTCATAGTTTGACTGCACATAAATAATGGAAAACTCTGAGCCATTTCCAAATGAAGTATGTTTTTGTACTAATTATCATTTGATTGCACAAAAGTAACATACTTGATATAGCTGCTGTGGTGGAATAGAGAGTCTTCTTAGTGGCAGGCAAGTAAGTAATGGAAAGCTTCTACTAGTGGAAAGATTATCTGTGGTACTTTTATGTGGTGTTTGTTCAAAGAACCGGATTTTCAGCAAGAGCAAGAATTGCAAAAAGTTGTTTAGGTTTGGAAACTTTTTAGTGTGTCTCACAGAAGAGATGTTCTAATGGTGTGCTGAAAACTGAGAATGTGAGAGTTTAATTAGGGATGGAGAAACTAGTGAATGAGAGTGAGGAAAGAACAGTGCTCAGGTGTTACTGTCACTTGTCATAAACAATTTCTTGGTAGGAAGGTGAATGGAGTACTTGTGATTTGGCTTTTTTTGTAATAATCCACGCAGGGAGAGAAGACAAAGGAAAAGATATGTATGCATTGCAAATAGTGGGATGTAAAAAAACTGGATTCATATGGAAAAGAGAAGGTATTATCTTGAGGAGTCAGGAAGACACTGAGTTCTGTTATGAAAGCATCATTTGCAATATTATCAAAAGCAGCCTCACTGTGCTGCACACTAACCTTGTATTTGAGCATCATGAATGTGTGAAAGGCTTCAGCATCATGAAAACATGAATGTTGTTATCCATTCCAAATTATTCTTTTAGGTTTCAATACTTTGAAATTAAAGGGAATTTTTCTATGTGAAATCTATTCTAAACATGAAAGTTACAGTCAAACTTGCAAATTGATGATTGATATTTGGTAGTCATCAAGTGTTTGTGGATTTATCTCAATCAGTGTTTTAAAGTTGTAGGAATTAATTACAAATTTTTAGGAGAGCATTTGCTGTTATAAGGAATGTAGAAAACCTCCTTATTTGGTCCTCTCGAGCAAATACAACATTAAATGAGCAATATATTGAAGAGAAAGAGGAAAGTGATCCTGTAAATGCAGCATTTTTGGTGATGGCTGGTGGTGCAAGGATTATTTTAGGCTATTTTAAATCTCTCTAAATCTCCTAGCACTTTTTATTATCAATCTAGCTCAAGAGCAGAGGCTTTACATTGTCAACCTTCCAGTAAGACAACTGGTGGTTATGTGGTTAAAAATAACATGAAGAACAGAATAACTGAAAGGCAATCACTACAACTTGATAAGGAAGTCATATTCTGCCTGTGTACTCTAATCAGCAATTCCAATGTATCACAAAAACCTTAAGAAGTAATTACAACACTTACATTTTGGCTAATTGTTTTCTATGCATGTGTTAAAGGACAAGTATGCCTCTGGATACTGAAACAGAAGAAAAGTTAAGAGACTGAACTGAAAGAGTCAATATTGTTTCAAGATGGCTCATTGAAAAAGAACATTAGATAACAACTATGAGATTCTAGACTATGGGCAAAACCACATTCCTACTTCATACTATTGATTATTTGTCTCCAAAGAAAACAGCAGAATGTTACCAAGTTGATGGTGATGTCAGCTAAGGATATGGCAGAAAAAAGTAAACAAGAAGGTCTTTAGGTAGTAAAAATAGGGTAAAACAAATCAGAACTTCACATAAGCAGTAATGCAAGATGTTTGAACTACTATTTCTGAAAATGCTTGTTGTAAAAGAAGTGTATCTTAGTACTGTCCTAAAGCATATGGGGGGAGGTCAAACCTCTTCCTTAGCTGTTTGAAGAGACAAAGATTGATAAACAGTGAAATTCTCAGGAAGAGAAGGACTGCACATTTATATTCAGTGCTTCAAGCTGACAAGACTTTTCATTGCATACAGAAGTAGATTTGATCAGAACATAAGTTATAGCCTGAAATTGCAGCAATGGGAGATTTTAGGTAGAATTTGACTGGAGGAAAAGCAGCTCTAAACAGAAGGAGTGTGAAGTGTCCTAATAGATTGTGAACAAGAGTTGTGGAATCTCCACCACAGATTTTTTTTAAAGCTGGGCAGTACAATAGCAAATTAAGTTTAGTGTTGGTAAGTGTAAAGTAAGGCACTGTGGAAAAGAATAATCTTAATACATTATAGTGGATTCCTAGGTGGTCATCACTTCTCTGGAACTAAATCTTGCTTTCTAGGAAAGCTGAATTGGATACTGGAGGACAGTAGGTAACTTACATGTGCCAATAGCCATGGGCAAAACTTGATAGACCTTGCTAGTTCTTAGAATGGAAGACTTGTATTTTTCCTTTCCTTTACCAAATTGAGAGCTTGCTAAATACATAAGATAGGGCAGAACTTTTCACATGAGCAGAAGCTGTTAATACAAAGACAAATATGTTTTTATCAGATAAACAATACTTTTAGGATGGAAATGGGAGCAAAATATCTGTTCATCAGTTCAGTGTACTTCTGGTACAGTCTCTCAGTGGGATTAATGAAATGCAAAAAGCTCCCACTAGTTTTAATATGAAACTCAAGCTGTTTAAGAAAGGGCTTATATGATATTTCAGTCTGGGACCACTGGGCCTTAGCTCAATAACTGAAAAGGTCCCTTCTAATCCTATGTGGTATCTTTGCAAATATATTCCCTATTTGCTTCATGGAGCTTTCTTGGGTTCCACTGAATAGGCAATAAATAATCTCCTTTGCTGGAGAAGGTGTATTATTTGGAGATTATGACTTGGCTTCTTCATGGTTTTAAAACACCATTTTTAAGGATTAAAGCAGCAGCAGAGCTGATTATTTAGTAGTTATTACTTGATGAGGTAATGACACTTGCTTTATTTCCTAAGTACTTTTTGATCCACTGATGAAAAACACTCTATAGGCTAGGCAATATTATTGTTAACAATAATGGAGTGTTGGGGTCTAATTAGTCGCACCAGCCTTTTTAGGCAAAGGAAAAGAAGTGTTGATGGAGAAAAAGGAGTGCTGTTAAGCTTTAGGAATGCTTCTTTTGAGTGACAGTCTCACTGTGCAACGTGAACTACTCAAAGCACTTGTGTGGGAAAGTGGATTTCTTTCAAAGTGAGTGGTTCAGAGTTTATCTGGTGTGTGTGGTAGCAGCGGGGCTACAGAGGTCGCTTCTCTGAGAAGTTGCCAGAAGCTTTGCTTATGTCTAACAGAGCCAATGCCAGCAGGCTCCAAGATGAACCGGTCACTGGCCAAGGCCAAGCCCATCAGTGACAGTGGTTAGCACCTCTGGGATAACAGAGTTAAGAAGCAGGAGAAAAAAAAAAGGAATAGAAACAGCAGCTGGAGAGAGGACAGAGAATAAGTGAGAGGAACAACTCTGCAGACACAGGTCAGTGGAGAAGGAGTAGGAGGTGGTGCTCCAGGTGCCTGAACGAGATTCCCTTGCAGCCTGTGATGAGGCAGGCTATCCCCCTGCAGCCCATGGAGATCCCATATTCCAGCAGATCAACACTCTCACCAAACTTTGTGCCATCTGCAAACTGGCTGAGGGTGCCCTTGATCCCCTCGTCTGGGTTGTCTGTGACAGTATTAAACAGCAATGTCCCCAGCACTGAGCCCTGGGGAACACCACGCATAACCAGCTGCCAGATGGATGTAACTGTTCACCACCATTCTCTGGGCCCGGCATCCTGATGATCGGCTCCATGACCTTCCCCAGCACCAAGGTCAGGTTGACAGCCCTATATCCTCCTTCTGACCCTTCTTGTAGATGAGTCGCATTTGCTAACCTCCAGTTCTCTGGAGTCTCACTGGTGAGCCAGGATGGCTGGTCAGTGATCGAAAGCAGCTTGGCAAGCCCTGTGGCCAGCTCCCTCAGCACCCTTGCACGAATCCCATCCATCAAGATGACAATGAAAGATGTTACTACAAATACATCTGCAATAAAGGAGGGCTGAGGAGAGTCTCCATCCTTTATTGAATGCAGGAGGAAACATGGTGACAAAGGATGAGGAAAAGATAGGGGTACTTAATGCTATCTTTGCCTCAGTCTTCAATAGGAGGACCAGTTGTTTTCAGAGTGCCCAGCATCCGGAGCTGGAAGACAGGTGGGGAGCAGAATGAAACACCCATAATCTGTGAGGAAATTCTTAGCAACCTGCTATGCCCCTTATTATTTATGATATGTTCTGCATGTAGTTTTTTAGAAAGCTGTTGATGGCATCTAGTCCATTAAATCCAAATTTGAGACTAGATAAGCACAAATATACTTAACCATGTAGACATTCAGTACTTCAATACAAATGAATCAATGGTAATCCTTTATTACAGGTTTTTAAGACTGTGACATGAATGTGACAAATTGCATTGTTTATAACATAAATATGACTGTAGAAAGGTTAAATGAAACTCTTTCTGAGTTTGAATGTTCACAGGGAAGTCATCCAACCTCTTTAATACTCTTACATTAATAAACTTGAGGCTGTCTTCAAAAAAACAAAACAAACAGTTTCTCTGCCATTAACCACACAAAATGAAATAGTTTCCTCTTTTTTCTACTTGACATTTTACGTAGGTGGAGATTGTCTAGAAACTCTTGGAAGGTATCCGGTAGCCTAGATGAGAAAAATAAAGGAAAGAAAGAAAGAGCATTAAGGCTGCTACTAGGAAAAGCAGAGTAATTTGAGCACCATAACTGTTATTATCCAGAGAAGTATTTGAATACTTCTGTTTCTTTCAAATTTCTTTTATGATATTAGAGAAATATTTTTATGCAGCTATGTGATTGTGTCGGGTTGACCTTGACTGAATGCCGGGTACCCACCTTACTCCCCTCCTCAGCTTAAAAAGGGAGATAAAATAGAACAAAAGGCTTGTGGGTCAAGGTAGCCACAGGCAAAACAGACTTTGCTTGAGAATCAGAGCAGGGTAATGTGAAATACAGCTGAATCTTAAGAACACCTTTCCCCCACCCTTCCTTCTTCCCAGGCTTTACTTTGTTCCCAGTTCTCTACCTCCTCCTGCCAAGGGGCTGTGGTCAGTTCATTACATGTCATTTCTCCCTCCCATGGGAGACAGTTCTCCATGAATTTCTCTAGCATGGGCCCTTCCCACAGGGTGCAGTCCTTCAGGAACAGACTGTGCCACTATCGACCTTCATGTGCTGCAGGGGGACATCCTGCCTCACCATGGTCTTCACCATAGGCTGTGATGGAACTTCTGCTCCCTCCCTCCTTCTTCACATCTGGCCTGGATGTGTCTGCAGAGCTGTTTCTCTCACGTATTCTCATTCCTCTTTCCTCTGGCTGCAGTTTCTCCTGTGCAGTAACGTATTTTCCATTATTCATTCAGTTATGCCAGAGGTGCTACCAGTAGCAGGTCCATCTTGGAGCCGTTTCACATTGACTCTCTAGGACATGGAGGATGCTTCTAGCAGTTTCTCACAGAAGCCACCCCTGTAGAGCTCTGCAACCAAAATCTTGTCATGAAAACCCAATACAGCAGTATAACATTTCTACAACAATATCTTACAGATAGTTGTGCCTAGTGTCTGTAGTCCCTAATTTCTCTACCCCTAATTCCTTACCGAAGACTTTTTATTGTGATGCTGTATATAAGTTTGACTTCACAGTAGACTGTGACAAGAGCAGTTCATTGCAGAACAGAGAAAACATTTAAGCACTCTGTTGCACTTTTGAAGTTACTGGTTTCCCTTTCTTCCACTTTGCTGTTTTCCAAAGAACACACTGCATGGTCGTTTTGGCCACCTCAGCTTGGTGGACAAAATTGAAGGCAATTTCCCAATGTCTTGTTTATTGAAAATTCTTAGTGGTTACTATGGCTTTTATTTCTTTCTTAAGTTGTTTGCTGGTCTGTTTTCATCTAACACTTTCTCTTCTGATCAATGATGAAGGTAAAAGCAACAACAAAAAGGAAATTCATCACTGAAACTCTTTTCTCTCCAGTTTTCCTACTTTTGCAGTTTCTTACTTCATCACAGCATGTCACTGCCATGCTCTATTGCTCACTTACATGTTCATCTGTACCCGTTTTTTCTTTCGCATTTTTGCTTGCTTATGCTGTCACTTCCAGCCTCACTCGAAATCCTGTAACTATTTTCCACTTGCACTGATTCACGCATTCCTCACACTCTTACTTACACCTTTAAAGCCTTTTGTGTTGCACTACTCTCGTGCTTCATTTCACTTGGTCTCTCTGTCACACATGTTCAATTTTCTGTTTTATTACCGAATTCCCAGGGACATATTTGCAGTGCTACCTAGTGGGAATAAAGGCTGCTATTCTAGTATTGCTCTAATAGTGCTTATGTTCCTTGTTCAGCACCAATGATGATGTGATCAGAAGATTTTAACCACTGCTAGTTTCCTTCCACATGTACATCATTAATTTTCTGTCTTTTTCTTAAAAAAATAATCCCATTTGCTTCCTTTTTTGTTAAATTGATTTTCACTTGTAAAAAACAACTTTATTTTGGAGATGCAAGACCAACCACCATTGTTTAGCAAAGTTATAATGTGTTCTGTGTGAAAGACCCAAGGACCCTAGAAATGGGGCTGAAAGAGAAGAGTGTTGCATCCTTCCAGTTATAATAGATAAGATCCAATATGGCTCAGATGTTCCTTTCTGTACAAAATGATATTTTAGAATTGAGGTTGTACAAATCAGTTGGGCACAGTTCACCTGTCTATTGCTTTCCTATGCTGTATATTCTGCTCTCTAAATACTTGCATAGCTATGCTTAACATAAAAATACTCCAACCATCAACTGCAGCTTATGTTACTATGCTGGGACTCCTTCTTATATGATAATTAATTTTTCCCTTTATAAGTAAACTTCTCCTAACCAGTGTAGCTTTCTGTTCTTTTTTTTCTAACGTACTCTTCAGCTGTATGGGGTTTTTGCATCTCTTTTATTTGCACAGAGTTATGTGCTGCTTAGGAGCATTTATATTTAGGGCCTCCACTGAAGAAAATGTCATGAGAAAGTCATACAGCCAGGCAAGAGAAACTAGATAACAGGATTTTCAGATAGTTGAAAATTTCTTCTCAAATCTGTGCACTGCTTCTCTCTGCTTACTTTTGTTAATTTTTTAGCATGTTTACAATGAGGCTGGTGAGATACTGGAACAGGTTGCCTAGAGAAGTTGTGTATGTGTTGTTATCAGAAGCTTTCAAGGCCAGTTTGGACAGGGCTTTGAGGCAACCTGATCTACTGCATGATATCCCAGCCCATTGTAGGGGTGTTGGACTAGATGACCTTTCAAGGTCTCTTCCAACTCAAATCATTCCATGATTCTGTTCTATGTTGAACTGATGGTGGTGGTGTGGATGTTGTTTGTGCTTAGAGTTAGCTAATTGCTAGATGGTTTTAGTGTTACCTTCACTGCAACTAAGAATAAATAAAAGGTAAGATGTTATTTTATTTTACATAGGAAAGAAGCTCTGTCTCTTTTTCAGTCAGTTATGATAAGAGAGCTGGTGGGGAAGGGGTGCTGGGAAGGGGATGTTCAGGTGTTTCATAGAAATAAGCAAAGCTGTTAATTCTGACAGGAGAGAAAAATTCCAAGTCCATCTATGGTGCATTTAAAAGTACAGTTGAATCATTGCTGTTGCATATCCAGTATCTTCACTTCTGTTGGTAAGGTGGAATATAGATATTTTGGGATTCTGTGTGCAGCCTGAGCTAGTCCAACCTTAGTGGTGTCAGTGTCTGAATAAGTTAATGAAAACATCTCTGCTGTGTCTGCACTTCAAAGCTGCCATGAGCCATCACCAGAGTTACAGAGATAATGGTTAGTCTGACAGGAGTAGGGGCAAGAAGGGAACCTAAGAGCAGAGGGACTGAAAAAGCAGTGGAGACCAGATGCCTTTCCAAGTGATCTGAGTGACTGATCCATCCAGTTATGTCCTGTCTCTCAGCCAGCAGCTGCTTGCTTCCCAGGAAGTTTTGGGTCTGCTACTGGTAAACACAGAGCAATTCAAATCCTTCCTCCTGTCAGAAATTTGCAAAGCCTTGAGCCAAAGGAGTTGACAGGACTTTCAAATTATTAATTGGTTATTACTGGCATAATTACTGTTAGTAATTATGAGACATTATTTTGATATCTCTTTGTAGTTCAAGTAAAACTTTCACTGTCCAAAAGGCAATTTGATTTAGAAGATACTTAAAGCACTGTTATCAGTGGAATATCTGTAGATATGTCCATTCTTCTACAGTGACAAAAGACCATATTTTTGAATGATGGAGTTCAAATGGATCATTACAGTTTGAAGTGCATTTTACTTTGGGAAGAGGGACTCAAAGGGGAAGAAATGTTATTTCCTGTCTCTAATTATTTCATTTGACTCTTGGGTTGTTTGAATTGTCAATAAGACCTGTGTGGCAAAATATATTTAGAGCAGAAATGCATTTTACCTGAGGAATAAAGAGCAATTTGGGCTTGATAAATGGCAAGCTAAAATGTGCTCATGTTAAGCCAGAATTGCAGATGGGGAGATACTATGTGCAGGTAGGAAACAATCCTAAATGTACTTGTCCTGATTACAAGGAGAGATGACCAATATCTGTGTTTGCAGCTAGGGTTTTCACAAGTCAGTATCTGTAAAAATGTAGCTTTGTTTGTTGTTTATTTCCAAGTGTGTACCATCAAATGAGTGTAACACTTACTGAAAAGAATGAGTTATCAGCTCACTGGGGGCAGGGAAGGGAGGACACTGAGATGCATTTTAGAACATAAATCAAAGTGGACCTTTCAAATGTTTTGGAATTTATCAGAAAAGAAAATTCGTACTTTTTTTTTTTACGTTTCCATTAATTTCTTTAATGAGTATTTGAAAATCCTTAACCTTCAAGGGTAATTATTCTCTCCAAGTCTTATCCATTCTTTCCATTTTGTAGATATTTTTCTTCCTTTAAAAAAAAAAGAAAAAATGGATTAATTATAAGAAGATGGATACTTAACTAAGCTTCAGGCTTCTTGGTGAGTCCTAGCCTGAAGCTGATAAATGTTATATCTGGCAATTTAAAGGGTTTTTTTCTTTTAATTGAGTTTTTTAAAAATGGGGATATGTTAAAAAAATTACAAGACAATGTGATATGTAACTGTCATGACTGAATTAACTCACCCATAGGAAAGCATTACATACCTATTTTCAATATCAGAAAAATTAAGAAAATTGCATACATCTATCTCTGTATGAACAGAAAATCCTTCTCTTTTCTTAGTCTATAAAATAAGAAAGTGTAGTAGTAAACTCACAAAAATAGGCAGAAAGAGGAAAGAATGAATGTAATCTGTCAAACTTTTAAATATTTTGAACACTCTGAACTTTTAAAGATTTAATAGAATTTAATTTGACACTTTGGCTAGGAAAAATGTCACTTACAGCGTTGTCAATCCCAAATGTCCTAATATCCCGAGTTCTGGATCACAAAAATCATGACATTGGATTTTTAGTTTTGTTTCTAAAGCAGCTCTGCATCTGTTCTCCTAAAAATAAAAGTCCTCATTAGTTACCATTTGGGTAATGAATTATTAGATCAGAATTTATAACTAGATAAAAATTTCAAGCTTTGCTTTGGCATTCTAAAGAACAAAAAATCTGCTTGCTGGAGAAAAGAAAACCAAGGCTCTTCATTTAACAGTTTACATGTACGTGCACATTAATTGAGACTGTAAAATCTAAGCTGTACTTGTAAGGCAGGTACTTGGGATTGTCAGCTAAATTAATACTGATATTTTTTCTTTTATCTGTCTTGAAGTTCTAAGAAAGATTTGTTGAAGAATTACGACATCCCAAGTAGGACTTGGGAAGTGCATTTTATTTTCCTGTTCTCTGTTTTTACTACTTACAGTATGAGAGTTCCAAGTGCTGTATCTCTCTCTCTCAAACTTCAAAATAGCAAAGGAGGGTGCCGGGGATGTCAGCTTTTGGGAAATTCTGTGATAATCCACAGCAATTAGCACTGCAGTGTGCAGCTACCAATGGTCACGCTGACATCTGGCAGCTTAGTAGGCGTTATGGGACTTGGCCACAGATGCTTGTGGCAATTGCCCTCATATTTACTTAGGAAAAGGTTGTGAAATATCTGGTTCCTCTTTGATAGGATGCCTTCCAACTAAAATGTGGTAACCGAAAAACTTGAGGATGAACAGCAGAGACTGTCAGACCTTAAATGCAGCAGTGGAGTGGGTAGAGTAGGGTCTGATCTTGTCAGCAGCAAAAACTTCAGAGTGGTTTGTCAGTGTGCAGTTCTCAGGACCAGCTATAAGCCTTGATAGAAGTCATGTTTAGGAGTTCAAGGCCATTAAGGACATCCCAGTTCTCTGAGCTGATGTTTGTATCACACCATTGATGGGAACCTTGTGTAATTAGTTTTTTTCAATGACAAAAATGTGCCCCCATTTCTCGTTCAAAATTTGGCTTCCAGTTTCTGGTTCTTGCTATATCATTCTCCACTAGATTAAAGAGCTCTTTTGTACCTGCTATTTTCTTCCTCTGAGGGAGTTTACACAGTTTTTCCAACTCACTTCTCAGTTTTCTTTTTACAGGTTGAAGAATTTACTCTCTTTCAATTGTGGGGCAGTATCTCTAGTCTTAACTCATTTTCTGGCTGTACTCTGAACCCTGTTCAGATTTTCAACACACTTTTAAAAATGCACATGACAGAAGTCATAGTGGTATGAAATATCATTCTCATCAGTACTATACACACAGGTACTATATATTTATATATTTCACAGAGGTGACATGTATCACCTCCTGCTCTTTCTCCTCCAATTATGCTTTCAAATAATGAATTACTTACTCTCCCAGTTCTTGAAACTCTTTTTCAATTCTTTGCTTATCTACGCTGATTTTAAGTCCTTTCCATGATCCTAGTTCTTCAAAATATGAAAATTCTGTTATATATGTGATATATAATATGTGACTCTGTTATATAGATATGGTTTGCATTGTTTGTTCTCAAAAATATTCCTTTGCAGTTGGACATAATGAACTGCCTTTTGTCTGAGTGGGACAGGATTGCACTCTCTTTAGCATAATTCACACTATTACCTTTGTGTTATATGTAAAGTTGGGGGTTTTTTTTATTTCACAGAATGACAGAATCAGCTAGGTTGAAAAAGACCTCTGAGATCATGAAGTCCAGCCTATGACCTAACACCACCCTGCCTACTAGACCGTGGCACTGAGTACCACATCCAGTCTCTTCTTAAACTCCTCTGGGGACAGTGACTGCACAACCCCCAGACAGCCCATTCCAAAGTCTGATCGCTCTCTCTGTACAGAATTTCTTCCTGATGTCTAACCTAAACCTCCCCTGGCACAGCTTTAAGGCTGTGCTCTCGTGTTCTACTGCTTCTTGCCTGGGATAAGAGACTGACCCTGCCTTGCTGCAACCTCCTTTCAGGGAGTTGTAGAGGGAGAAAAGGTCTCCCCCGAGCCTCCTCCTCTCCAGGCTGAACAGCCCCAGCTCACTCAGCCTCTTCTCAGAGGACTTGTGCTCCAGTCCCTTCACCAGCCTCATTGCCCTTCTGTGGTCATGCTTCAGCACCTCAGTACCCTTCCTAAATTGAGGGGCCCAGAACTGGACACAGGACTCGAGGTGAGGCCTCACCCGTGCCATATATAGGGAACAATCCCTGGTCCTGCTGGCCACACTATTCCTGATACAGTCCAGGATGCCATTGGCTTCAAAGTGTCAATAAATATTAAATAAGAGCCACCAAAGTACTGAATCCTTTGAGGTCCCTGGAGATATTCCTATTTCGGTAACTGACACTTGTTGCTTGCAATCTGTTTAACTAGCCAGGTTTTAGTTCTTAAAATAGAATGTCCTGGTATTGTACCTTTTCAACAAGAAAATTTCTTACTAGATCAGACACTTTGTAATGCCTTAATATGTTACATCTGTGTGCCAACTTTATATAGGATGAAAAGATAAAATCAGTCTTACCAGATCAATAGTAAAAAAGGCTATATATCTTTAATTATATTCCTGTCAATTAATTTTCTATCTACCGACTTCTGGATTAACTTTTTCATTACTGTAAGTGCACTTAGTGCATTTGGCATCAGTGCAACAGGCCCAAGAGTCATCATGATTGTTTTGTTTCTCCTTTTTGAGTACTGACACAGAATAAATACTGAAGTCAATTAAACAGCCTATCCTTTCTGATAGGTATTATGTAGTGTTCTTGACAGTTCTCTGCACAAATTCCCTCCTTTATTCTTGAGCACCCTGTCTTTCCCTGTTTAATTAGTATGGACCACTGGATAAAAGATATCCCGGTTTACGTTCCTGTTAACAGAAGTCAAATGTTAATATTGTCTGCAATGCAACTATTTATATTATGTAAAATCACAATGCTTATTGTGTTAAAAATCTACAGATTTTCTAAATTTTTTAAAAAAGAAAAAAGGTCACATTCAGTTTATCTTCAAGTACATTTAGTTTGTCAAATGTGCACTGCTCTCCAAGGCTTTGATGTATGATGAGTAGATATATTTCTCATCTTTTTCCCATCAGCATATTATCTTCCTTCTTTTTTTTTTACAATTAAATATTAAAAGCTTTTCTTGAGGGACTGTCCTTCTAGCTTGAATCATCTTGCTCCAAGACCCCTTTGAAAATTTTTCCTAAGCCCCATTCTAAGCCTGTGTTAGAACATCATGGGCTGGGTTTACACAAAGGGGTATTGCAATACAAAGAACTCAATGGGTATATCCTTACACAATAACACTACCTTACTATGACTACACTTCCAACTATGCACCACAATGAGGCTTCACAAGAGAAAAATTGTGAAGTCTTTGTAATCTTCTCTCTGTCTTTCTAGTTCTCTATTTGCCTGTTTTGTTAATGTGTTCTTTTGCAGCTATCGAGAACTCAATGGCTGATTTATAATTTTCATAGCTCTTAAATAAACCACACAAATGTAGAAAGGGAAACTGAAAAATCTTTAGGCTACCTCACACAAACTCTTCTTCCTTTTACAATATTGGAGTATATACACCTGACTTCTCTTTAAAAATGAAATGGAATACCTTTAGAAGCAATAGCTGCTACTTACTGCAGTCGCTCTTTCAACACCTCCAATAGTAGGTCTGTCTTAGTTTTCCTTGAGGCTTGGACTTTTTCCCTGGAATTTAACTTGTAAAGCCTCTTGTTCTTGCTCCCCACAGACAAACACCATATGGACATTGTTATGTTGTAATTATGGAGAGCCTAATATTTTTGTTTGTTAGGATTATGGGATTAGTCTGGCTTGTAAATAAAGTGAAACAGACATCTTCTCATTAACATTTATATTGCTTCTTTCTTCCTTTGGTTGCAACCAATAACATTAAAGTGTGAGGTTTGTGTGATTTAGTAGATTTTGGCGCCATGAGATATGGCAGCAGAATAATGCAGAGTTTGGCTTTCGCAGTGTAAGTGTGGTAGAACTTAGTTCACGTGCCCTAAATGTTTGCATTCTTGCACTTCCAAATTCCTCTTTGGAATTTCAGAATTGTGGTTCTCCAGACAGGGGCTAAGGAACATTGGAGATCACTAAGCTCTGGGGTCCACATTCTGGATAGTGCTCTCGGTCCTTCACCAAAACCACTGACATAAAGGGAATTTCTAGTATATCAAGCAAAAAGACACACTTAGCATCTTTTGCATAACACCGGCCACAGGATTTTTTTGTTGCCTTTTACAAAAACTTGTTCTTGATTTTAAAATATACTGAGACAGAAAATTAGTGGTGATTCCTGCAGGGTATTTCAATGCTTAATTACCTTTTCTGCTCAAAATTTGTACCTTGCTTCTGTCTTTCATTTTTGAAAATTCAATTATCAATCACTGGTTGCTGTACCATTCTCTTAAAGTTGGAAGAGTCTTCTTGAAATGAATTTTAGTATTTCTCATAGGTACTAAAGGGTATGAGAAAATTGTCTATTAGGCATACTTTTGTTTATCTGAATAGATTTTGTGTCCTTCAGCAGTTCATTCTGAAATAGGTTTTCCAGCACTTGGGCCATTCTGTAGGTCTTCGCATATTTCATTTTATTGAGTTGCTTGTTAAATAAGGATAACCAGAACACAACATGATTCTGCATTCTTTATTTATTTTTATTGTATAAATACACATAGGAAAATATTGAAGTGTCTTTTTAAAAAATTGAGATTGACAAAATGTTTCCATTCTGCATGTCCTTTTTAAGAGGCTTAGAGTTCTTCAGACTGTGACTGCTCAGGATAAAATTTTGCACACCCTATTCAAGATTTTTTAAATTAGTTGAGAAAATTGCTTATTTTGCAGAAGAAAATAATTTACCTTACAAATATGATTCAATTGCTGTTTAACCATAGCAGGAAATACTTTCATTCTTTGTCCCCATTTTTGCCAGTTCTGATTTTAACTGACATTGAACTGATGTTTCTAGTACTTTGCTTAGAAGTTTATTTCATGGTGAGGAGAGGACAGGTACAAAGGCTTTGACTTAAATGCTGTGCAGATTGAGAAAGGGTGGGAATAAAACAGTATGTTATCAGCATTGTTCTGATCATATTTTTTTCTGTGAGTGGGTGATTTCAAAAAGACTGAGCTTGAAAACATCACATGTGCTATGAGTAGGACCTTCCACAAGAGCAGGTGACCATGACATTAAAAAAAAAACAAACAACCTATGCATTTGAGAAAATGTTGGGTATGAAGATTAGGTGCTGTACAGGAACAGCAGCAAGTGACCTGCCACTATTATTTCAGAATGTTTTGAGAAGGAGAGCTATTTCAGCAGGAGATCAATATGAGAGTTTTGGTTATATACTGTAAAAAAATTGCCTAGAATTGAATTTCAATGCAAGAAAAGGCTTTGGTGTATTGTTATGTCTGTTAATTTAAATGCACAGAAGCCAAGAACTTTAGAGTTACAGCAGCTGTGGGAAACATAAGTTGGTAATGTTTTACACACACTTCAGGGCATAAATTTCTTAGCATAAATAGCAATGCAAAACACTACATATGTGCCAGTGGGGAGAGTAATGGATGCTATGGGAACCATGGATGACTTTGAATTTCTGGACTTTAAATACAGAACCCCAAGACTGCACTTACTCACAGCTGTTTTCCCACTGAATGTGTAAAGTATAGAATGAGTTATGCCCTGCTCTAGAATACAAGACTGATTCTGTGTAAACTTAAGTGCTTACATAAATTGGGCCATCTAGGTAACCACACCACCTGCGATAACTTCTTCCTCATGTGGTTAACATGGATGTAAGTTTTTACTGGGCTTAATTACTAGCATCCTATAAACAAAATGAACATGTTATGCAAAGTGCATTTTCTGAATCAGGGCAGCCAGATTAAGATTCTTGCTGCTTTGTCAGTTTGGCATCAGCTTCCTGAACAACCCATTTGAGCAGCAGAGGAGATCAAGCTTTCTCTTTGACTAGATATTTTTGCTTTTAGGTAGTAGTTAATACTGGCTAAGAATCAACTTAATTCACTTAGTGCTGTCTAGGAGTCTTTATGGCCTGTAAATCATCCAGTGCTGATGTCTCTACTAATAAGGGGTTGTTGGCTCTAGTCATAGTAATTTGTAATAAAATGTAATAGATTTTGTACTTTTTACTCTCTCCTTAACCCACCATTCATCCCTTTGTTGCTCTGAGCGTGTGTTTTATAAAATAAGCTGTGTCTGCTTGATTGATTTATTCTCTGTTAAATATCAGGTCTACATATTGTTGTCTTCATTTCCAACATGTTTATTGTGCCAGTTTATAAATATACTGACTTTCATTTTCTTCTAATCCTTTCAATCAGCCTGACCAGTAAGAAATAGTTTATCTTTTCTAAAACAAGTTTATTTCAGTATTTCAGTGTATATTTTGTGACCTTTCTTCTGATACTTATTTTGATGTGAAACCTTCACAAACACACTAGAGCAGCAAAATATAGGGATTTTAGTCTGGTCTTTTTGCCTATATGTGCTAAACATGGTGATTTAAGAAACAGCTGTGACTGCATGTTGTATTTTTTTATTAGTATCTATTTTGTGATTTAGTAAAGACTGGAAGAGACTGTATCAGAAAATTGAAAGTTTTGCCATTGGTTTCCATGGGTTAGAACTTCTTTCAGAAGTGGTGAGGTGGAAGGTTTATTTACTTCTTTATTTGCAAAGCTTTAGGGAACCACTTTTCAGTTTTTCTCTACCATTAGCAGGGCTAAGTGTATTTTTGCTCTCATTTAGAACCTGAGATCCTACATAACACTACTATGGCAGTTGTGACAGACTGGAGAACATCACCAAGAATTTTGAGAACTCATTATATGAGTTTCGTGTCAGTGTTTAAAATGCCTAGATGCTTCACCATTGTTTCCTGTTATGACAGTACATTATTATCTGGTTCTCATGAGTGATTGGCAGTGGTTGACACAAGGACTGGATGTGTGTCTTTGCACTCTCGACTGCACCGCAAATTAAAATTTCATGGATTTGTTCTTGAAGAAACTTTCAGGGCTCTTCTCGGCATGCCTCAAAAGATAGTGATCAAAATCCTCCTTAGAAACATGAGCTGCCTAGGTGCCTAATTTGCAACCCCTAAGTTAAAAAGAGATGTGAACAACTCAGATCATCTTCTGTCCAGGCAGTGTGACCTCAGTTCCTATATAACTTCTAGAAGGAGGAGGATGCCCTACCTAAATTCATCGTACTGTCATTGGTGATCTGAAATAGCCCACAACCACTGAAAGCCTTTTTAGCACATCACAAATGGTTAAGTATCAGAAGGGAGGCTGTGGCTACTGGACATACTTGCACAATTTTTTCTCTGCCTTCACAGCGGCCAAGAGGGATGGACAAAGCTAGGAGAGAGATGCTGCACACTCGCTGGTATAGGCAGAATTCTGGATGAGGTGTCCTGCCTTTGACATCTTCAGGGATTTGGGAGGAAGCAGCAATGGAGAGGAGTGATGAAGCTTGCTGTTTTATAGCAACTGTAACAGATGTATGGCAATGTGCTCTTCTTTGGCAGCAGCCAGCAGCTATGCTATTAGTTGCCAAGACAATTGGCAGCAGATGGCTTTGTCCAATTCTGCCATGAAATTCATTTAAACTAAAAAGATAGAGCATTGTACTTGTAGCTGATTCATTACAGGAAAATGAGATTCCTTGTACTCTGATTTTATAAGTAGTAAATTTCACAAGCACTGGTGAGAATCCAGGTATTATGTAGCCCACCACCATGGCCATGCAAAAGTGAGAAAAGTTTGGTTGTATTTTTCAGCGATATCAAATGAAGATTTTCTATATTTACTTTAGCTGCTAAGCTAATTTTTTTAAGTGGTTTCCAGCCGAGGAAATTTTGGACCCACAGTTCTTGATCTGGATTTTTTTGTACAATTACTTTTCCAAATCTTTATTTCAGCAGCTGACCCCATAATCGAAACAATACTACATTGCAGTAGTCTATGCCATCTGTGGTAATTTTTTAAGTATAATTTTTGCTGCAAAATAGCAAATGCTTAATATAGTCCCTCGTCCAGCATTTTTTCTATACCAATAGCCAGTATTCTCATGTCAGTTTGAACTGCTGGTCTGCACAGAACTTCTTGAGAAAAAAAACCCAAAAGAAAAACAGTATAGAAGATGTCCAATTTATACTCTTTTGGTGCTAACCCAAGCCTTACAGAATCTGATATCTCTATACAGTTTGTAGTTTTGTTTGTTAAAATAGATTCCTTTAAGTAATAACAGTAAATTCCAGAAAACCATGCAATTTTTCTGGCAAGAATACACTTCATCCCTACCATTCATGCTGCTGCCTAGAGCCAGAGAGTCAGTCTATAGCCATTTCTTTCTAATATTTGCCTTTTTTTTTAAGAAAGAAACAGATCTTCACAAAGTAATATGCTTATCAGCCAATTTCTTTTCAACACAGGTAAAAAATTGTCCTTATACTTCCAGAAGCTTGAAAAAAATTTCTAAAAACTCAGCAAAATATTTTGAAAAATTTATAGTTTGAAGAAGAAAAGCTAATCAATGATTTTAGGCATCCAGTAGTTTTTGCAAGTGCTTAGACTAAGTATTTTAATACCAAAAATAAGTTTATTATTTTTTCAAATGTTTAAAAAGCTAAACCAGCTGAACAATTTGGAATAATTTTTAATTTGTGCCAGAATTTTAAGTATTAACTAAAAAGCAAAATCTTAGCCATGCCATTTTGAAAGTTTTGGAGACAATATATTTTGACTAAGACTGTTTTTCAATGGTACCTAAGTGATTTAGTAGCTCGGGAAATAGGCCTACATGACAGGCTCAGAAGTATCCAAGACATTTATGAAGATGAGCACAGCCTATTTGTTCTTGTAACTAATGAATGCCATTCTAAAATTCCCACTCCATCTTCCGAACCTTATTCATATGTTGAATTGCTGGTGATTAAAAGTGCTATTTATAGAAATCTAAAGGAAGGAAAGTGCAAAATACTGCATTGGCCTAACCAGTGTGTATACCAGTGTATTTTCTCAGAGCACCTCACCAGCACACAATCATTTGTATGTTGTACTGGTAAAGCATTTCTAGCATGGAGGCAACTGTGCCACTCAAAAACACCCATCTGTATTAAAAGAATAAGCTGCTTCCCCCACAGTGAAATGCACTGCTGGTGAACATGATTTTTTTTCTGGTGTAATTGTATGTATCCACAGTGCTTCCACAAGGATAGCAGTTCAGTCAGGGATTAAACATTTTCATACCCCATTTCATGGCTCAGGAAGTCTCTTCGGAAGCTTAGGTATACTGCCTGAAAGCCTGAAAAATCCTCTGAACAAGGATTTTGTTGTTAGCTGGTTACCAAAGTAAGAGGGCTTTTAATATAATAATATAAAATTATCACAGATTGTTGTTTTGTTTTGTTTATAATTTTCCTGATCTCTTCTGGGGGGAAAAAAAGTACTCTAAGGACCTCCTATTGTATTTGGAGCTAGTGAAGCAAACAGGGAATATTTTCATTTTAATAAATACTCTTATTTAAGAAGAAACTAATGAGCTGTTCTTCCCCAAATCTTTTTGTTAGTATTTTGTATCTGCAGTACACCATCACATAAAGATGGTTTCTTAAGGCTTCTTCTTATTCTTCTCTCAAATATGACTTAACTGCTGCATGGTGGCTTTGAACCAGTAGCACAAGAAGTTCTGTTCTGTTTCTGAAATTTCTGAGCATGAAGAGCCTCAGAGTCACTGTGATGAACGGAGCAGTCTAAAACTACACTATGTTTATTTCTCGTAATTCATACTTAAGAGCTGACTGAAATACTTTGGTCTGTTACCTGCACAAAGGAAATCATCATCGTGTAGGACAGAGCACTACCCTGTCTCGTTTATTTAAACAGGAAAGAATGCTCAAATTTCTATTTTGGCAGCATTTTCATTATCAATGTAATAATTGTAAAGGAAAAGGTAACATCTTCCAGGCCAAATTGCTGCAGTACACATCAAAATAAAAACTGGATATGGTCAAACCCTTCAGTAGTAGCCATGAGCATAAAGAGCATTTTTGAGGTTTGTAGGTTTTCAAGATCTCCCTCCCTTAAACAGCCCTTGCATTTCTAGAGGCTTGTCTGCCTACAGAGCATTGGCAGGTTCCTGCCTGTCAGAATGGATTTATAGTAAGTCTTGGGATAGCATGTTCAAAAGAATATTGAATCTCACTTTCAAAAGCAAAGTGAGTCAGTTAGGACTTTATTTTTAAAGGCACTTAAGCAATCTGAGTGAGGATAGATGCCTAAAGGTGCACCTACCTGCTTGTAGACACCTGCTTTTCTTTGAAAAAGTGCTCCTCGGTGACTATTTCTTATAATGGAATGTGCTTCTTTATCATCTAAGTGATCTTTAAGACCTTATTTTTTTTACAAAATGATAGAATTAAAAAAATCCAGATAAGAGAATTTCATTGGAAAGTACCAACACAGGGAGTTTTTACACTGAATAAAGCTCATCATCTCAGTCACCTAAATGGAAACAATAATTATGAGTGCTTTTCTATCTCATTACTCTTCCATCGCCTAGTCTACGCTGGAATTAGGAATGAGAAACAAGAAAAAAAACCCAGAAAATTAAAAAGTTTTTGATTGCTAGACTTTTCTTGACAGCTGGGGAATAAATTAATTCCATATTAAGATAAAAATATAGGTTTGGCAGAGCAAGCTGTTCTGGAAAAGAGTTCTCAATCACTGTCTTAATAATTTTGGCCTGCTAGATGCGTGGTAGGATTCCCCCTCATCTGAATTATAAAGGGAATCACCACTGCTTCTTTCACTGAAGTTAGTAATTTTCTTTCAAAGACAGTGCTGATGGATGTGTCACTGCTTATGGAGAATTGCTTTCTATAGATATATCCATTGGTTTAGACTTATTTCTCATACCTCTGAGCAAGTCAACATTACAAAAACTTCAGGTATCAGGAAGTAGTTTACTAGTTCTCTGAGAATTCATTGTCCCTGAAACTAGGATAGGTGAGAGTAGTAATATATGTGCTCTTTAGATTTCCCTAAAATCGAGTAGTCTGAAGAGTGTGATCTCTTTCTTGTCTCAGCAAATTAACCAAAAGTCTATCAGATGTTTTTCCATAGTAAAATTTGAATTAAGGTCAATGTCTGCTATGCTTGTTTTAAACTCAATAGGTATTTTTGACATCTTTGTCTTAACAGTTCCATTTCTGGAGTTTTATTATGCTTTTTTTTCTGGTTCATATGTTACTTATTCTAAATTGGCTTTGTGCCTCTCTCTCTTTGCTATTTCTGTTTTACAAAGCAAGATATGAAATGTGACCTCAAGTTACTGATTTTCCTGTTTCTTGGAGCAGCGCTTCACTGCTCTCTGCATACTCCATTGCACTAATAGTTTAAGCTCTTTTTCCTGAAGACATATATAAGCCCAGAATTGTACTGTGCTCTGGGTTCAAAATTCTCCAAGCACTGAAATTCAATCAGCAAGATACATTCATTGTGATTTATTGATAGCTTTAATTGATCTGTTAGGAGTGGTCAGAAAGGGAACAATTTGCAGTCTGCCCTTTATGCTGCCACGTGACATAGGATGAAAGTTTTCATATACCACTTGACAGTGCCGTTGCCTCAGCTATCCTAACATGCTATGGCCATGAAAATATCATGGATTGTTATTGTATTTTCAGAAATGTTGCAGCTGAACCAAAATTTCAGATGGGAATTATTTTGCCTTCTAGAAGCCTTTAATAGGCATGTATATATGTACATGCACCAGTTTCATACACACCCTAACATCCTATGTGTGTCTGTAGTGGATCAATTTCCCCAGGGGTATATGTCTCCAGTAGGAAATTTTTCTCCATTTTTTCATGATCCATTTTTTTTGTTGTTCCCAGTGATGTAGTTTCTAAGACTTCTGAATGGCAGCTCTGCTGTGACTCCTTGAAAAACTCCTTCCTTCTTAAGCTGTAGAAATCTGAGTGTTTTGAATATATCTGCTGTGGTGCATAGCCTTGGAGAGCAGCCCTGCTCAGGAAAGGTGTGTGCCACTGATGTTCAAAGGATGTAACTGAAGGTGGATTTCTCGGGGGCTCTGGCTCAGCTGGTTTAGGGAATTCATACTCACTGCCTGTGCTTCTACTCTCTTTTCTAGGCAGCTACTGCATTCCCTTCCTATGTAATTTTGTAACCTTTGTGAGGGTGTACTAAAACCAATATTTAAGTGGTCTGCATTAACAATAGTCCTCTCCTTAGGGCGGTGGGAAAAAGAGCTTGAGAGTTTCTTACGCATGTGTCATGACACTGCAGTTTGCAGTACATTCCCTGCAAAATGGGATTATTGTTAGTGTTTGCATGTCACCTGTCAGCATTTGAAGGAGTGTTTTGTGCCTTGTTTTGTCCTGTACACACCTGAGACAATCAAGGACAGAAGTACTTCTGGTATTTCCTACCTTCTCAGTTCTTACACTTGAAAAGGTTGTATTCTTTCCACACTGTACCTTTAGTTATGGTATGGCATGTCATGGCATGGTAGGATATTGTTATGTTATGGTGTGTGGGGGGCAGCAAGAGATGCATACTTTAGTAGGATTTAATTTGTTCCCTTACTGGCTCAAGATTTTGCACAAGCTACATCTGTGTTCTCTAAAGGAGTGCATATTTCTTTTCTTTCAGCTACACAGCACAAATTCTGAGCATTCCAGAACATACTGGTGTTTTCCTTAACATCCTTCACCTACACATACTTTGAGATTTTGGGTATACATCTCTCTTAAAGAGAAAATGAATAAACAGTCTGCAGACCACTAACAAATTATCCTGATTAGTTTTAGCCATAAACATGATTCTTGTCAATAGAAACTATTAAAAAATGAGTGTTGATAAAAGATACGTGTTTTCACTAGGCTTTCTTACATATTTCTCCTATAAGTAAATTGACATTAGTAGGTTTAAAAGTAATTTTTGGCTGCTTCGCCTTAAAACCTGTAGCTGTAGTTCTCAGTCATACCTGTAGCTCACTGTCAACTTGTTTAGATTTAACTTCACCAAAGGAAAAGAAAATAGAGAAAGGAAAAAGAAATGTAAAATAAACTGTTACCAGCACCTGTGTGGTGTCTATTTTACAGGTTTTATAGTAAAAAGTATTTATTGTAATTGGGTTTTGCTGTGGTGAGTACAAAACAGCCACAGTTAAGAAAGGAAACGGGCATTCCTTAGGTCACACAACAGCCTAAAAATCGATCCCACAACAGATACAGGAACATTTTGAGCAATAACTGTCTCAGAGTGTGTTTGGTGATTGCTAGTAATAGACTCTCTAGAACAAAAAAATTACTTCCATCTTCTCCAGACCACCATGACACTGGGAATTGTGCCGACTTGAGCAAGTACTGAATTTTGCACAACGAATTAGAATATTTGAAGGTAAAGGGCCAAGCCTTTCCAAGTTTTAGGCTACATTTATAGATGAATTTCTATGTAATTTAGAGAGTCCTCACCTATATTAGATGCTTTATATCTTGAATACTTCTGTCACTTCATCCCCTACTTAATTACTTTCATTCTTCTCTAATTGAGTTTAGGGTAATAACTTTGATAACTCAGACACCATCTGGCATGGGAATATAGATTTCACAAGAAGAAAGCAGCAAAACTGCACTTGAAGTTCAGCAGTATTTCTTCCCTCTCTCTTTTTAAGAGAAGTAATCAAAAACAGCCATGAAAATATTGTCATTTCACAATTTTCAAAGAAACTTGCACCATACCAAATCCAGTGATCTATAACTACAGAGTGTACCTCAGAATCCCTCACATATGCTCATTCTGTTAAATGCAATAAATAATAACATGGTTGTAGCTATGTGATTGAGGCTTGAAATGAAGTTTATTTTCACATCTCTTGTGTGCAGCTGATAAAAGCCAGTTGGTTAGATTAGATATACCTGGGCTGTTCGGGACTCAGTTTGGAAGGTAAGAAATCATTACACATGCATTTTACATTGGTTAATCCATAGAACAGGATTAGCATCAGTTTATTATGAGGGATTACAGTCTGCACAGCCATACAGAGGATGAAGATAGAATTTGCAGAAATTTTAAAGTGAAGAAGGGAATTGGGGAATGCTGGACTCTGAAATTAAGGCATTAAGGATCATCAGGACCCGATTATGAACCACATCCAAAATTCTTGAACAAGAGAAGCAGAAAAAGGTTGTGGTGATGGAGGTGAATCAAAAAGGGAAAAGGCCCAGCTGTGAAATTAAATACATAGTAATTGATATCTAACATATTTGGAGGTGTATATGCTTGGCAGAGTTAAACTTTGGCTTTCTAAGCACTTTAGTGTGACAGTGGAAATGGTACTTTATTTGGGCACTTTTTCCTGGCATCTGGAAACCTTTTGAGTGCCCAGTATGGAGAAGCAGAGAACCCCATTATGTGTACTAGGGAGATATCAGTGAAAAGATCATGTTTTCAGTACAAAACTTTGCTTGCAGAGCTGTCTCAAGGATAATTCCAACCAAACCAAACAGAATCACAGTAATTCAAATGATTGATTATAAATACTTGTAAATTTCCTGTATTTATTTATCTGGTATCATTCTGTTGGGTTGAAAGTTCTGCTAAAGATTACCACAGGATATTTAGGCTCCTGTAAATGCCTGACAACTTAGTTTTGTCCTAGTTAGTGCTATTTAGACTGAATTGATGGCTGCACCGTAGCTGTCACAAGCTTGTCACAGATACTGGCCCTTCCATTTGCCCACCCCAGCTGACATGTTGGCTGTTACAGAATGTACCCGTCATAGTAAAGCACAAGTAATTTGAACAGTTCTGATAAAAAAAATTGCATGGTTTGTTCAGTGTTCTAAAGGTATAATTTACTATATCTAAAATGATAAGTTTTTAAGAGCTTTGTCTTCTGATTTTTTTTCATTGCAACAGGTGATTTTTTTTTTTTTTCAGCTTTTCCCTGCGGGGATAAAAATGAGATCTTACCGCAAGGGAAACAACTAAAAAGCACTGATGTTTTCTCATGCAATTCCAAGATTTGACTTTCCAATAAATCTAAATTATTGCAAGACTTTAAATACAATTTTAAAAACTAGAAATGCTGACATAGACAGCAAATCTTTCACTTGCTCTTATATCCCCTGTCCTTCTCAATGTCCCAAGATGTTAAAGACTGTCACATAATAGTAGAATAGAATAGATTTGTGTGGTTCTTTAGGCAAATCTGGAATTTTACTTTTTTAATGTAGTCGTTCTATTGAGTTTTTCCATGTCTGGTTGTTCTTTGGGCATAAGGTGTGTTGATTTGGATTTTTTTTAATATGGCTCAGTTTTGGTCAAGTCCTCTTCTATTCTGCTTAGACATTAAAATAACAAAAGGTATTTCAAATGGTAGAAATTAATAAATCTATAATTATAACAACAAAGGAAGATGGATAGGTGTTTTGAATGAAAATCTGTCAACAGAATACAGGACAATTGTTAGACTATAATTGACCTCTACACACAACACAATACCATAATTTTTGTAAGTGCCTCCATCCTCCCTTTACTCCAACACAAAAACTTGTCATGAGATGAATTAGCTCATAGTTTACATCCCTGCAGAAAGCCTATGGCCACTGGCCTGGCACCCAATCTACCTAACAAAAGTGTTGTTAAGAATCTCCTGTTTTCTTTACTTATTAGAGAGGTCTCACACAGTATGCTCTGCTTTTGAGAGAAATTCCCGGAGATAATGAGAACTTAGAAAACAGTAGATCTATTTGAGGAAAGAAAAAGATAAAGTCTTTACTTAAATACATGCAGTTCCTGTGAATATTGAGCACTGCTGCTCTAATTGAGCAAAGCAGCTTAGCCTCTGCGTTGTTGTACTGAAGAATAGCTATATTCTTTAGAATTCTTATTTAGGATCCTACACGTACATTAAGATGTTTCTGTGCACCACAGCAGAAATGTGAATTAGTCTCAAAGACACCCCTCATCTGTTACAAGACAAAACCTTAGTAAGCAGAACATCTAAATCTTGCTCCTAGTTCATGTTTTTTAACTTTAATGAACTTGGCTGCTCAAAAATGAAAAATTTCATTTGCTTGCTTCACAGGAAGCTCAGCAGGTTTGTGATGGGGCACGGGGGACATGGCCCATATTCTGACCTAAACCAGTACAGCACCACGTACAATTATGGAGCAACATAAAAATGACTTCACACCACCATGCTGTATGCATGCACATATGAAATATTAGACCTATGCTTGTTTTCTTCTAAGTCACTGAGTTTTGCCTTTGGCTTACTTGAAACAGGATTGTGTGTCTGATAACCTGTCTTCACTTTTGTAACAAATCAAGAATATCATAAAGAAGAGTAATTTCGTCATGTTTTATAGGAATCCTAGGTCACCAACAGAAATTAAGTCTCAGTCTACTTGATGTATCTATCAGATATATCTGATATAAAATCAGTTCTGTACAAACTTATTATATCTTTGTAGAAGGAGCATCTATAATCTATTAAAGCTGCATATTTTTTAAAACGTAAATGTTGTGTAAGTTAATGCAAAAAAAAATAACATGACAATGGAGTCTGATGACCAAAATTAGATTGTAGCCCTGGGGTAGATATCTGGCCACACTGAAGCTAATTCTGAAACCAGTGTGGATTTCCATGAGATTTCATGAGAATTAGGAGTACATTTTCTTGTTTGTTTGTTTATTTGTTTTAATTTTGTTACTCCCTCTTGTGCATATAATGGGATTTGGAGATTTTAAGTAGAAAAGTATTATTTTATCAGACACAATGTTGGCCAGCTGTGGCTTTCTATTTGGAAAATGTGGGGAAATGAGACTTTAGAATTCTGCTGAACTGTATGAGCATCTAATGTCTAATATAATTATAACTTTTTCACATAGACTTACTAGTTGCTTTTAGCTGATTTATGCACTGTTCTAGGGGTATTTTTTATATCATACCTTATTTTTATGTCTAGTATTTTAAAATGATGTGTGTTTAATTTCTGATGTCATAGCCATGACATGTAACCTACCATCTGTATCACTGCTGAGATTTTTTTTTTTTCCTCTGCAAAGTGTGTTAGAAATTTTGCTGTATATAGTACATGACGATCTGGTATGACATTTTTCTTCATGAGGAGGACAGGAAACTAACTTCTGAGTTATTTTATCTCTTGTCATAAGTGAAGATAAATGTCATAACACTGATCAGCCTTCATGTGTTCTGAATATGCAGTTATTTGCATTTTCCCTTCACTTTCATTGGGACTGAAGTGGCTGAAATGGCAGGTGCAGCAAATGTAAAGTTCTGAGAATGTGTGGGGAGAAAAGAAGACTCAATACTGAAAGATATTAATAACTTTTGCACTGCCATGCCATCAGAGATATAACACTGATGTTATTTCATAACATTAAACTGGAAATAAAAACTTGCAATATTTCTGCCTGCATGTGTAATCTTCAGGTACATTGAGAAAGAAGAGAAATAATTGATTTGAAAATTTGTTTTGTTACTTGCCTTTATATATGTGTGCTTATATCTGCTGTTGTTGGCTTGAGCTCTGTAAGACGTGAAGGTTTTTACACATCTGGTTCCTGCTAAGGAAGAAAATAGTGTGGTGCAGAATTTGGATTTTTTTTTATTGGCTTACTATTTATCCTTGAACAATCCTTGATGCTCAGTCAGTATTCAGACAGCCTCCTTTTCCAGCAGCCTCAGTCAAAATACCAGTGCGTGGTTCTCTGATGGCATCTCTGTGCCAAGGGAGATAAAGGGATATAACAAGCTTTCAAGCAGGTTTCAGCATCACTAACCAGCCTGAACTAATACTGCAGCATTTCTGTAAATGTGTTGAAAATCAACTTTTGAGATTCTGTGTAACAGTGCTACCAGGTGACTTACAGCAATGCACATAAATTTTGATATAGCTAAATTTTAAACTATCATTTGAGAGCCTAAATGCTGACTGCTGTAAAGGCTGATCACCTCCATTCCCTTAGACCTCCCTTTTTCAGCCTATCTGCCACGTTTAAGTAAATTCAAACTTTTACTGTACTTTTTTTTTCTTTTTTTAAATGAAGAAATGAATATATCTTTTGCTTTATGATTCGTTGTCTGATAAAAAGCCATTCAGGTCTGTTAGAAGTAAGCCTATGATGGCCTCTTAAACCAAAGTGATACAGTAGCTACATGGAGGCAGGTAGTTTTGTTATGGATTCCATAAGGATCTTCCCAGTTCTTTTTCATGTTTCCTAAAATGACTGTGCCTCTGAACTCCTTGGGTATTAGGCAAATCTGGGCATGCCTTGTCTGTCATGTAATTATGAAAACATGAAGAACTGAACAGATAAATGTAGTCTACGTGTTATGTGTGTTTATCTGTGTTCTTGACCCTACAGTTAGCAAGGAGGGCATGGCTATTACTGATGACCAAGAATAACATTCAGGAAATGAAGTTCTGATCTGGAGAAGGTGAGATGAGAAAAAGCTAAACAGAAAATCACATAATGATACTAAATTTTCCTCCACATCTGGAGGTCACTAGGAACTAATGGACCAAATCCGTCCCCTGAAGTTTCTGCAGGTCTTTTAAGGTAACCACACTGCCTTGTCACAGACCCGTTGTTGCACATTTTTTAGGTTTTAAGGAAGCTTAGGTAAATATTTACAGGAATATGCGAAAGTGTGTCTTATTAGAGATATTCTGGTTAAAATTAATGGTTGCATTTTTTCTCTTATGCAGGGTTAAGAATGTTTTTTGCTGTAGCTTGTAGATGTCAGTATGTGCAAGTGCATTTCTTCTGAATGGTTGGCCTGATGAGGGTAAGGAAGGATATGCAAAGCAGACTCTCTTGCCCAGGTTCCCCAAATCCAAGAGCTGTACAATCAGGAAATGCATTAGAGCATCCATTGTTGCTTCAGAGGGAAAGCGTGCTTTACATATGCAAATACTGCTCAGAAGTTTAACTTAATAATTATCAGCTGGAGTCTCTATTGATGAGCAGCTGAGGCTAATCATCAGCAACAGACTCTGAATTAACTACTATTGGGCTTTGAATGAGCATGCTTGTCTCTTGCTTGTGGTTACTGTGGCAATTGTAAAAACCTGTAGGTATTTTTATAGTCTTTTCTGAGCTTGTAGATATTTATTTCTTGTACTTTCTCTAATTAAAAAAAAACACTGTAAACTGCTGTATTTTAGACTTTTCCCTTTCCTATCTCTTGCACAGTTTATTACTGAGCAGGAGCCAACATCGAATAGTTGTAGTGTTTTACATCCCGCTGCCATGAGTGATAGTCACAGTACTGTGGACAGCTGCAGGGACACATTTGGGAACATGCTTTACCTCAGAGAGCTGTAGTGATTGCCTGCTGCTGATTATGTATTCTGCTATATCAGGGCCTCAGAAGTTGCCTTAACACAAAGCTCACACCTCAACAGAGAGAAATAGCTGGATGTAAGTTATCCAAATGGTTAATGTTAAAATAAAAAGAAAAAAAAAAGGATGCTGCTTCTCCATAGGAAATATTTAGATTAAAAAATCCTATTGTTTTCCCTCCCATTCCTACTGTACACCAGGGAAATTCAGCTGGCTACAAATACTTACCCTGCAGATATCATTCATATGCTTTTTCCTAAGTGTGCTTTATTATTCACATCACATTTCTAAAGGCCCTCCACAGCTTCTCTTCTAATTATTCCCTGCTTACCCATTCCTATGAATAACCAGTGGCATTCACCCACATTCTGCCATTTAAGGCAGTTACTAGTCCGTCCTACTATGAATTGGGTTCCTCATTTGCCAGGAGGTGCCATAATTTATTTAAATTCATACAGATTGAAACTGTAAAGATTTATAGTTGAGTTGCAGAGGGTTTCAGCTTCAGGCCACAGGCACCCACTAGCCAGTGGCTCGTCTCTACCCCCGTAGTGGAGATGGTAGAGGGGAAAGCTTCAGGACAGGCAGTGGATGCTTTGCACTGCAGGAGGTAAGAAGCACTGTGTGACTCTGGGTCAGCTTAAGCTGTGGGAATGGTAACCTCTAACTTAATGGTGATTATGTGTGCAGCTCATCTGAAAGGAGTCATTTATTTGTGCCCCAGGTGAATACTACTAATTGTGATGAGGTCGTTAATGCCAAAAAGTCATTGCTAAGTGATGGCTAGTCATCGCTTGTGTAGAGAAGTGTTTTTCCCAAAGCCCTATAGACAACATCTCAGAGCTTGGTAGTGTGGTCAAAGGACAGAGGGGGCATTGACCCTCTTCTCCTGTTCCAGCATTCTCTGCAGTATACTTGCTGAGCGTTGTTGTAGGAGTTTTCCCTGCAATACCCGTTCAGTGTCTGAACATGTGAGTCTTCCAAGCTGTCACATTGGCAGTCTTCACCTGTGTGCAAAGCTTTTGAAAAGAAAGAGAATATCCCTCTAGCTCTGTGGAGAAGCTTCCTTTTCTCCTCTTTCTCCCCCGCTTCCCAACTGCAAAGAAGTGGTTTGCCAAAAAATCAACATCTTTACAGAAATGGGACTTGGAGAAAATAACAATTCGTCAAGAGCACAGATGGCTTATTTAGAATCTAATAGGTATTAAGACATTATTTTCCCCAAGCTTTGCTCCTGATATTGATAACGTGTTATCTTTGCCAAGTTCCCCTCTTGATAACATGTTATCTTCGTCAAGCCAAGTCCCTGATAAAATCTTATTTTCCCTCAGTGCTTACTCTGATAAGATATTATTTTCTTACATCTCCACTCCCAGTGGAAAGGAGGGAAATGTTATTTTTAGTTCTTTTCTTGGAGAGGCATATATATTGTCAAGGCAGTGCAA
This sequence comes from Sclerurus mexicanus, assembly GCA_013396755.1. Classification (NCBI taxonomy): domain Eukaryota; kingdom Metazoa; phylum Chordata; class Aves; order Passeriformes; family Furnariidae; genus Sclerurus; species Sclerurus mexicanus. The sequence goes on along the minus strand of VWZF01005843.1, from coordinate 765,442 downwards.
AACAGGGAAAGGAGGAATGAGAAGAAAGAACACAAAAAGCCAGTGTATTTGAGACAAGGAAATGAGCAAATAATTTAAGACTTTTGGGCTCTTGTTTTAAATATGCTAATAAGCTAACATTCATAACTAGATAATGGGCTAATATTTATTTCGGAAAAGCAAACTATTACAAAGAGCCACATCCTAATTCAAGAAAGATGTATATGTTTAGATTTTCTTCCATATTTCTTCCCTCATTCTGTTGCTACATGCTTTCTCTTTGCATAGAGTCTTTTACTGTCTACCATCCTTATTATCCCTATTAGAAGTATTGCATGCACTCTGCCAACACATAAACAGCTCTCTGCAGCTACGCAAAGTGATGCCATCATTGATGGTACAACTACAAACCAATTCTGAGACACAAGCCTTTCCTTATTTTGTGTGAAGAGCAAATGCAGTAATTTGGTGAGAGTAGTTCTTGAACCGCTCCATTTCCTTAATTCAAGAGACTGGGAGTTGTGTCATGAGCAAGGCAAGGAAGCGTACAAAGAAAAGGGACAACTTTATGAAGTCGAATTTGCCATGGAAAATTGTTTCTGTCTCTACCACTGAGTTCATTACATGATGTTCATAAAACAAAGCTATTGCAAGTGACTGCTAACTACTTTTCATCACATTTTCTGTGTTTCCAACTTGCAGACTCTTGCATTACAGAAGTGTTAAGCTTATAGTGTTGTATATGCAGATGATGAGGTCTGTCTGAACAAATGTAATGCAGAAAAGGTGATTATTTGTTGAAAAACTGTATCAGAACCATCTCAGTTGTGCATCCCAAACCAGTATATTTCCATGAGTGTTAGTGGCTTCAAGGATTCTTTGCGTGACTGTAAAGAGGGACTGATAGTACCACCTTTCCCATAAATAACTTTGAAAAATAAGTCACTAATCCCTGTGCTGCATTGAAGTATTACACTAATGAACATCATAGGCCAGTGAAGGATAAATAAGTCTTTTTTTCATAGTATGTATGTGTGGTCACAAACAGAATGATGAGGTGAAACAATCTGCTGAATAGCTGTGAGCACCATCCATCCTTCGCACACAGTGATGCCAATATTCTTTGGAAATAAAGTGGTGATCATGCAATTAATAATCCTGTCATTAGGCGCAAGGAAATGACAGCAAAGATTGAACAGGAGATCATCATTTCCAAACTTCTAAGTGTTTGACTTCAGTGGCTGGTTGACCCTGGCTGGATACCAAGTGCCCACTAAAGCTGCTCTATGATTTTCCCTCCTCAGCTGCACAGGGGAGAGAAAATATAATGAAAAGCTCATGGGTCAAGACAAGAACAGAAAGAGGTCACTCACCAATTACTGTCACAGGCAAAACAGACTCAACTCAGGAAAATTAATTTAATTTATTACCAATCAAATCACAAAGTAGGGTAATGAGAAATAAAACCACATCCAGAAAAAAACACTGTATTTCCCACCCCTCTCTTCTTTCCAGCTCAGATTCACTCCTGATTTTCTCTCCCTTCTCCCTCATAATGGTGNCCAAACTTCTAAGTGTTTGACTTCAGTGGCTGGTTGACCCTGGCTGGATACCAAGTGCCCACTAAAGCTGCTCTATGATTTTCCCTCCTCAGCTGCACAGGGGAGAGAAAATATAATGAAAAGCTCATGGGTCAAGACAAGAACAGAAAGAGGTCACTCACCAATTACTGTCACAGGCAAAACAGACTCAACTCAGGAAAATTAATTTAATTTATTACCAATCAAATCACAAAGTAGGGTAATGAGAAATAAAACCACATCCAGAAAAAAACACTGTATTTCCCACCCCTCTCTTCTTTCCAGCTCAGATTCACTCCTGATTTTCTCTCCCTTCTCCCTCATAATGGTGCAGGGGGATGAGGAATGGGGCTTGTAGTCAGTTCATCATGTGTTGTCTTTGTGGCTCCTTCCCCCTCACATTCTTGCCCTGCTCTAGCATAGGGTCTCTCCCACAGGAGGCAGTACTCCATGAACTCCTCCATGGGTTACAGTTCTTCACAAATTGCTCCAGCATGGGTCCCTCTCTTTGGGAAGGGACTGCTCCAGTGTGGGACTCCTACACAGGGATCACGAATCCTGCCAGGAAACCTGTGCCGGTGTGGGATTTCCCACAGGGTCACAGCCTTCCTTGGGCATCCACCTTCTCTGGCATACAGTCCTCCATGGGCTGCAGGGAAATCTCAGCTTTGGCACTGGAGCATCTTCTCCCCTTCCTTCACTGACCTTGGTGCCTGTAAAGTTGTTCTTCTCATATATTTTCGCTCCTCTCCTCTCTGGCTACAATTGCTGCTGTGTAGTAACTTCTTTCCCATTCTTTACTCTGTTATCCCATAAACAACCACCGTCACTGAGGGGCTTGGCCTTGGCCAGGATCCATCTTGGAGCCATCTGGCATTGGCTTTCTAGGACATGGGGAAAGCTTCCAGCAGCTTCACACAGAAGACACCCCTGGAGCCCCTCTGCTGCCAAAACGTGACCATACAAACCCAACACATTTTGCAAGCCTGATGTTCTATGGGTGTAGGTTTTTTGTGTATGATAGGTTTAATTCCTGAATCCACTGATTGTAGAGAGCTATTTTATACAAGGAAAGGACAGTGAGAAGATTATCTCCTTGCATATGAGCAGCAGGCAATAGTGTGATTCTTTAAACAGGGCTATCCTGCAGTGGAATCGAATAGTTCAGGTTGTGGTTCAACAAAACATGTTAATGTGTTCTTAAGTACCATTAACAGCAGTGGAAGTGAATACAAATTTAGTACTTAAAGGACATGCTGAAGTTAGTAAGTACAATAATATTGCCTAAGTCCAAGGCTGATGGTTGATTGCATGTCCTGTGAAATAGGTCTCCTTACCAAATAACATGATATTTAACACATATGTTGTCCCTACTGAGTCTGAGAAGGGTTTGTGTTTAATACTGATGGGAGCAGCTCTTCTATCAGAGCTGAGGAAACTTGTTTGGGCTGTATGGAGAGGCTTGGTTGTTATTTCTTGTGCTGTCTCTGTCTAGTGGACATCAGTTTTCAATGTTCTTTCAGCGTTGCAACTTTCTACCTCTGACACTTGAAAACAGTAAGCTTGTAATTGCCTCATTTGTTAGAATGAAGAAGTTTCATGTTCACAGACATGAAGTAAATTAGTTGGACTATATTCCACTTCTAAGAGGGTTGTTTGGGGAAGGTTTTCTACTTCCAGCTGAGATCACACTGCTGTGTTTCACAAAAAGTTGTTGCAGAAAAAACAGATTCCTTGGTGAGTGTGAGAATAGACACTTTGGGATGCCTGAGCACCTACTCATAGAGGCGTATATCTAAAAGTGCCAAGTGTTAGCAGAAAGGACTTCATTCATAGCTGCCCATATAGCCAGTACCTACAGTACCTGTGGGAGCATCCAGCTGAGCAGAAGTGCAAGGTGTTGGATGATTAAAGCTGATCTCTAAAATAAAAGGGATAGTTTATCTGCTTACACCAGGCTTTTATGTCTCTGTAGTCCTGACTGCAGCCTTCTTTTTCTTTTCCCTTAAGGCCCATGGATTTCTCTACAGTGGTCTTTATGGGGGAAAAAATAATTGTGGAATAAACCTGAAATTATTTTACTCATGGCCTTAGCAGAGGGAAAATCGTGAGAGTGGTAGTCTGCTACCCCACTTCTTTCTGTAAAGTACTGGCTTTTGGTTAAAATTGTTATACTGCTAGCCCTCAAAGTGTGCCAAGATAATGTGAATTTTCAAATGTTAACAAATGTGAAATGAAGGAGTGGCATTTTCTTGTATCTCTAGTCTAGAACAAAACACTATCTGTGGGCAGCATAACTTCCTCTTGTCTAAGAGGCAGCCTAGAGTTCACTGCCATCACTTAATTAATTATAAAGGCATTACACACTGTTAGGCAGGGGATGATTAATAGCTAAAACACAGAGAAACCTCTAGACCTTAAAAAGATGGTGGAAAACGAGTAGTTTGGCTTTAAAACAAAAGAAATGGAAAAAATTTAAAAAAAACCCTCCCAAAACATGTTGCATAAATGTACGTGCCTCAAATATTTCCTAACACAATCGTGAGCATTTTAGTTCAGATGAGGGTCATCTCAGAATCCCTGTTTCTGCACTATTCATGTCCTCTGAATCAGAGCAAATGTTTCTTTCCTACACTGTGCTTCTTTCCTCCTTATCCAGTTAACCTTTCGATAAACTCTCTTTTCCCTGTGACTTTTTCCCCAGCAAGCTTCCAATGCCACTGCATCCTTTTCAGGACTATCACCTTTCCAAGTCTGATAACTAGAAAGCAAGGAATTTGGTTTTAATTTTTACCCTTTAGGTTTTGTATGTAAGAAAGAAAATTCTACTGCTTCATCCCCTCTGTTCTCAAATAAATTATACTGGGTTGCTTTCTGAAGGCTTTATTTTGTCTAGTGTCCTAAGACACTGTGCTTAAGTAGGTGTTAATGAAATCTGTTGCCTTAAATCCAAGTGATTCCATATATACAGAAGCATTCAGTAATACATAGCATTTATAACTTACATATTGTCAAGTTTTCTCAATTGTTGGACCTAGTGTGATGACAAGTCACTGACTGCCGTCAACCATGAAATAATTATTCAGGCTCATGTTTGTGTTTTGTTTTGTGGACAGTGGAATTTTGTAGGTCTTTGTAGGTGCAATTGTATTAGCACAAAAAGTCCGAAGTAAAAGGCTTGACAAAGAAAAAAAAAGTTACATCTGAAACCACAAAGGTCCAAAACCAGTGCAATAACCCCAAATGAAGAATAAAAAATAATAGCTGTGTTATTATTTTTTGCACCATTCAAAACTGTGCTTCTTGCTTAGGAGCACAGCAGTGCTCCTTGTAGTGTTCCCTGGGAAATCTTTAGTCCCAAAGTCACACAGACCTCATTATGTGTTATTTTATTTTGATTTAGATTAGGTAAAAAACGTCTAGATGTCAGCTCAGAGCAGTCTGCCAGTTACTATAAACTATAAAATTCAAATACAGTGCAATCAGTTTAACTCTTCTACCAAGCAACACACACAGTCAATCAATTATGAGCGGTCCCTAACATTAGCCCATTTACTCCTTCTTCAGATATGGGGTGAAACACACAGTCCTTGCATTGCCTTGGAAACTGGTAGGAAGCAGATCAGGGTAGCATGTGTTGCTGTTTACTTACCAGACAACAGCTCCCAAGAGGCATTTTGCCCTGTCTTTATATTCACTGAGGTAAAAATATCTTCACATGTCCAGTGTGATAATAGAACTAAATCAAACAGTACCTTGCCACCAGCCTTCCCATCCTCAGATGTGCAAAAGCTGTGAGTTACACAATCTCAGTATTTATGAAAAAGAAAACAATAAAAAAAAATTTGGAGTCCTAAGATCAAACTCTGTTTGCCTTTGGTTTTATACTTTTATTTCAAATGGGTCCTGGAATTGTCACATTATTATTTGCAGCACGGAGTTAGGATGTACGAATATACCAAATGCATCAAGATACACCTGAGAATAGCAAACAGTGTTATTAACAAAACATGACTTGTCCAGCTGTATGAAGGCTGAAGAGATTATTCCAGAAAATATCTTGGATTTCGCACCTTGTAACAAAACATGGATAACTTCTATAGTAAATCGATACATTTCAATTGTTTGTATATTTCTGATAAAGAAGCCAGCAAGTTGTTTAATTCCTGACAGGATTTTCTTACTGCCATTTACATACTGGCAGAAATATTTACTACTGAGAAAACAGTAGTAGAGTTTACTGGCATTTAAAGCTAAGGCTGCATAAACACTGAGCTGGTCTCATTAGTTGCTGCAACTTCCAGTCTGAGGCAGTGAGGTAATACTTTCTTTCAGTCCCTTTCTCAGACTATGCTGTTTCTTCTAAATGTTGTGTAGAAACAGTTCAGCTTTCGTGATGGATATACCTACAGTTGTTCAGATGTACCAAATGGTCTCTTCTTTAAAAGTTAAAAGCTTTCAAAGTCTTAATTTTGGTAAAGCAACACTTATGACATATTGATTTATGTCCATAGAATAGCTAAAGAGTCATTTACATTTTTTTCCATACTTTGAAATTTTGGTGCATGCTGCCCTGAGATTTACTTCCATATCTTGCTACCTTTTCTGGTAATTATTTGAGAAGGCAGCAGAATTCAGTGGCAAGGATAGCATCTGTGTCATGCTTATGATTGCCAGTGAAATCTTTGGCTATATTTGCACTGTAATAGTGTATTTGATGATAACACAGGTTGATTGTTGTGTGGGTGACTAGAGGTACTGTTTTAATCTGAGAGTGTCTACACAATATGCTCTTGCTGTCCACTAATAGGAATGCAATATAAGAACATCCAAATGAGTTTTAGTCTTCCTACGTTGGGCATCAGCAGCTGAGAAATAACACAACTTCAGTTTCATGCCTTCCAAGCTGGAAGGAGAAAGATAACTCAGTGTTCTATTGCATGTCTTATTGTAGCATGGCTCTGTTCTTTATGCTGACATTTCTATATTGTTGCACCCATTATTTTCAGGCTTTTCAAATCTCTCATTTAATCTTTAATAATTATTTGCTGGAACATTCAAATTTCATATTAACAGTGGCCAAACTTCAGGATATGTCTTGAGAAGTTTTTCAAGCTCAAATTTATCCATAAGCTTTGTTAGTGGCAAAGATAATAAAAAGGAAAAAATTTGCAGGAGAACATCTGCTAGAAAATGCAAGATATTCTTTCCAAGTTATGTATAAAAAACAGGATAGTGATTTATATACATAACAGGAAGTGTGTCTACCTGTATAACTCTACAATGTGAATTAGAACTGAGGAGTTTTTTTCTGTAGCTGGTTTTTTTCATGAATTCAGTTTAAAGGACTCCTCACCATTCATGTAAATGTGAAATAATGGAAGAGAACAAGCAATGAGTGGGGTTTTACAGCAGGGAGATAGTTTAGAGTCGGCAAGTGAGAAATATACTTGTTAGAGAGAACTTCTAAACAATAAGTGCCTGAGTTCCATTTTGTAAACCGCTCAAGCTGGTGTTCATTTGATAAAACCAAAGGGACTTTCTGCATTGAAAGAATAATTAAATAGCAGACACTCCCCTGTACTTGGCATTGGTGAGGTCACACCTTGAATCTCTGTTCAGTTCTGGGCATTGAGGTGCTGGAGCCAGTCCAGAGAAGGGCAGCAGAGCTGGTGAAGAGTCTGGAGCACAAGTCCGATTGAGAGCAGCTAAGGGAACTGGGGTTGTTTGGCCTGCAGAAATGGAAGCGAGGCAGGACCTTATTGCTCTCTATAAATATCCGAAAGGAGGTTGTAGCGAGGCAGGAGTCATTTTCTTCTCTCAAGTAACAAGTGACAGAATGAGATGAAACGCTTCAAGTTATGCCACAGGAGATTTAGATTGCGAACTTGGAAATATTACTTAGTGGAAAAGGTGCTCAGATATTGGAATAGGCTGTCCAGGGAAGTGGTGAAATCAGAATCCCTTGAAGTGTTCAAAAAACACATGGATGTGGCACTTTAGGGGTATGATTTACTGGTGAATGTGGTGGTGCTGGGTTAACACTTGGACTCAGTGATCTTAGAGGGCTTTTCCAACCTTAACAATTCTATGATTCTATTATTTACTACATGGAAGTAGAAAGTTACATCAGAGAAGTACCTTAGTATAAGGTACTCACATATCTTCACTGAAAAGGGACATGTTGCTAATTATGACATTGTGACTAACTCTCACTGTCTTTTGTTTCAATTGGATTTTGATCGAACATTTTTGGACAGTAGTTTAGCATGAGGGTTTCTTACCAGCTTTCACACATTTGTACTCTCTGTGTATATAGTTATAACTTTATTAAAGTTATGTGAAAATATGTCTCCTTTGAAAACACATCAGCTACATCCCAATTTACTCCTTTAAAATTTGGTTGCAATAATCTACTGAGAAGTGATGGTAGAATGTGTTGCTTTTGTTATGGACATTGGTTTCAGGTAACTTTTCTTTTTTATACTTTAGCTCATTTTTAATACTTATTTCAACAAAGAAAACGCCAATTTCATTTTTCTGAACTAGAGCTTTTTAGTTTTGAATGTGTTGAATTGATCCATTTTACTTTTTTCAAAATTCCCTTGTGCCTTTTTCATCCAAAATACTTTCCAGAATTTTACCCGCATGTGTATTCAACATTTCTGTCCTTCTGAACCTCTTATTTCTCAGCAAGCACATAATACTATGTTGTGAATAAAACCCATCTGCTCCTCACATATGAATCAGCTGGGACTGCTGTTTGGCACAAAACGGTTGCCAAAATGCTGTCATTTGACTGTGGAGGAAATGCGGAATAGGAAAATTATTTCATCTTGCATACATTTGTAAAATATATTTCATTGTGTATTAATTGTCTTTGAATTAAATCCTCATGTTCTTGACTGTCTCCCCAGATTAGAGACCGGCAGGCAGCCCTATGTAGAACAAACGAAACACATGCTTATCTTTTAGTGTGGTTTTAAAATTAGTAGGACCTGTAGCTCATAGAACTTTAGCATTTGTCCAGTCAAGCATTGCCTTGAAGTGACGAGTCCGCATAAAACATGGCTGCATTTGGAACACATCCCTGCCTCACGATGCTGGCTTTAAAGGAGAATGCAACTTCAAGTATACATTCTGAAAGAAGTGATTTGTTTCTTTGTCCTACAGATGGGAAGCCAGTGTCGCTGTCTCCACTTGAATCGCAGCCCCACAGTCCCCGGTACACGGCGTCAAGCCAGCGGGAGCGCGAGAGCCTGGAGGTGCGCATGCGGGAGGTGGAGGAGGAGAACCGCGTGCTTCGCAAGCAGCTCAGCCTGGCGCAGAGCCGCAGCCCCGCTCACCACCATGGCAATCACTCCAAAACCTACTCCATGGAAGAGGGCACCGGTGACAGCGAGAGCCTGCGGGCTGGCATTGTGGCGGGGAACAGCTCCGAGTGCGGGCAGCAACCAGCAGTGGAAAAGTGTGAGGTAAATAAACAAAAGGAACCTGCTGGAAGCAAAGCTTGATAGATTTGATCCTTTAAGGGCATTGCAGATCCCTATCTCCTTCCCTTGTAACTTTATTCTCTGAAACCAGCCTCTTAAAGGTCTACTGGGAGCAACTTTTTAGATAATTTTTAATTACGCTTTTTTTTTTTTAAACTTTAAAACATTTAATCATCGTAATATCTTCTAAGTTATTATTTCATTGGAGCTTTTTGTCTTTTTCCTTCTTGTGTCCCCAAACCTGGTATAAAAATCAGAGCCTTGTTTCAATCTGACTTCAGTACAACTGTGCTGATAAAGACCTGTGGCAAACTGACCCCATGTGTTTTTAAGTTAAATGAAAGCTCCACAGGGCTTAGAAAAGCCTTGTTCCTTTGTTTGTGTGTCTGTACTGGAACAGTTCAGGGTTAAGAATTAATTAAATTGTGGCTTATGGAGCCAGTCTGTTCTTTTGACTCCACTTTCAGGAGCATGTCTGGGTGCTACTGTGGGACCAGTGAGAGCTGTGCACTAACAGTGTGATTGGTTGCAGGAGATCTCCTTCTATGAAGGTTTTGAGGTGTTTGTTTTGGTTTGGTTTTCCAAATAATGCCAGTTTTGTGGATGTCATGCAGATATTTAGTTGTCAGATGTCTGAATGATGACAGGTCCAAATATGGATAGATCCAAAACAAAGTGTTGCCCAAAGGCCTTGTGCCAATCCCAGCTGATGAAGATACCAAAAGTAGCTTCCTCCATTTATTCCTAAATAAAGGGTAATAACTTATCAACTTTTGTCTTGCTTTTTGCCACTTGAAGATAAAAGTTGGAAGAAAATTAGTGGGAGCAGAAAAAAAATCGTAATTACCTCTGGAGATAAATTCTGTTCAATAGGAAAATATCAAATACAGTTTAGAAAAGCGTTAGTGCTTTCCAGTTGGATATCTTTGTCCATCAGTGTGTAAAAAAGGAAGCAACATTATTGTAAGGAGAGGGAAAAAGAGGTTTGTTTTTTGTTTTCCCTCTTCCAGATAGCAAGGGTCTGATTTTCCTCACTGGTAGCATTTTGGCATTTCTTTTATTCAGGGAAGGTTCAGGCCATCAATAAGCAAACCTCACTTCTCCCTTATTGTTATGCCAAAGAGCTGAATCTCAGTTCTTGGTTGTTCAGTGTACCAACCAATCTGGGACACAAAAATAGCAGCTTAAAGTAGGAATAGTTTAAGTGGCTTTTCAGTTAATAATGTGTTTTCCCAATAAGTTTACTTGCTCAGTGGGGTTTAGCATTGTGCTGGAGGCAATGGTTATATAACATACAAAAATCTCACATTATTTTCCATCCCCCTATCTCATTGCATACACTTTTGATAGCAAAATAGCTTTTTACTCTTTTTCCTAGGGAATTCACTCTAATTCAGTAACAGCGGTGGAGGTTAAAATTAAACTTCCTTTTTATCAGATTTGCCAAGGGTCTCATAATTTATCCTGTTATTGTAGACTCTAGTTCTGTGTTTGTGTGAGGGGTTTCGTGACTCCATTGACTCACTCTCTGTTTTCATTGTTTCAGCTGTGCAAACTAAATTTTTTTTAGCTTCTGACCCTGGAATATGTCACAGCAAGAGTCAACAACATGGGTAGTGAAAAACCAGCGTTCTTGAGAAGAAGACTGGGGCTCTGAGTGAGACTAAGACAGCTAGGAATAGGTTGTTAGTTCATTGAATCTGTTCTTAGAGATTTGCTGAAGATAACATTTCAGAATCTAATTTGAGATGGTCTTTAATGATGATTAAAACATTTGAAAATGCAGTTACAATGAATGAACATTAAATCTCTGATAAAGCATAATCTGTGTGATAATAATTGTGATCTATATCAAATAGCTGTGGGTTTGTTGCATTCCAACTGCAGCTTCCTACTCTGTTGCATCACAGGAGAGCTCTTCTGATATTGTAAAATGGACCATCACTATGCTGCAAGAAAAAAAAGTCAGAGTCCCAGCCAAGGGACTTCTCCCTGGAGGGAGCAGATGCCTTCCCAGCAGTAGACAATTTTAACAGAAGCCTTGGAAACAGAAGTACGAGTAGTCCTTACACAGATGTTGGCACAAACAACAGGCTTCAGAAGGAGAACATAATGCCAATGGAAGCTAACACAATTATGTGCCTCTTTCTTATGATGTTATTTTTCCAGCCTGTGCCCCCATAAACTGAGCGTTTACTTGGAATTAAGTATGCATTTATAAATATTTTAAAAAGTGATTATATATTAGAAAGTTGGTAATTAGCAGTATAGCATTTAGTGGGTTAGCAAAATACGTCACATTTGAAGTATTTTTACAGGCATATTTGTCTTGTTACTGTTCTCAACAGTGTTTTCAGTAGGGGTAATTGTGTAGTGCTCCACAGCCACCACCAAGAACAGACCCTCACCAACTTAAACAGTGTAGCACAGGAAGAGCAGATGTCACCTGCCTTTGGAAACTATTTATAGTATATTTACAAATATGCTACAAATACAAGCATTTTCTAACATACTTTTAATATCTCTTAATCACATTCAGCAATTATTTGTGAAGGATTAAATGTCTATAATGGAAGGCTTAGCTAGCATTACTGGACAATTATTGAAGATGAAGTGTCTTACCAAAGATTGTTTTTAGCTATAAGAACTAACTAGAGTTTGTAAATCATATTATTTCATAATTCCAAAAGTAGCCCAAAGAGGAAAAAAAAAGTGGCCTCTGTTTATCTGGGCACTGTATACTCCCCATTAATATGGGATCTGAGGCCCAGTTCTTCATGTGGTTTTGGGTATTTTCTTACCATTAATATTATCCCAGAATAGACTTACATGAAATACTGCACTCAGAAACAGCTTTTTCTGGTCTCTGGTGGCTGAAGGGTTTCTAAACTATGTTAGCATGCACCTTGGTATGACTTAAATTCTTTCCTGAAAAAGCTTAACTTCCTTAAGTGCCTTGAAGTAGCTGGACCTGAGTGCTCCCTAAACTATTTACAATTAAAAATAGTTTTGTTTGTGTCCCTGGTCCTCAGCCTGCAGGGAGAATGGTGTGATGAGCTTCCACAGTGTTTTGATTACCTATTCATATCTGTATGTATAAACAGAGGAAGAATTCATTGAGTCTGGAAAGGATGTGTTGCTGCAATGAGTTACATTATCCAAAAGCATCTGCAGTGAACGGCCTGAGTCTAGACTTCTTGCAACAAGTGGTGCACATGTCTATCATTCACTTTAAAAGAGAGCATTGTAGGAGGATGAACACTTTCCAGGAGCTCAGTTTAGACCCACAGTGATTTCTGAATATCCAAGCTAGACTGTGACCAGAAGAATCTAGAATTATCGTGGACTGTCATCAGTAAGGAGCAAGTGTAGCATGCAGAGCCTTGGTGCAAGTAGTTTGGTGGGAGATGTTGAACCAGTCAGGCAGGCTGATGCATGTTGCAGCAGTTGGAGCATTCCTTGCTTATGTGGCTTCACTCCAAGGTGTTAGCTGCAGTCATTGAGTCCAGAGGTTGTGGGAATCACAGTGGCCAGTTCTGGTGGGATGGGGGATACAATCTTCTAGCCATCTGCAAATGGAAAAGAGAACTTTGAGAGAGGTGACAGTTTTCAAAATCTGAGAGCTGATGCTTACAGCAGAATATTAAGGAGGATGAAAATTCTTTGAAGTGCTTCCTTCTTCCAGCTACTATTGTCCTGTCTTGACAGAATTTGGCTACAGCCAGCTGCTTGCTATCCAAACATGCATTTGGAACAAGCATGGAGAAAACCGTAAATTTATTTTTTTTCCCTTAGAGTGAAAACATATGCAGCCAGTTCAGGTTAATGACTTCATTTTGGCTTGTGTGTTTTCCCACAGACTTTGTATAAGAGTTAAACAATGAAGGAGACGAAAGTGAATCAGGAAAAGGAGGGGAACAGACTGAGTCTTGCAGCATGCTGCAGGCAACAACTTGGGGAAAAACATCTAGATTTCTGTTCTCTTTGAGGATTATTGCTCTTTTGTATAACTGATTGCAGGCAGGAATAGAAGTGATATGTAATATCAAACATCACAGAGAGGCTGAGCAGAAGGTACATGGATGCCCGTGTCTCTGAACTGGAAAAGAACACTCAGAAGAGTAGTGAGTGCTGCTGTCACTGTGCCCTGGCTGAAACAGCATCCAAGGCAACGGCAACTACTAGAAGACAGAGGAAAGCACGCTTTCAATTTTGAAACAAACTGATTTAGTAAAAGGAGTACAGATGTGGGCAAGTCCTTGACAGAATGAACTCCAATTTTGAGGGCAGTTGTAAGGTGGAGAGAGAGACTGTGAGGAGAGCTTTTCTGGCAAGTAGAGGTAGCATACAATGATGTTGACAGTGATATGACAGTGCTGTTCTGTCAAAACCCCTAAACACTTTGTGTCTGGTTCAGTGTCTTCAGGTGAGATGTTTAAAACAGGCATGAAACTATTCTCAGTTTGATTTTAACTGGCATTGAAGGGAAGAACGTCTTCCAAAAGCCTGAGAAGGACCAGATGGCAGTCAGAGAGGAGGCTGTGTGTGCAGTATCAGGAACAGTGCACCCACATGAACCCATGTCTATCAGTACAGTACAAGCTCCTGCTGCAATAAATCATTAATAAGCAGCTTCTCTTCTCCCCTCTTATCACAAGAGAGAAACAAGTGAAACACAATCCATTTTTGAAAAGTGCTGAGCATGCTCAACTCCCATTGACTTTAACATAAATTCCAAGCACTAGTACCTCGCAGAGCTGTTGCCAAAATGTACTGCAATATCTTTTGTTTCTCACACCTCTCTGGACAGACAGTTGTCTTATTGATTCAAGTCCTCTTAAAACCTTAGACCTTAAGTGTGCCACAGCTTGTGAAACCCACTAGCACTGGAGGCAGCTGCAGTGTTCATGTGGACATTCCACAATGGCGCAGCCACTTGGAAGTTATATGATTCAAATTGTGCCCTGTACTAGGTGATATTAATGGATGGGGCTGTGGACTCTTTAGATGTGCCCAACACATGCCACCTCTTGTGCAAATCTGCTTCTGTTATAAGCCAGGCTTTGGGAATCTATGACGATGTGAAGAAGCAGAATTCCTCATTTGTTCTCAGCATAGTGGGCATTCTGTGGAAAATGAGAGCTGTGTGAGTGAGAAACCAGCTAACCAAGCTTCCAATGGAAGCCAAATGAGGCTTCCTTGCAGTTTCACAGCTGTGTTCCCAATGGCAGCTTTGTGCTGCCAGCATGGTGAACTCTCCTTCATTTCTGTGACCACTAAGAAACAGAATATTACAGAACCTGGAGTCAAATCTTGCTAGGATTAATTTTCTTTTGTCCCTAGGGAATAAAAATGGCTAATTTTAAAACCAGAGCAGAGTAGTGTAACACATTTTTCAGATTAGTACTTACCGCCTAAATAATAATGATTTGTAGTGCCTTTTCAATTTTCCCTTTCTTTCTGAGGACATGAGGAAGCCTCTGCTTCATGTTAAGAGGGAGATAAGAAGACATGGAATAAGTGATAATTTACCGGTGTCGTGAGGTGGAGAGAATGTGTTTGTGGGGGTTGTATTTGATTTCACATTAACATTGCCCAGTGCCCATACTGGTAGTCACAGGAAAGGAGGTGGCCACCTGCCTTCACAGCTCCTGTTCCATGGTATCATTGGGATGCATCCAGCCCAGACAAACCAATTGTCCCAGTCATACTCATCCATGAGAGCTTGCTCACCCTCTCCTTAGTGGCTCTGCCCAAGACAAAAATAATACAAAATTTCTAGAATGTATCTGCTTCTAGTTATCAGACATAATTTTAAACTTTAAAAGATTAAATATGTCTGCATGTTTGCGTACTCAGAATTTTGCGTGCTGCTTACTTGGGGAGGGTGTGTACGTATGTACACAAATATGCTCTTAGCTATTAAATGCAATTCTGTTCAAACATCTGATGTAACTTAGGGATAGTAATGACTTTGGAATGGTGATGGTGTTATAACTCAATTAAGATGTTTTTAACAAACTGCCTCAAGTGGGCTGCAAACAGCTGCAAAACACCCACTCAAATCTTTAACAATCGCCGCACTAAATAATAGCACTGCCATGTATGTGCTCTCCTTAGTGAATGACAGAACACAGGAGGAGGCTTTCACTTTTGTTCTTTTTGTTCCTTCTCTCCCACAGACTATCCACGTTGCCATTGTTTGTGCAGGGTACAATGCCAGTCGGGATGTTGTCACACTTGTCAAGTCTGTCTTATTTCACAGGTAAAGGTAGCTTTCTTTTATTGTATATTATATATCTGATTATGGCTAAGTAATTTCTTTTTGCATTTAGTCCCCTCCTTCAAAAGAAAGTCAAATTCCCTTCCCTGGTTGCCTTTTCTTTGGAAGGAATGAAGCATGAAATTTATGACCACTGTAAATAGATTCACCTGTGTGAGGATTTCTACTGTGAATTAGAGTGATCAGAGATCCACCTGCTACCCCTGTTGCATTGTGTGTGCAGGGACAGTATCTATCTTTACTGTAAAGTATCTGCACACTCCTGAATACTGTAAAATAATGATAGTAATGACAGCACTGTATTCCTTTAGCCTCTTTCTGGCATCTGATTATGACACAGGTGTAGATGTTAAATTTACACTGGTTATTGACTATCCCAGATTGCAATTTAGACATTTGTTTTTGAAGTAAACCTGTTATTACAGTCAGTATATACAATTTCATTAAAGTCAGGTTGCTTATTCTGGCTTTGGAATGGCTACTTGCAGCCACTCCGAAGGTTTTGCAACATGGTTTTAGCACATGGAGCACAGCTAGACCCCAAAAATGAGAGGCATAAATGTACAGTGAAGACAAAAAACCCCAATTCCCTTAACAGACAGCAACTCCAGAAAAAGAGAATTCACATAAAACTGTGTGTGGGCATATGTATATACCCTTGTCCAGTTTAGAAATGTCTCTCAGAGATGTCATCCCATAATGTTGCAGAAAGTGGATTAAAATAGGGAAGTGACCAGACTGTTTGACTCTGAACAGGACAAATAGACTAATAAAATAATGCTTACAGTATAAAGAGTTTACTAAGGAGGTAGTTTCAACATGCTGCTTTATTTGAAAGATAATTTTGTGCGAGGGTCAATGACTCCTGTTCGTGTCATGTGCTAATATCTTACAGCTAGCATGAATGGGGCAATCCAGCCCCACACTTTGTTCCTTATGTTTGGCTCCAGTCTTCTGCTGGAAGTCTTAGTAATAACTCCCTTTTAACGGTTTAAGTACCTCATTTTACCATTTTTGGTAAGTTTCATATCATAATATAAATGCTCACCTTGTTCAATATGTAAAAAGACTCGGTGAATACTATTTAATCTCTGAAATATGAGAGCAACTTCCACTGTCAACACATAGCCTTTGCAAGTCTTTTGAGAAGCAGCACATTCATGTTAGGTGAGGGCTAGGAGCAGAAAATCAATGCTAAAACAAACATAACAAAAGCAAAACAACAGTAAAAATCTGTGTCGTTCTCTGTGCAGAATTTTTCTGAATATTAGAATTCTGTAAAATTTTAAAACTATTTCTGATTAGGGGTTTGAATTATTCAGTGTAAACTGGCTTTATATTGCAAGGATATGGGAAGGTTTTGTCTGTTTTGATGTTTCTAAGGGATTTCATGGAAAATGGCATTTTTGTGGTGACACAAGTTATCCTAGTGGTTAGCTTCTCCCTGTTTTAGTCTCCTAATAATTGCATCCATTTTGAGAAGACTTTAATCTGTATGTTTCCAAATGTTCTGTAAATAACAGAAATCTCACAACTCAAAGGTTTAAATAGCTTCTCTCTGTGGTACTTAAAGAAAACGTCCCTGTTTTACATAAGCCATTCATCTGAGCGATTAGCAAATTTATGAACAATTCTGCCATCTAGTTAAATTATTAAATAATAATTAATTAAAATATGGAACCAAAACAAAGGGAATTGGCATGGGTATTTCTAAGTCTGGTGGATTCTGCCTTTGTCAAGAACATTGTTGTTTGGCTAGCACTACTGGTCACCTCAAAGGATTTGTCTAGCTCTGAGGTTATCAAGATGAAGTCCAGTATAGCTAATGAAACTTTAGTACAGTTAGTTGCAATCAAGATAACCTGCCTCCTTTGTTTGTTCAAAACAGACTTAAAGACAAATCTAAGTCCATTTCTGCCTAAAACTAGCTTTTCTCACTAGGCATTAAATTGTTTGCTAGAAAAAGAAGATATTCTCAAAAAAGAGGCAGAGCTTCTTACAGATATTTCTTTCTTATCTTCTAGAAAACACAGGCTTCTTAAGCATCAGTTGATGCTATGGCTACATGGCCATGCTTCTGTAGCACTGTCTTCTTGGATCTTTATCTTTGGAGTGGCCATTGGGAAGAAGGATGGAGAATAAACAACAAAAAAAACAACAAACTTGGCTGAAAATTGATTTAGAACTAAGTTTGCTTGCACTGGTTGCCATGTGCAAACAGTGTTATCTTGGAGACTAGTATGCCCTTCAGAAATTATGGTGATTGGAAAGAAGGCTTCTTTTAGTTGCTAGAATCTATTTAACTGTAGGAATGAAAGATGAAGACGCATCATGATACTGCATTAGGAGGATTGAATTAGGAGAGTTGGAAGTGGTTGTTTCGGATAGTAAATGCTTCATGACATCAGCAGCAAGTTTACTGACTTGAGGGTCAGCAGTGAAAACAGGCATGGAGATATCTCTTCTTTTAACCCTAAAATGTGCACCAGGAAGTGCATCCTAGCTGGCATTGTCCAGTAAGCTAAGTAAAACAGACATTTGAAAGGACTATATGTTTCCAATGAAGAAGTTTGCTTAACAAGAAGTTTGTTATCTTAATCTCTAAAGTTAGGCTACTGGTCCTCCATTTATAGCATCACCACATTCAGTCTCAAGTACAGTTTTTCAAGAACAGGACAAATAGGCATCCAAATGTATTGTCAAAGAATACAATTTACTGATTAAACAACTGACCCCTCAAAGCAATCAGGCTTAATATCCTCACCTGTCCTGCACCTCACATGGTGTTTCTTGTAAGAGCACTGACTTCAGAGAATCTATCTGAAATTCATAGAGATGTAATGTGATTTTTTTTATCATTTCTGTCTAGTTTAGAAATTAAAACATGTTTTAGCGGTGCATTTTGGTACAAAATGAGATGCTTAAATTCGCTACTTCGGTAGGAAATCCCTACTTTGCTACTAGAGAAAAGGAGGCCATGTCATTTTAATCCCAGGGTGCATTAACATATTTGTTATACCCCCAACTTTGAGCTAGAGTGCTAGAGACACAAAACAGTGGGAGTGCTGGGTCATTAAGGATAAAAGCCACAGGAATTTGTATAGATGGAGTGTGCTGTCTCTTCTCTGTTGCATGAATGTATGGCAAATTCTGCATATTGAACATTTCAGCTCTCCAGAGGTCTACAAGAGCAAGCTTCTGATTCTAGTCATACCATATATATCATGCAACTTAGGCAAGCTACTTGTTCAGACCATTTCAAACTATATCTGTCTTCAGGTTCCAGAGAATGGGAAGAGCAGAGGAAAGGGATAGTGTGGCTGATTCCACATAAGGACACCATGGTTCAGAAATGCGTTTCATTCCCAGTGGTAAAGGAGCTTGATTCCAGTTTTGTCTCTAGGAAACGTATGTTCCAGCCACAAAATCCCAGCAGCTTTTAACACCCAGTCTGACATAACTGACAGTCTGTTCTCAGGAGGAGACTCAGCAGAGCTGGGATAGTGCAGGGTTTGCAGTCTGATAAATATGCATTGGCAGCACTGCACAGAGGGAGGCTTGTAGAACGAGCACTCAGTCCTAGTCTGCAACTTTCCTGCTTTCCTCTCTTGCACATCTAGTTCCCAATTATGACAGATTTTATAAATCCATTGCAGGGCTAAAAAAAATTATCTCTGAGCCAGTTTGACACAAGCCAAGCGCATATCACTGTGTCCTAAGTGCAACTTCACTTTAATTTTTCCAAACCAATAGACTAAACACTACTATGTTGGGTCAAATGGGCAAAATGAAATGCAAGTAGTTTTGGAAACAGTGCTTATAGTAGTATTCAAAAAGCACCTGCATTTCTTTTTCAAAATTGAAGCAGTTTCCTATGGCTGACAATTATCCTTGAATCTTTTGCAACTCTTGGTCCAAGTTAATTGGTGATTTTCAATGTTTTACTCCATTTCTGAAAACTGTAAAGCTTAGAGGGCTACAGAAACAGCCCACAATTATATTTCATATTGCAAAGATCATTTCTCTCTCTGCTCAGGTAAGTTTAACTTGAGCAAGAGCTAAGATGATTTTTAATGTACTCTTTTCCAAAGACATGCTAAACACTGTGTTTCATTTGGGAACAAGGGAAGACCAAATTACACAATTACAGCTTGTTGCTGGCAGTCAGGTCAACCTGACAATCTGTGAAAAATTAAGGTTTGTGCCAGCTAATAGTGCCTTGGCTTTTTGTGCCTTTTGGGTTTTTTTCCCCCGGCTGTGTCAGTCCCTCTTCTTCAAAGAAGTTGTTACTCTTGCTTAGGGGCATAGTAATGGAGGTGTAGGGGGGTGTTTGTAAGGTGTGTAAATAAAACCAGTCAACTAGACAACAGCTTTTTAATGTGAAGCAGCCTCTTTCCATTAAGAAGGCTGCTTATAACCTTAAAGTTGAGCATATGTCTGATTTTTAAGACCAGAATATAAAACTGTTACAGATTGCTGTATGAATAAGGAACTTTTTTTTTCTTAGAACAAGTAGAATAAGGCAAACCAAATGAAAATCTAAATTAAATAAAATGAATAACATGTAATTTCCAAGTAAGAGTCACAAGTCAACTCTGGCTGGTAATTAAAGCTTATGTAATCTAGTGGCTATATTCCATGGAGACCACTTTGCCTTAATGGAATTAATTTGAGAGTTTAAAACCTCTGTCATTGTTTCCAACTTTTCTAATATGTCAGTCTATTTTGTGGGAGATTTTTCTGGCAGAAACTATAAAGCATGACCTGGTTTTTCTGATCTGTGTAAATGCATCAATATGCACACTTCTTTTTGTGTTTTCTAGCTGTCCTAGCAGTAGAGGAATAATGGAGAAAGCAATGTTTAAAAAAATCTGCCCATTACTTGTCAGAGAACTTCTATAAACAAGAAGATCCATGAATGATGTAGCAAGTGCATATTTAAGATCTCTCCAGTAGTTTGGGAAGCATTTTAATCAATACTAGATGTGAAGGGATAAGAAAAATCTTAATGATTTTCACATTAAAATTCTCCATGTATGAGAGAGGGATTGTCATATGGGCATTAGGAAAAAAAATTTCCCAAGCTGCCTTTTATAATTTCTGTTTGAAGTTCTTGTAACCATTTGCTACAGATATAAAAGGTATTACCTTGTTGTGCTTCTGTTAATAAAGTATAGGTTTTGGAAATAAACCCCCTGGGCTACTGAGCTTTTTATATTCTTAGAAAATAAAATTCCTCTGTTGCAGACAGAACTGTGCAACCAAGCAGCCAAGCAGCTGCTTTTTGAATTACTAACAATTGAGCTAGGGAATAGTACAGAAGGGAAGAGTGAGTGTTGGTTCCCTACTCCCTTTTTCAATTGTAGATTTTTGTATTTAACTCTGTGGAAGTGGCTATTTGAAAAGAAAAGGCCAGAAATGCTTGAGTGAACAGATCATAACTCTGATTAGAATTAAGTTTTGAAATGCAAAAATAAGATATCGTGATAAAAAAAAGTATACAGAAATGGATACCTTGGAATAAGATCCTAAATTCATGGCCTGACTTTTAAAATTACTGACATCTTTTCATTTCACTAACTTTATAGGACCTCAGCAATTCTGAAAATGAGAGCATTCATTCAAGCTCCTATATTTAGGTCTAAGAGCCTATATTTAAGCATCCATGCTGGAAAATGTTGGCCAGAATCTCTCTTCATTCACTTTTGAGGAAAGTAATTTAGGAAAATAAATGTGTGCTCTTTACATATGGTTTACTTTGTCAGATAGTGTTCTGATCTTAAGACAAGTGGAAATAATTTAGTATATGAAGATCTGCAGTTTTCTAAATAGAGTGCTTAAAATCTAGAGTTTCCACTTGATGGGAAACACCCATATTTTGAAATTACATTTTACCACATTAAGACATTAGTGCATCAGCATTTTCCATGTAGCAAAAACTGTGAAAAGTTGTAGTTGGTAAAAATTCCGATGTTCAACATCTTTGAGGTAAGTGAGATTAAGTATTTATGGATCTTGTGAGAAATTCTGTAGCTATCTCAATACCTGCTTCTGTAGTAAGGGAACTGGAAGACCTGGGACTCAGAGTTCAAGGGACCTGTTCTGAAACCCGGGACACAAGAAACCTTGATTTCCAAACATACTAATTCACATGAATACTGGGAATTTTCCAAAACCTTTTAGTTTTACAGGAGAAACACATCACAACTGCCATATATTGACTCATTCCATAGTTGCATATACTGTCACCATTTACAGTGCAGTGATTTCTAGCAGTACAAGATATAACTACCCTCTACCACGTGTGGTTTTTTAGCTCTTTCAATGTGCCCAATGGAAAGTGAGTTATATACTTTAAAAATAAGCAAAACGAACAGCTGTGCTTTGAGTTGGTTGGAGAAGTTGAAGTCAAAGGACGACCACCTTCCATTTGGAGTGAGAGAAGAAGAGGTTTATGCTGGTCACCACTTTCTCCCAAGACTTGATTCCAGGATCCTTTCAACGTAACAAGTGGGTTGCACAGGAATCATTAGGCTTAGGGAATTGGAAAGAACCTGTTGGGCCATCTCATTAACTATAGATTTTACTTCTGCTGTTGCAGGAGAGCACAGAATTGAAATCCTTTTCATAGCTTGATCTGCCTTCACAGCAGAAGGGAGTTTTTCTTTAACCAGAGCATCATTTATTTTCAGTTTCATGCCACTCAATTTCCACTAGCAAACTTCTGTGTCATCAGCTGCTCCCTGAACTTCACAGGCCACACCACCCTTCCTTGTTACCCAGGGGAGGTATTCTCAAGCCTACCTCAGAAGACTCGAGCATCTCCCCCTGCCTTACCCAAACTTTTCTAACTGTAGCTGCTAAATGCCTGTGAAGGGTGGCTTTCTACATAACTTACTATAGGAGCAGTACACTTTCATTTCAGTTTTATAAAGCTCATATCCCAAGATGTTTCTGTCCAGGAAGAAGACCAGTCGAAGGAAAGGAATACCTTTCACTGATACCAAATGGTACAGCAAAATGTCCAAGTCTAATGAAGTACAGCTTTCAGTGGAATTCTTCACAATATCCTGATTGTCATCCGTGATTCTTAGAGCCAGTGATTCAATCATTTTGACAAATAATTATGGCATCCCTTTCACATACTTCCTGAGAAAGATTTCTCATTTTCTCATCTTACAGAATAATTTATATCTTTTACAATGGACATTTGTTGTCCTTTAAGCTTCTAAACTTGTTTCATAAACCCTTTGAAGCAATCTTTCTCTTCTAGGCTTTGCATATTGCAGACACCAGAAGAGGTGAAAGATGTCATCTGTGTGTATGCTAGTACTGTTATCTTCAGAAGGTCTTCCAGCTTTGAGTCTGTGCTCTGTTGGCTTCTAGCACCATGCTAAAGCTCACATTTCACAGAACTGAAATCCCATATGGACTAAAATTTTCTGTGGCTGATGCACATTTAGTTGTAGATGTCGTCAGGTCACTATACTGTTTGGGAGATATATTTTTGTAAGTTATAATCTTCTGCTTTGCCTCTGACACACACTTTCCTTCTAGCTGAATCTTTACCACGAGGCTAACATCTTGAAAAAGATTTCTGTGTAGGAGTACAGCTACTCCTTTTTTCTTTTTCCCAGTAGGAGACAAACTAAAGAAAATGTCACCCACTTGTTCCCATTTAAGTTTCACACACTCTGGGTCATTCAGATACGTATAAACTGCTACTGAACATCTGAGTGCCTTTGTGTCAGATTTTTTCTTTTCAACTAGTGTGTTCCATCTTGAAATATTTTATATTGATATTATTTAACTAAATGATAGTTCGAAGGAAGACAGAGCTTTCTTGTTTTTAACTGATTTTTTACTCTTCTTATTCTACTTTACAATATATAGATAAATAATCCTGAAAAAATAAAGAAAAAGAAATTACTAAAGATCACCAACTGAGAGACAGTCCTACCAGAATCCAGACTCAGCCCCTGCTAGGCAGAGGGACCTGTGGGATGTGTATGTTGACATTCAACATCTATTTGTCTTGAGATACTGCTTTGCCTGTATCCAAGGCCACTGGTGGTGTACTTTGTTTCTCTTGGCCTTGTCTCTGTTAATGAGATGAATTTCCTGATCACTGCTATTTCTCGATTTTTTTCTTGGCAAGGTGCCTGGTTACTGCGGAATCTGCATGAGCCAGGATGTCCTCTTCTACTCTCCTGCTGGGCTAGTGAAGCAGATGTATTTGCTGTGATCCCTTTAGCTTGGTAACGGGACACTCAACAGTTGGCAGCTTATGCCTTTCCTTCTCCCCTCCTCCCACCCCTGCAAGCTGAAGATTGAAAGACCTTTGTCTTTTTGGAAAGCATGTTGTGGCTTAGGGTTTTTATATTGTTAAATGCAGATCAGCTGTGGGTTTATTCTGCCATCATGATTATCTCATGTATAAGGCTTCTACTCAGCCCTTTTCTGCTTTCCCTGTAAGCTCATAATGTGATCCGCAGTGTCCTTGAACCCAATACAGCAGCTTCATTGGCAATTCTGGGTGTTGGGTTGGTTCCTAACACTGCAAAATCCAACCATACATTGCTTCTCACAATCTCCTGTTTCTGCTGAGAGGTCTGTTATGATACTATGAACCATTATACGTATTTTTACATTTTCTTGTGGACTTTGTTTAGTGGGAAGCAGTATTACTCATCAAAGAAAGAAGAGAATCGTTAAAGAGGAAGGCATGTATTGCTCATTAATGTAGGAAATGGAGAAAAAATAACCTTCGTCTTTTGGGTTAAGTCCAGAAGTGTAATGGAAGTACATTGGCCTGCACTGACATTTCACTGACACTTTTCATTCACACCAAAGAATGTAGTACCATCAGTCATCTTTCACTTTAATCAACATCTGAAACATCTTTTTAGATGAAAAATATCAGTTAACAAGTACACCCATTTAGCTTTGTAAATTTCATAGAAATGAGAATCCACTATCCCACCCTAGGGGTCAAAGAAAGGTCGAGCCAATGCTAAAGTCTAAACAACTGTCTGCACTGTCTTCTTAGTGGGTTTTGCAAACTTTGTCCTTCTCATTGACCGGGAAAGTTGCTAAGATAGGGGTAAATGTAGAAGACTATCATTCATGACTAACTTCCACTGGCAAGTTTTTATACTCCTACCACAGAAGTTAAGATCAAATTTTACTGCTTATGATTTTTCAAAGAGGGAGGGAGGTTAAGGGATTTAAACAAGGTATTTATAGTGTCCAAGTTCACATTACTGTAGAGAAATTCATACACTTTGTCAAACCATGCTGAAGTGGCTTCACTCATCTTGTTTTGAAGCTTTTCAGTTAGCCCAAGTCCTGTAACTACAGAGATGAACCCAGATCTGGTGTTTTGAAATAAAGTGTTTTCTTTCTTCCTGCCTTTCTTTAACCATTCTTCCCTCTTAGGAGCAAGGATGTGAGGATATTTACAAT
Organism: Sclerurus mexicanus; assembly: GCA_013396755.1. Taxonomy (NCBI): domain Eukaryota; kingdom Metazoa; phylum Chordata; class Aves; order Passeriformes; family Furnariidae; genus Sclerurus; species Sclerurus mexicanus. Next base: position 740,642 of record VWZF01005843.1, on the reverse strand, counting down.
CTCCATTCTATTTACTATGCCAGTGAATAGCTGGAAGGCACTCACCTGAAACATTTAACTTTCGGTTTTTGTAGGACAGCTATTGATTCCACAGGTTTGTTTTGTAGAAAAGATCTATGTAAACTCAATGGTCTCAGAATTTTACCTCATTCAGATGACTATTTTTTAACCTTCCCTTGCACCTCCACTTCTCTGCAGACAACTGTTCTTACCGCAAAGATAAGTTACCAAGTTGACCTAGAAACTCACAGCAACCACTCTCACAGCTCAGGTCCCCAAATGGAGATTAACTTGGCCTTCTTTTAAGGAGCCAGTAGAAGGGACAAGATCTTTCGCTGTTATAAATTATCACATTCCATTGAAGTCACAAGGATTTGTATTTGTTCACAACCACCCAGAAACTGATTAAGTATTTCTATCATTGTCATACGTGTTCAAATTTTAAGTGTCTCAGAATTTTGACCATAGAGCAGAGCTCATCCAAACATGCTGTACACTTTAAACTTGGCATCTTAGACACAGATAAAGTTTTGTACATTCTGATGTTGTCCTTTAACAACAGGAATTAGGAACCTTTGAACTAAAGCATTTCTCTCCCTTCTCATATTAGGCGAAACCCACTCCACTTTCACCTCATCGCAGATGCAATTGCCAAACAGATCCTGGCAACTCTGTTCCAGACATGGATGGTCCCTGCTGTGCGCATAGACTTCTATGATGCAGATGAGCTCAAGGTAAAGACAGACATATACAGGTGTCAGTCATACACTTCTGATTTTATGTCATCACTTTTTTATTCATTTCTCTTGACTGGTGACTTGCAGGGGAACAGTTGGCTAAAATATTCTCCCTGACTGCACTAATTCAAACTTATATGAGTGTAACCCCAGTTGCACTTAACAAGAAGATACTAAATGGCTAAAATCAGTGCAGTTTCTCAGCTAATGGAATACATCATTTAGCAGCTTAGAATTTTACCTGCTATCAGAAAGATTCTGTCTGTCCATCTGATCACATTCTGTTTTGCTAAGGAGACTTCTTGCTAGTAGCAATGCTGGAATCCTAAGTATCTTATTCAGTAAGCCCAAGTCTCTACTGAAAACACTCAACTGTCCTGCATTCCTTAGGCATGGATGTGTAACACTGTAAGTACATGCACTTGTACAAGGTATCAGTACTACAGCCTGAAATAGCCACCTTTTTTATCTCGATGTTCTTTCAAAAGGAATGAATATGAAAAGAGTTCCAAGAGGGAAAAAAACCACTTCCTCAAAACATAAATCAATTATCTTTTCATAGTTATAAAGTTTAAATTAGAATATGGAGGCACAGCATTGATTTCAGGCTGCATATTTCTTAGCTGTGGAGGAAGAATGAAGTATTCAGATTTTAGCATTTGGAGTTGGTGGCAATAATTTGTATGACTTATCAGACTGTTCTGAACAGCACCCTGAAACAAGGAAAAAACCCAAGATTTAGCAAATTGCTGTACTAATTAAGGGACAACTCAAAGCACACCATGTTGTAGAATCTTGAATATAAAAAATTTTAGAAAGAGATGGAAAAGGGAAAAATGATCCTTGAGAAAAATACTTCATTTCTAAATGTTTTTATTTTTTTATTGGTTCTTCTACATAAAGCCATAAGCTGATATTAACCTAATTAGCCAGAGATCTCCCTTCTGTTCTTTATGGCTTCATAGGAAGGAGGAGGTTTGTTCGTATAAATCTTGTATGTGTCTATGTTACATGTGCTTTTCTGCAAATTTTTAATTAGCCTCTCAGCTGGGGAAGACAGACTTCTTAGTGTTTTCCTTCTGGTCATTTGGGTATGGTCCAATCTAGTTAAGTAAATAATAACCAAGAGAGCTTACTTCAGTCATCCAAAACTTGCTGATTTATAGGCAAAGCACTACGCAGCTGGAGGCTACAGAGCAAACTCTTGTTTTGTCCCTCTGTCTTCACTCAACCTTAATTTTTATATGACTGGTGACCTAAATCAACACTTGGCTGTCTTGCATGTAACCCATAGGCTTTAGGTTGAGGACCACTTTTCACACTGGATGCAGGTATTCATGCATAAATAGATTTTTCCAGGTTTGCCACTCTTGTTCAGAGCTCATACTGCACACCAAGCAATTTCTTTTATTTCAGTATTCAAAAAACACAGTATATAGGGCTCAGCATAGGTGAATGTGACAGACACTGCTAAAGAAGAGCAAAGAGTTGCAAATATAAATGGATTTTTAAAAAGCCAGGTATGATGCTGGCTCATATCCAGATCATTCTGCAAGCTTGAGCAAAGAAGACCGAGGAGCTGTTTACAGACAGCTGTAGGAGCTCATTTCATTTGTTTCCTACATAGCCTCTAGAGAGGATTTAATGATTGGTTTGGGTTCATGTATTTCACCTGTACTCTGGGGAGCTATATTATGCTGCCTGGTGTTAAGAAAACATAGAGCTGATGCTGGAATGTTTACTAGAAAGTCTATCTTTCTCTAGAGTGATCTGTGAATCCACAGTTACAGTATATACTATGTTTCAGTTTAAATGACCTCCGTAGCTCTTGTTTAGACCTGAAATCAATACCAATTCCTGACATTTAAGAGGGTTTAGGCTGTACAATACCATGAGAATTTTCTGCTTAGATTTCATTCACCAGTGTTGAGTTGTTTTGGAACACGTTTTGGCTGCTAAAGAAAACATTTCATTTCATGTTTGTTTTTTCCCTATTGGATATGTGTGAGCTTCCAGCCTCTTCCTTCTAATGCAGCAGGAGCTGGCGTGTTAGCTTAAGCCCTTAAGTCCTGGGAAAAGTCCTGCTTGTACTCCTCTTCCTGCTCAAACAGTGGAAGGGAGCACATAATATTAGATCCTCCAAAAATAGTATGGATGCTTTTTTGTTTTCAAGTAGCTATTTAAAATTCAGGCAATAGCATCCACTAGCGTATTAGTCTTTTAAAAGGCAGAATTTGGAGACTAAAATATTTGGCAATGTTTCTTAAATATCCTGCAGTTCTTAACATATGTGCTGTTTAGCTTAGAGTTAGAGCAACCAGTGTCCTGAAGGAAGGTGTAGAAAATGAGGCTCAGCTGTGGCTGTTGTTTTCTCTCAGGTTTTAGAAAACTGGGCATTCCACTGCAAGAAAGGGACGACATGGTACCACGGAATGTATCAGAATCTCTAGGGCCAGCAAACCAACATACCTACTTTGCTGCTGTGAATTAAGCATGTCAGATGTTCCTTCTAAAATTTAGAGAAAACTTAGTTTTCTTTTGCAACACCTGTCATGTTGCATCACAAAGAGCCTGCACTCGTTCTGTCCCAAAAAGCAGGTCCTGCCAAACTAAAAGCAGTTTGGATGGAATAGGAATGGAGCACAGCAAAGAATGACCAGGGAAAGGTGTATGTTTTCTTGAGACACCTGATAAGGGATGGGGCAGAAGAGGAAGAGACTTGACTGTGGAGCTGAGCTAACATAACTGCACTTCCAGGAAAAGGGTCAGGCACAATTGAGATGGGACCTTGCTGGATAGATTTCTTTAAACTAGTTAGTTTGATGATTTTAACAGCCCGTGTTACTAATATGCTCGTTGACTTCCCCCAGCATAAATTGGCTCATCTCCTTGCTGGTAACAACAAGGAAAATAGATGGGTGTTTAAAAACTCTCCCTCAATTTAGAAGCTGTTTGGATTGTGAACTCTCTCCCATTAGCTAAACTTGCTGCATGCAGTTAGCAGTCAGCAACAGGCATCCTTGAAGTGTGGGCAGCTGATAGTGGTGCCAGTAATTGAACTATTCCGTAACTACAGATTTCATTCTTGTTCTACTCAGTATGGCCCACACATAAGTCTTCCAAATTTATGTGGCCACATATGGCTGTGACTGCAGACTAGAAAGTTACTTGGCAGTGTAGATTCACTTTATATGATCACTTTAGTTGTACTATTCAGCTTTGGTCCTAATGCAGTAGATGTTTCTATTACAGTACTGCATCCCACAAAATAACAGGAAGCTAAAACTTGTCTTCTTTGAACATTAAAAGAAAAAACATACCTCTGAAACATTGATCTCAAAGACCTGTTACAGCTGTGACTTGCAAATATCAAGCTGCAGTATATTATGTTTTTTCAGTTCAGTCTTATATGAAGAAACTCCAGAACAAACTATTGAAGATGTGCAGCATGGGCACTTGGCTTCTAGACTTGATTGTTTAACAAGGAATCTCATGTCAGTTCACCGACAAGGAAGTGTAGACATTCAACCCATTGTGATCTGCACTGTCTCAGAGCAGAAGGAACAGCTGATAAAGCAGTACTGTATATGTGATGGGTGCAATACAGGTGAGGTGAGTTTGTTTTTTCAATTGTTGTCCCATAGACTGATGGCAACATCAGGTGGACTGAAGAAAGCAGAGGGGAGAATCAGCAGTTGCCTGCTCTTCTCTGAGTAAATTTTGATGGCTCAGATAAACATAGTCTCTTCATCACTGATAAAGCAGAAAAGCCATTTCCTTTAAATAGTTTAGCCCACAAATGTGCAGTTGATTTATGAACTTAAAGGGATAGTGAATAGTTTTTTTGTAGTAGATGAGCATTTGACTTGAAAGTGAAATGCAAAAAAGTCCATAGTTTGCATATGTGGACAATATTTCAGCTTTTACTGTTCCTGAAAACAATAGACCACAAATCTGACTACCAGTGCTGCATTAGGTAATTTCATATCAGAAATGTGGTAGCCTGCACACTCAATCAAAAACAGTGGTCTGATCCAGAGAGCAAAACCAAGCTGGGACAGTGCGTGGCAAAAAGATCACCTAACTTTAGGCCCTTGCTTAATTATGAGATGAGTCACTTCGTAGCCATTTCCATCTGAACTGTGAAGGCAGTTCACTAGGTCAGATGTTGACATTATTTCGACAGGCAAAGCACTGTGAGATCTAAGCAGAAAAATAAAGTTTAATTCTTTAATTATAATCATAGTGTAACTGGGTCTCAGAGCTGTGCCTGTGTGCACTTGCACTGCATTCCAATTCCCAGAGTGGTCCAAGAACTCCCAGGCTTGTCGTCTGCATAGATGAGATAAAGGGCTGGTTTGAGACAGCAGACCAAGTTGAAACTAGGTGATTGATTGAACTGCTGGCCATCTGCACAAGAAGTATTTGACAGCTTGTTACAGGAGCTATCCCAGTGGGAGTTTCAGACAGCTCTTGAGATTGCCCAGGCAGACCCTGCTGTGCCTAGACAAATTTGTATGCTTAAGCATGTCAATTAACATTGTGGGTGAAGAATCTGGTTGTCCCAGACATTCACAGACAGTTCCTGCTGCAAAGTTAATCAATTTTATAAGGGCAAGACAATAGAAACAGTTCCTACATGTGTAGAAATTATGTAGGACAATTGTTTGTATGTACTTAAGATAGTTATGTAATGTTCTGTATATAGGTTAAAATAATCTATAGCGATGCATTATGGATGTCTTGCAGTGGTCATGTAAGACCACAGGCCAGCTGGATTACAAAAATTGGACAGAAACATGTTTTAGGGAGTCTCACCCAATACAACCAAGGTGACCCTGCAAGGACCCTTACTGTGGAGAATCTCTTTACCATCCAGACAGCAACAAAGTGTCCTGCCTGGCACATTGTATTGTCCATACAAGAATTATTCTAAGTCAATATCCCAATAATGTTAGCTGTTTTAAAGTAGCCTCTATTTGTAAATGTCTTTGCTGCAAATTACACCAAAAGCAGCTCAAATGCCATGAGATCTTTGGCTACCCACAGAAGCTTTTCCAATGAATGATAGTATAGATAGGGCTGTATGTATTGTGCATTGCCATATACCAATTTTGGAACCATGCTCAAGCAAATACTTCCAACAGAATGGCAGATACTACCTGGTGAATGTGGGAGAGAGGGACCTGACTGGCAACTGGGAAGGTGTGAGAGTGTATTTGATGAACAGATTATTATCTTAGTGTTTTTCACATCAGTTGCAGAGGGTGACAATGATAGTAGTGTTGATAAAGCATTGAACAACAAAATTGGCCAGCATTCTTCCTGCATTTCCCCATCTTCCTGGTCAAGCAGTTGCATTGAATGTTGCAGAAGTAGGCATCCCTAACAATTTATTTCAGGGTAATAGTGACTAACCTGTAACTATCACGGATTGTAAAGGTTAGGCTGTATTTGCATTAGACTGCGTGCAGATTATATATTGTTCAAGGGCAGTGCGTGGTTGTTTATCTGTTAAGTAGTTCACTGTATGCCTAAGAGGCAAACACACAAAGTTATAAACCAGAAGTACATTACTTTGTTTCCTTTCTTTTTCACTTCCTATGCAAGATCTAATTGCTATTAATGCAATACAGAATAACACAGCATCTGTTTATGTTTACATTCATTTACGCAGTGGTAAGTATTCAATTAAAGTGTTTCTACAGCACTGAGGTTTTGATCAAATACTGTCACATGCTATGGTGGGCTTTCAGTGCTCCTGTATTTCACCAGTCCTTCTCTAAACTGGCCTACTGCATGTCAGTGAAATAATAGGCATACACTGTTGTTTGTTCCTGTCCTTTTTCTTTCTCTTTATTTTTTTAAAATATGCAAATTTAAGATTTTGAAAACCAAAGTCTATAATCAAAACATTGTACAGGCCTTATAACTTGCATGGCTTAGTTTTAGATTTGAATTTCCACATTATAATTGAGACTTTTTGTATTTGTTGATGAACATATTGAATACTGGAGATGTGAAGTCTCAGGTGATAAAATATGCTTGTGGTTGTGACACAAGCATCCCATGTTAAGAACAGGGTCTTTTATCCATGGTTTTTAGTACAGATGACTGGACATTAACAGATCAGGTTTTGTAAGCCAAGATATTTTCCTTCAGACTGTTTGGGAGGAAATGAGTATCCACCAAGAAACAGATAGCAATTCAAACTCCCTAGCACAGTGGAACCTTTGTGAAGTGGTCAGAATCTATTTGTGCAGACTGAGTAGCCTAAGCAGTACTTCCTCTGTCCTCTCAGTCCCGCTTCTGCACAAAAAAAAAGCCACACAACATTATGGACTATTATTTAGATGTGTTTTCTGTTATTATTCAGACCTAGAATATGAAGAAAGTAATTTTACATAAAATCAAACTTGGTCTTAAAATTCTGTGTATTCTAAACAGGTAGTCATGAAAGAAGAGCCAAGGAAATCGATGGGGCTGGTCAGAAATTGGTCATGGTGCCATTTGTGTCTTCCAGCAGTGGTCATATGCTTAGTGACATCTAACTTTCATGAGCAGCCTCACCTCTGACATTGTTTGTGGAGGGAGGCAAGATACCGAACATGGAGTAGCTTTTTGCAGATTTTTTTGTAATTTCTCTTCGGGTTTACGAATGTTGTCAGTTAATTTGAGATTTGGAACTGTGAGAATTTGGTATACTGGGATGAAGCCCAGTATGATACAAGAAGGCTCAGTACGTCCTGGGCCTCTTCCAAGGGTTCCAGTCCACCTACTGTCTCCTACTGTGCAGTGCTTCTAGGGCTATTCCAAAAGAAAGCCTCATGCCTCTGCCTTTGTAAACCCCTTACGCTTTCCTACTGTTTCTGGTGCTTTTAAAAAACATTGGAGATCTTTGTTAGTTTTATAACTTATTTCTAATTGTAGTGGGCTTCTCTGTGGCTCCACCTTTTTCTTGATTCTAGGGAAAAACAATGCAGTTGCTCTGTACTACCTCCACCAGGAAGCCAGGGTAGTAGCTGCTCTTTGCAACATAGGTGAAGTGAGGAATAAGGAGCCAACTCCTTTCCACTTAACATCACCCACATTTGTATCATAGTAGCTGACTGTGACATTTCAATAGCAAGGATTTCTGTTTGGCATTCAGCTTCTTAAACATTGCTCATTGCAGCAGCATGTGCTGCACCTCCAGGGAAGGCAATTTTAGCAGAGATGAATAACTGCACATGAGATTTTCCAAAAATTACTCAGTTTGACAAAAATTAAAAAAGGTACCCTGAAAAAAAGAAAAAAAGACACAGTGTGTCAAACCAACTGCTGCAAATATTACTTGTGCTATGCATCTCTATTACATTATTATCTCTATTTTCTTAGAATGTTACCATCCATCCATGAGAAATGAAAGCATTTTGCTGTCCTAATCTTGGACAGACAGAAATTGTTTTAACACTTTGATCTGCGGGAGGGGTATAGATTGTGTATCCCCTGTACTGGCTGGGGAGAGGTAGTGGTCATCCTGTGCTCCAGCACAATTTCTTTTCTTAGCACTAGCAGATAAAAAGCTGGGAAGACACATAATGACTAGATCTTAGATAGTCTTAGATCTTAATGGCTTTTCACTTGCTCACAAGGACACCTCCCTGTCAAAGCACATTCGATTACTGATAGAAGAACAGCAGTGACTGTTCAGGGTATCCCTAGTGAGGATGTTTAGTGATTCTTGCTTTTAGATTTATGAAGAACTAATGTGTATATATTTCCATGTCTGATTGATAAGCTGAAAAATGATAGCAGGCTGAAAGGACTCCGAGAATATTCTTGATTCACTACTGGGGAGCTGAAATGGTTAGAATTCATAATCTGTAAGGTACTTGGCGTTGGCTTGTTTCTGAGAAACAACTGAGATTCAGGAAGATGTTGCGCAACACTTCAGGTCTGAGCTACTTCCCATGGAGCAGTTCAGCAGGCAGTGTAGGCACAAAGTATTCTGAAGGAGTAGGGCTGAAATAGTCATTCTTGTGGTGAAAAGTTGTGTGCATCTTATCTAGGCACACCTTTTTGTATGGCACCTTTTCGCAGCACTGGAAATGACAAGCCATGCTCTGTGCCTGATACAGCTCAAGGACACATTAAAGTCACTCTTCTCATAGGTCTTCTGAAACCATCTCAGTCTGGGTAAGGGTGTTCAGGCTGATTTGGAGATTGAGTACTTTGAAGGGGAGATATATAATAACATTATTAATGAGATTCCACTGATGGTGTCTGTTTTTGAGTCAGCTTGACATGAGAACATTTGAACTGCTAAATTGAGAAATTTTGTTTCTGTTAGTGGAGTTATCACTTTTCAGGTCAAACTGACTTAATCCTGCAAATTTTCATTTTTTGAGATACATAGTGAAGTTATTGAGATGCCACTGATGGTAACTTGACTTGAGTCACCTTGACATGAGAACATTTAAATTTCCAAATTGTGAAATTTGTCTTAGTGGAGATACCACTTTTCAGGTCAAACTGACTTAATCCTGAAAAAGTTTCATCCTTTAAGCTTAAGTTGATGGTGTCTAGGTTACACTCTTTCAGAAACAAAGATGAAAACTGAGTGGTGTTTTGATTGCCTGATAATTTTTTAATATACTCTTCCATTATTTCAGGTCTGACCCCTTTCATAGCTGAACAGGTTCCACAGTTTTTTAGCTGACATAGATGAAAGCCTATAAAATAGCTCCATCTGTATTGTTTTAATCAAGCATTTAGGATTTGTGTTTACCTGTCTAATTGCATTTTTATCCGATGGTCCTTAGGGTAAAGCTACAAGATTACATGGAATTAGGGTGATGCTGGTGGTCTAATCCCTTACATCAGATGTTTCAAGAAGTGTAAGAGATACATGCCTGCCACGTGGGCACTTCCTTTAAACACTACTCATGCAAATTCACTGTTATCTGAAGTATTTGACAATATTTATCCAGAACCTAGGCAATAACCTAGACAGGTGTCATGAACTTAAAGTTCAGTGTTTCTTGCTTTGAAGGAGCCCAGCTTTCCCAATAATGTCTTTATTTTCTTCAGATTGTTTCTCTAGTAAATGCTGCATTGTTTGAGAGACATCTTAGCTCTTTCTAATAACAAAGAAAAGAACAATTCTCCCCTCTCCCCCCCTGCCGTTGCATTCACTGCTGCTTATACTAGGTTATTGTTAGTTTTGCTTGTTCATAATTGTAATACATTTTATCCTTTATTGTCCTTTTTATTTCAAATGTATTCCTGGAGCATTTTAGTCCGCAGGAGTTTTGATCTATTATAATACTTACCATTGGAGAAAAGAACACTGCTTCATGTAATTTTTGTTCTCTTGAAGTAATAATTGCGATACAAGAAGTTCCACTCACCTGGCCTCCAACCCTGCAGGATGGGGGATGATTTGTTTTCCTGCAAATTCTTTGCTTTTGCTGAAAATAAGAGAACTAATAGTTCTTTATGGGATATAGCTTTTATTCCACTGGCTGGATGTGTGTTCCACCTACTAATGGCCTCTTTTTTTTTGGTGCAGCATTTTCAGCTGTTGAAGTTTTACCATTGTATCTCACTCCTAAGACAGAAAAATTAGAAGTTTAGGTCTGGAGAGAGGTGATTTTACTGGTGAGACGCTGAATAGAAGAACAAATTCCTTTTCTCGTATATATTTGCTATTTTTCAACTTCCTATTAGGATGCCAGAGGTCTGATAGAAGCTGCATTCCCACATCATTTCCACAAATCATCCTAGGACATCAGGAAAAGGTTCTTCACTGAGTGGGTAGTCAGTCACTGGAACAGGCTCCCCAGGGTCCCGGCACCAAGATTTTGAAATCAGGTCGAAAGACCAAGCCTGACAGAGTTTAAGAAGCATCTGAATGACCTCCTTAGTAATATGGTTTCGGTATAGGTAGTCCTGTAAGGAGCAGGGAGTTGGACTTTATGATTCCTGTGAGTCCATCCAACTTGAGATACTCTCTGATTCTTTCTTTTGCAACTCTGGCTGTTGCATTGAAATACATATGGGTCTGTATGGATACAAACAGGACAACATTTTTCAGTCTTAAACAGGTGAGAAGTCATTCCCTCAATATTTTGGGTGTTAGGTTGGGAATTTTTTTGCACATGATAACCAATATTTTAGACCTTCAGGCTCCCGCCAGGCATTACTCAGTTAGCAATAGTCACTGTAACTGTTCTGCAGCCTTCTTTCATCATCCTTAAAAAAAAAGACTCTTGCAAATTTTCCAGCAGGAAAAAAAAAACCAAAACATTTCAGGGAAATTCTTTTTGAGCTGAGACTGTTTTCTATCCTACATAATATGTGTTATGCAGGATTTGGTGTTGCTTTTTATTCTGAACAGTGCATCTTGATGACACCTGTTAATATCCTGACATCATGCAAAATACAAGTTGGATGCCTCTGGACTTTGACCCCAAGAGCTGCATGGAAATTTGCCAGAACATATAATGGCTGTAGCTAACATGCATGTATTTGCATAGTTAATAAAGTTAAAAAGCTGACAATAATAGTATTTTCATGGATTTGTATCTTCCCTGATGGATTAGTACAAAGAGCTTGTTGATTGAGCTCACTAGCAATTAAAGTGGGCAATTGATCTTTCTTATCTTTCCAAACACATGAAGTGTGAGGGGCAGTCATGAGTTACTTTTCACTACTGGGCAAATTCTAGCCAGATCTACCTGTCAGTCAGCTTTTAGCAGAAAGCTCTGGCTTCCTGCCATTTTATCTAGTCCAGCTTGTGTGTGTCTTTTCACTCATTCAGTGACAGGAAGAAAAAAAAATGAAGAAGGCTTTCTTTTATCTTTTAGGGAAGGCTTGTGCTTTTGCCTGTTCTAGAGAAGTAGGACTGGGACACTGGTGTTTGGCTCATTCTCACTGATCTCACTGAGGATGCTCTCACTCTTGTAGGTCCTCCACCCTGAACACAGCTGTAGTTGAGGCCAAGGGGAACAAGAAATAGCATTGAGACTGGCCAGACTCTTCTGTTCTGCAATCTCATCTTGCAGAAATGAAAAGAGGGGAAAAAAAGGGCATTCAGCATTTTGGAGATAGCAAGAAACAGTGGAGAAAATTTAGAATGTCTCAAACGAGAGTAAAGAAAAGGACTCAAATGGAAACTGGCTGTTTGTGTTTGATGGGGCTAAGCAAAGTGGGAGGAAAGGCAGCCAAATACCTAAAGGGAGGGAGCTAATCCTCAAAGATCACAGTAAGTGAATTATCTTTTGGTCATTTCTTTTCTGAGAAAGAGGTTTGGCTAAATGTCTTGTTACCTAAATGGCAGAAACAAAAGAAACCATAAAGAAACAAAACAAGCAAACAAAAAAAACAAACATCAATTTTAATTTATATAACAATCTGCAGTTTTGTCCACATAAAGCATGTTGGTTCCAAACACCAGCTCTTGGCACCCTCAGTTAATTTTGTTATTAAGGAAGTTGTTTTGAAGAAGCATCCTTAAATCAGGTTTTTCCCACTTGTCTGCCCTTTTTGTGCATGTGTGTATTGGTGAGAGATTTGGAAAGAAAGAAAAAAAAAAGAAGAAAAAGAATCCTCAGCATCAATCAGACTGTGTTACAGACTTTGCTACAGAGATGAGAATTAATTTGCAGTTATTCTCCTTTGCTGTATGCTGACGCTGATTTGGGAGGTTTTGTTTGTTCTACCTTTTTAATATCTAATCTTCCTTTCCAGTTGTGGCTTGCTCCATGGTTTCTGCATTTGCTCTACATTACCTAGGACCCAGAGGTTCAGATAATCATCCATTTCTATCTCAACCTTTTTGCTCACTGGTATCGGTATCCAGACTTGTATGTATGTGTGGAAGATACCATCTGTTTCTTAAAGTGAGAGATGAGGCAGAATTCTATTAAAATCACCAGTGCTTCTGTGATGAGTAAGAACAACAGCAGCAAAGGCTAGCAGAAATAGAAAAATAATTTTAGAAAAAAAGTATAAATTCCCATCTCCTTACAGTTGTTTCTCAGTGTGAGTTATTATTATTCCTTAAAATATTCAAGCACCAGAAATTCTGAATCTAGAAGAGCTACCCAGCTTTGCTGGATTTCTGGTGTCCCTGACAACCGTTCATATAAATAGTAAGGACTTATTGGGGCGGGGTGGGGGGGAATACCAGTATAACTGAAACCTGTAAATCTACCCGGGAAAAAGTTAAATTCAATGTTGAAGTTACAAGCTATCCAGCAAACATTAACAGAATAGATTGTTTTTATTTAAACACGGCTCTTCTGTTAATGTTTGCTGGATACCTGACAAGGATGGAGCAAAGGCAGTGATTTTCTGAAGGTGAGATGCAAGAAAATTCCTTTTGGCTTTCCTTCTGAGGAAATTATTATGGTGACAGTCACCTTCTTTCTCTCAAGCTCTATGGTGACTTGGAATTTCTCTCTCGCTTTAGACTTTTTTCAAATTGTTGTCTGTAAGGAAGAAACACAGTATGCTAAAGACAAGCATAAATATTACACTCCTATTTAAAAGCTAACCTGCTATCTCCCTCCTTTCTTAATTCATTTAACCCAATCACAGCAACAAGACATTGATATTGCTCTCCTGGAAGTAAGGCAATGAGAAAGGGGATCAGACACTTGCCCCTGCAAAGAGTTTAGACATTATGAGTTGTAGTCAATGTGAAATGGGAAGGACTACCCTAGAACTAATCCTGGGCTGTGCTAGTGCTGCTGGAATTGTGACTCAGGTTTCAGGAATGTGGGAAAAGGTATGACAAATATTCACAGCAGATTAAGATTCATACCGGTGAAGTTTTCCCTGTGTGAAAAACAGTGCTGACAAAAACTGTGCATCAAGAAAACTTCCTGTCCTGTGCCAGCAAATGAAATTGTTCGTTTACCCCCTCTTTTTGTGCTTTGTGTTGCAAAAAAACCTTTAGTTATATGATCATCATTAAAATAGTGGCACTGTTTTCTTCCAGTTTAGAAACAACATGAAAACCCCTAACTAAAGGTCATATGATTCTAAAAAAATTTTTTTTGCTACTTCTGGGAATTGTAGTAGGAGCAAAGCACTAACCAAGTAATGAAAAAGCTGTGAAAACAAGTTATCAACTGTGTCTAGAAAGTTATTTATCCAATCTGAGAAAATAACAATTTTTATTGTTATCTGATTCACACATAAGAATTTCCATTGTTATTTCCCATGCCTTGGACATTTGTAAGGGCTGCCTGAAGCCAGCAGCAACCAAAGAATTTGGTTGGTTTTTCTTCACAGAGATCCCTCCTTTCATCATGTGGATTGCACTGGTTTTCAGATCAGTGTCAGATACAATTCAGAACAGTTCAGCTACGATTTTGCAGATTTAAAACATTCTTCGTGATTTTGCTGTGACCTGGAAGTTTTGCTTTGTTTGCTTCTTTTAAGACTTTGAAGTTAGTCATCTGACTGATATTATCTTCAAGAAGATAGTGACTATGTTGAATTTGAAGCAAGTAGATGATGAATACTTCTGGATACCAACATTTCCATCAAGTCATTCATTGCAAGGCCTATTTCACATTTATTTTAATCAATATATTCTAGATGCCAGATATTTTAATGGGTAAGCCTGGCATGAAAGCTCTGGGGAGGCAAAATCTACAGACTGCCCTTTCAACTTCCCCCAGGCTTTTCTGGTTTCTGACTTCTATTTGCTGCTGGCTGTTTCCTTCCCCAGTACAAGGAATCTGTAGTCATTAAGTCTGGGGGATGGTGGGATTTGGTTCAATTTGATCCCATTTATTAGCCCATCTCTGAGAGGGATGGGGGTGCATGCAAGTGGCACCTTCTGCCTCCAGACTTGCTGTTTTTTAGCCTGGTGCATCAATCCAGCCATTCTGACCTACAGGCTCTGGCAGGATACTGGCCTTAGTGGTGCATCTGTGAAGTCAGCTATGCAACAAAGGTGTCTTTTATTTGGCATGGGGATGGGGATGTTACATTATAGCTGTGCATTATTTTGATTGATTTCTTTTGCCCCCCAAGCATATCTAGGAAGATGCAGTGAATGCAGTGACAAAATCAATATAATATTGAAGGTTGCATTTTTCCAAGGTAAAGTGTTTAAGGTCATACTGCTAGGGAAAACATTTAATCAGCCAGAATTCCATTTTAACATGCTGAACAAGAAACACTTCTTGTAGCACAGGGTGGGCTGTGGTGCTGTGTTCTGTGGGACAGTGAGGAATTTTGTTAAGAAAATAGAAAAGAAATACTGTTTAACAGACCAGAGAGTGACAGGAGCCTCGTGAAGTTCAACAAGGAGAAGTGCACCTGGGAACTACCCCATGTGCTAGTAAATGCTGAGCGCTACCCATATGGAAAGCAGCTTGTCAGAAAAGGACTTGGGGTCACCAGATTGAACATGACCAGCAATGTGCCCATGCAACAAAGTCTACTGATATCTTCAAGCGCATTAGACAAAATATTGACAGCAAGTTGAGGGAGGATCTGATCCTTCCACTCTGCTTATCACTGATGAGGCACACCTGGAGTGTTAGGTCCAGTTCTCAGCACCTCAGTACAAGAGAATCATGAAAATAATGGAGAATCCAGCCCAGGGTCACTAAAATGATGAAGGGACTGGGGAACACCTCACATACAAGGAGAGCTTGGACTTTTCAGCCCAGAGAAGAGAAGGCTTAGAGGAAGATCACATCAATGTATATAAATACTTGGAGGGAGGGTGTGAAGAAGCCAGAGCCTGACTATTTTCAGAGGTGCCCAGTGACAGAACAAAGGGAAATGGGCACAAACTGAAATACAGGAGCAGCCCTCTGAACATTGGGAAACACTTTCTTACCGTGAGGGTGACTGAGCCCTGGCACAGGTTGCCTGATGAGATTGTGAGTCCCCATCCTTGGGCATAGACAAAAGTCATCTGGACAGTCCTGTGCAAAAGTGGCTGTGCTTGTCAGTGGGAAGTTGGACCAGATGACATCCAGAGGTCCCTTCCAGCCTCATTCTGTGATTCTGCGAGGCTGCATGGAGTACAACCTATTCATCAGAATAGATTTTCTTTTGGTAGGGAGGTAATCAGATCTGATTAATTGGGGAAAGACTGCATTTTGAAGGGAAATGCAGTCTTATGTTTATGCAGTTGCCTGCTAAAACTTTTTAAAGTTTTCTTTAATGGCAGTATTATATATCACCTCCTAATCCAAGAAGCACGTTGCAAAACAGATTCTTAGGTTTTCTATGAACCTCCAGTACTTCAGAGAAGATGGTAAGTAATGAGAGAAATATGTACAGTCCTATAGAATCTTAGTTTAGCTTTCCTCTTTTGTGCTTGCTACTGTATTTTTGCTCCAGTCTGTGTATACATAAACCAGCACTAAGGTCAGACAGCAAATACATCACCTCTTTTTTGGTGCTTCGTCTTAACTGCTCTGTGTATCATGATTTTAGTAATGTAGGAAAGTGAAGGGTGAGTGCAGCAAAATTACATTTGCAAGCTAAATATCTTAGAGTGTAAGACTGATAACCTTTAAGAGCATGAGGTTTAAATAGAAATGTAATAATTACTGAATTTAATTAATTGGACTTTTAGCAAATACGAAATTACCTCATCCTGGCACTTAGTTTCAAAATACATTTTTCTGCTCACTCAACCAGAGCACTTGCTCTGTTCTTTTCCACACTTATGCTTACGACAGGCACCCATCCCTGCACCCTGATTCCACATTTATCTTTCTGAGACCTGTATTCTTTGTCTTTTTCCCAACGAAGATCAGGTAGCAGATGTTAATAAATGCAGAATAAGACACATGAGAGAAAAGAATCCTAACTGTATGTGTAAAATGATTCTGGATTAGCCATGACTACTGTCTAATTATGTTTGCTGTTCTGGTAGATTTTTGAAAACAAATGTGACCCAAATGGTTTAACTGGTAGATAGCTGCGTCCGAAGAAACAAAAGCTCTAAAGAAGCTGTGATGCTTTGCAGCAGGATGTTGCAGTTGCTGAAAACTTACAGGACTTCTAAACCCAACGTAATTCATGGATGAAAAATTCACTGGAAGTTATGAATCAAAAACATACCACCTCTAGCCCCAAAATCTGGTGCAGATTGCTGCAGGGTGGGAGTATATATGGTGGCAGTATCACTGTAGAATTTTCCTGGGTTTATGTTCTTCAGTAGGCACCTGCCACCATCCACTGTCATATGCCAGCTACTGAGCTCAGTGGACTCAATCTGACAGGATATAGACATCCTAAGTTCTTTGTCCCTCCCTGTCTGTCACTGTCATTCTATTCATGCTGGTATCATATTTCCTTTCTGCTAAGTCTACAAGACCAAGTCTCCATCTCTTTCAAAGAGGCTCAAGTGGCCTGCCCTTGTACAGATATTTCACTTACAGCTATGGAGCAGTTAGTATTCACCTGGGAAGCCTGGACAAGTTTCTTCATCATCTATTTGCAAGGGAAAAGTAGCATATTAAAATTTTAAAAGAAAAATAAATCACATAATTACCCAAAGAAGTACAGTGTCAGAGTTGAAGTCTGGCTGAATACATTTGTGATGACTTAGTACAAGAGTTGTGCTTTGTGATCATACTGTGGAGGCAACCAGACTCAAATGATTTTAAAAATACAAATACCTAAATACTTCAGAGTGTAGTCACTGTACAATTCATTCAAAAACAGGGAAAGAGCCACCATTTCCCACTCCCTCACTCACGGAAACAGGGAAACTCGATTTTAAGCTGCATGTCTACATCAGACTTCTCTCTTAAAAACAGCACTTCTGCTAACTCTAATGAACATTTATACAGTGGTAGCAACTGTGATAAAGCTGAGTTAGATTGTGTACAACAACTGTGTTTTAGCTTTACCCAGAGAGAGCATAGTTAGGGAAGACAACTTGCTGGTGAAGTATCTCTGGACATAGAGGCTGTTGCTCCCACTTCTCTGGCATTTACCAGAGTGATCAGTTATGTACTGTATGCAGACTCATGGGCACATAATTTTTATATTCAAATAATTTAGACAATTTAGTGTATTTTCACTCTTCAATTAGGGAAAGAATAAAGATAGTTCTGATGAAAGACCTTTAGGGAGTAGATGCTATTTCACTTAACTTACTTATAAGAATCACTGCCAGCAATGCTTTCTTTACACTCCTCTTATGAATAAAAATCCAGATCTTGAGAGCTAGGGATCCAAGATGTGCTATTTCTGCTGAACTGGGAATTATACAAATGGCAAAGTATGTCACACTATTTTGTTTCACTTTCTTCTTTTACTCTCTGTTTTTTCTGTTCCTTCTGTATCTTCTAGGAATATTTGTTCTCTGAAGGCAGCTCTGATCTAGCTTGTAAAGCAGATGATTCACAAACATGGCTTATATGGGCCATTTTAACTACGGTAGAGGAAAAAAAAAATTAAGATTTATAGAAAGTATTTGGACAATATTTACAAAAAGTGGCCAAATGTTGCGACATATCAAAGTGGACAACTTGAAGGTTGCAGAATTTTTCAAGAGTTTTTCAATAATTTTTTCAAGAGTTAGGCCACCATAATCATCTAAAAATGGCACTTCGTAATGACTGTCATGATTTAACAAAGGTACTCCCCAGTCCAGTGCCTCCACTGAGACTTTCACAAAACCACATGCCGCTCGCTCATTCCACCCTTCCCCTTCCCACTCCAGCAGGATGAAGTTGAGAATTGGAGGCACAAAACGTGAAGGTCATGGGTTGAGGTGAGAACAGTTTACTGGAAACAGCAATGAGATGAGAAAACAAACAGTAGCAGCAACAATACTAATAACAAAAGTGTATAAAAGAGAGGGTGATTCACATGCAGAAATGCTCAAGATAATGAACAATGGCAGAAAATGCCTCCGCGTTTTTCAGCAGGAAGCCATGCCCTTCTCAGTAGCAGAGAGTCCCTTTCCCCTGCCCCCAGAAATGACATGAGGTGGTATAGAATAAGCTCTGGGGCCTGGCCAAAACCAAGGACAACAACTGAGCACCTATTCAAACACTTACCCTTGTATTTCTTCTAGTAAGACTGTACTTAGTACCCAGAGAGAGTGAGCCTTCACAGTGCTCTTGTGTAGCATAAGGGGTTTTCCTTAGCAAGAATTTGGAACTGTTACATTATTCATTAATAACAAAGCCATGAAGAAGTTATGCTGGGGACTAGTTAGGATCTCTGTTTGTGTCTTAGTCAACTCGGCATCACAGGAGAGAAAACCTTAGATAGATTGATTACCAGTCCATGCTTCAATATATGCTCAAATCAAACACAGGCTAGCCAGCTGTGATGGACCATTTGGAACAGGGACCGCTACTTTAATTTTTAAAAGTCATCCTTTCAGACATCAGACTTTTGGCTTCTCTGAGCCAGACTGGAAGGAACTTCCAGGCAAGGATCTCTTCCCTTCAGTGGTACATGGCAGTGGTGTCAGATATTGGGAATCCTGAGAGCAAAGAAGGTGCTTGAAGGTGACTTACTTTTCTAGCCACCTTTTACCTTCCCTGCTTGTTTGAGGTTACCCATGCAACATCTGAACCTCTACCTTATTAGATTTATTTGCATAAGCATATTAAGTGCTGTTCTGGAGAAATACTGCATTTGGACTAATAAAATGAAGGATGTGTAATCCAAAATTAATAACATAGGGATGTGTAAAAGAAAACACAAGTCTGTAAAATGACTAGCTCTATTAACACATCAGGTATGACTGGTCCAGCACAAGGATGTCAAGTGGCAGTTTCAGAACAATATGGTTTGTGAAAACTGCTTTGCTGTCACCTTGATGTGAGGGTCCATTCCTAAAGCCCTCCGTGGAACAGTAGGACCACAAATAACTAGAGTTTTGAGGGTATGGATTTGAAATTATCTCTGTTACGCACTTAGAAGACATTTTTGGGAAGCATTGAGGTTTCAAAAAACCAAAACTTCACACTTCAGTTTGCACTTTTGCTTGGTTCTGTGATAACCTGCTTTGCCTGCCTTTCCCCGTAAAATTTTGTCTTTCTACTTAAAGATTTGTTCTACTTCCCTCAGTCTTTTTAATGAACTTAGTATGGGAAAGCTCTGCCCTGATACAGGAATCCTGAGAATACACAGGAAAGTCGTGTGCCATTTCAAAGGGAATAGGGCTTACATCATCAGAGGCCTTGTCACTTTATATTTTTAAAAAATGTGTTCTGAGCACCCATTACTAGCTTTTCTTCAACCACTTCCAACTTCAAATAAATTTTAGGAACTCATTCTCTTACAGGAAGGTTTTCTTTAAGGATTTTGGAGGAAATGAGTTCTTCTGTGCAAGTTCCGTTTTGTATAATAAACTTTACAATGCCAGTGAATAGATATGAGATAGTTAAACAACACAATAAATCTCCTTGGTTTTATGAATGCTCTTAGAGGCTGCCTACTTTCTCTGAAGTATAATGTGCCAGGACAAATTCTGCAATCTGTCTCATTCGGGTCCCCTCTATACAAAACACTAATTGAAGTTAATGAGAGCATGACTCAAAAGAAAACTTAAAATCTGGGAATTGTAATGCATGGCCTTTGAAACATTAAACAAGAGGAGTTTCAGATAGGGAAATAGAAACTTTTCAAAAACATCTGTATCCCACTTTCAGAAGTGACTTTTGATACTTGAGAACTTCAGTCTCACAAAACGAAAATTAAACATAGCTCATGGAACATCCTTGTGACAGCAGCCGATGAATTATGGAGTTTAGTCTCCCAACTTATTTTAGAAGCTGTAGAAGTGTTTTGTTTAGCCCATACTGAAGAAATGAAAAAGTTTGAGTTTGCCACTTCAATATGTAAAAAGCAGAAATTGTGGCTAAAAATGTTCTGTAACTTTCTCTACTTTTGAGCATGTCTGTGTGATCTCAGTAATTTTAAGTTAAAGGTGTAAGGCTTAAAGAAAATTTGAGTTTCTAAGAAACAATTTTCTTGCAATTTTCTGGCGCATTATTCCAAATGACTGGCCTTTTGAAATTTTGACCTCCAAATCTATAAAAAATATAAAGAACAAAATTATGTTTGTTACTTCTGCCTCGAGTCAGAAAATTCTGGGAATGGCAAACAATTCTTTTTTTGTTTTGGTTGAAAATGAAAGTAGTGTACAATATACCTGCAGTTTTAGATTAAAAATATACTTAAATTTTATCAGGATACATGAGTGTCTCAGAATGAATTATATTAGACTGGAAAGGATCAACTAATTTTAATTATATTGTGTAATGTGGTTGCTTCAAAGAACTTTTTTCCCCCAAGGTTTCAGGAACTTTAGTGTATTCCAGAGCTTCTGAAGAAAATTGAAAAGCAGGATTTTACGTGGCTTTCTACCTGAGAGATAATCTACTATTACAATAAACTAGTGTCAGGAAAAGTTTCTCTAATGAGGATTATTTTTTCTTCTTCTTTCCCACTTCCCATTCCTGTCAAGTCGGAAGTGTCTTGGATCCCCAACAAACACTACTCTGGGATTTATGGGCTGATGAAGTTGGTTCTGACTAAGACTCTACCTTCCAATCTTGAGCGAGTCATTGTCCTCGACACGGACATTACATTTGCCACTGACATTGCTGAGCTATGGGCCGTCTTTCACAAGTTCAAAGGTATTTTAATGATTTTTTTTTTACTGTCCTTGTTTGGGGGGGGAGGGAGAATGTTAAATAATACAGTGTGGGTGAAAGGACTATCTGAGATTTGCTAAATGTTTTCACTCTTAATTTTTGGTGTTTGAATGTAATTGTTCTCTTTAGGAGTTCTGTTCTCAGTGATGTTCTGTATAGAATGGTTGACAACATGAATAGGTATGTAGTTGTTTTATTGGTCTGATTATTTGTGACAGATGAGAGCTTGACAATACAGTAGATGATAAAGAATTATGAGCATGCTGTGATGATGTACCATTTAAGTACCTCTTGGTATTCTATACTTTGAAGAACTTGGGGTTTATTATTTTTTTATTAGTAAAAAATAATTACTGCTTTCAGTACAACTTTTCCATGTTACCTCTGAAAGTGAATGAAGTTAGGATCATTCTTGAACCAGGGAGGAGGATGAAGGGAGCAGAGTTACACATGTGAATAGAAATGAGTTGCTGCTTGCTCCTCCTAATGAGTTGATAAAGCTTTCTGGATTCGAAGTATCCACCTAAAATAGTTTTCTCTACCTATCCCCATTTCCCACAACTCCTTGAAAATGTACATCATAGTTTGTCCAAGAAAGGAGGCGTTCAGAGCAAGTCTGTAAGGAGATGATCACAAACAAGTTCCCTACTACCCTGTCACAAACCAGAGCACTTTCCTGGCTAACACACTGCTAAAACCATATAATTCTCCCAGGTTCCAGTGTTGCCAGCTGTTGAGAGTCAGAGACATGCTCTATTGTTTTCTTCTTGCTCTCAGAATGCGTACTGCAGTGCTGGTAAGCGCAGAGGCATTCCAGCGTCCTGGTTTGAGAGTTTATGACCCTGGAAAATTGTAACCTTGATGCATTTCATCTTCTCTCTCAAAATCATCTCAAGCAAAGTCAGCCTAAGCAGATGGGAGTATTTATTTACAGAAGCCAAAATACACCACTCCATTAGGAGGGCAACAGAAAGGAGAGCACATTTACTGTACTTATCCCCTGCTGAAATCTACAAGGCCTCTTTGCCTTTCCCAGTACCCAGATAAGGGACAGGATCTATTATCTTCAGGTCTATAGTCAAGAACTGGGTTCTAGTGCTTACTTCTCCCTCCATTTGTTTCCTTTCCCTTCTGTGGATACACTGATATCCTTTCAGCAAGCCGGAAGCAATCACCCTTTTACTTAAATGAATCTTTCACAAGCTTTCTTCATTAAGGAATATAAAGTTTTCCTCATCTTCTGGTACTGTTCAGACCTCTTTGCAAAGCCTTTCCCTCCACTGAACCTTGAGTTTCTTGTAAACATATACCTTGACAACAATAAGTAACATAAGTTTATGCATAAGGAGTAATGCTGTGCTATTGTACTGTTTCTCGGTTTTCTGCTGCCCAATTAATAGCAATATCTTACTGAATATGGTGTAACAGGTAAAGAAATGTATATGAACTGAACTTGGGCATAGAGTACTGCATGGTCAAAGAGCAAAATCTAAATTGAGACAATGAGGGGGGATCATCTCCTTGGTTGTTTTTTACCGTAATTTTAATGAAGAGCCCTTACTTTTTTACTGGGAGAACAAAACCAAGAATAAAGACTTCTTCAAGAAGAGAAACCTGAAGCAGAGGCAGATGTAGGATTGAAAGAAAATACAGACACATGGAGAAGAAAAATTAATGGAAGTAAAAAAGTGCATGTAAATCAGTCTCCATAGGGCTAGGCAAGAATGGTCATCTGATTAGAGCTGTGAAAAGCTCTAACTTACACATAGATACAGAATTCCTGTGTTAGTGCCAGCCCTTATAACAGACATAGCACAACTCCTAAATGTATGATTTTATAAGTAGTCTGGTATGTCTTTTTAATTTCAGCTGACCACCTGCTTCTTCACAATTTTTTAATCCTGGCAATAAATTGGTCAGTGTAGATCTGCTCATCTCCCAGGCAGTCAAGTACAAAGAAAGAATTGATGGCATGATCCCATAGCCCCAGATGCTGAGCCAGGATGGGAGAGTACTTTGGATCCTAAATGCTGGGGAGGAGAGAGAAATTAAAGTGTCCAAGCATGGCTTTTCTCCAGCCTGTGTCATAGGCTGCAGTTCCATTACGAAAGATGACCATGGTGACAATAGCATTAAGTGTTTATGGGTAAGACTTAGAGAGAAAGCTAACAAGGCAGATATCATGGTGGGAGTCTGCTGTAGACAACCCAACCAGGATGAAGGGGCAGAAGAAATATTCTATAATCAAATGGGAGAAATCTCATAATCTGTAGACCGTGTTCTTGCGGGGGACTTGAACTTACCAGATGTCTGCTGGAAATACAACACAGGGGATAGGAAACAGTCCAGGAAGTTCCTGGAGTGTGTGTACGATAATTTCCTGACACAGCTGGTGAGGGGGACAATGAGCGGGGGTGCCCCTTTGAAACAGTCAGCAGTCCTGACTAACCAAGGAGGTCCCAGTGGACTGGAGTTTAACTAATGTGATGCCCATCTACAAGTAGGGCATGAAGAAGGATCCAGGGAATTACATGCCTGTCAGTCTGACCTCAGTGCCAGAGAAGGTCATGGAGATCACCATGAGTGCCATCATGGGGCATGTGCAGGACAACTGGGGGATCAGGCCCCATCAGCATGGGTTTGTAAAAGGCAGGTCCTGCTTCACCAACCTGATTTCCTTCTGTGACAGGGTGACCTGTTTAGTGGATGAGGGAATGGTTGTGGATGTTGTCTACCTAAATTGTAATTAAGTCTTTGACGCTGTCTCTCATAGCAGTCTCCTGGAGAAACTGGCTGCTCATGGCTTGGACAGGTGCACTGTTCTCTGGGTAAAAAACTGGCTGGATGGCCAGTGGTGGTGAGTGGAGCTAAATACATGTGGTAGCCAGTGTCAAGTGGTATCTTCCAGGGCTCAGTACTGGGACCAGTTTGGTTTAATGTCTTTATCAATGATCTGGACAAGGGGATCAAGTGCATGCTCAGTCAGTTTGCAGACACCACCAAGATGAGTGGGAATGTTGATCTGCGGGAGGGCAGGAAAGATCTACCGAAGGATCTGGACAGTCTGTATCAATGGTCCAAGGCCAGTTCCATGAGTTTCAACAAGGCCAAGTGCTGGGTCCTGCACTTGGATCACAACAAGTCAGTGCTACAGGCTTGGGGCTTGATTGGAAAACTGTCCAGTGGAAAATGACCTGAGGGTGTTGGTCAACAGCAGCTGAACATGAGCCAGCGTGTGCCCAGGTGGTCAAGAAGGCCAAAGGCATCCTGACTTATGTCAGAAATAGTGTGGCCAGCAGGACTAGGGAAGTGACTCTCGCACTGTGCTCGGCATACCGCAAGTGCTTTGTCCAGTTCTGGGCCCCTCACTACAAGAAAGACATTGAGGTGCTGGAGCCGGTCCAGAGAAGGGCAACGGGGCTGATGAAGGTCTGGAGCACAAATGTTAGGAGGAGGAACTGAGGCAGCTAGGGTTGTTTATCCTGGAGAAAAGGAGGCTCAGGGTAGTCCTTATTGCTCTCTACAACTACCTGAGAGGAGGCTATAGCCAGGTGGGGGTCTGTCTCTTCCCCCAAATAACAAATGATAGGACAAGAATGGTCTCAACTTGCACCAGGGGAGATTTAGATTGGATATTAGGAAAAATTTCTTCATGGAAAAGGTTGTCAAGCATTGGAAGAGGCTTCCCAGGAAGTGATGGTGTCACCATCCCTGGGAACATTTTCAACTTGTGTAGATATGGCACTTAGGTTTAGTGGTGTACTTGGTAGTATTAGTTTAGCAGTTGGACATAAAGGTCTTTTTCAATCTCAATGATGGTATCATTCTATGATTCAATGGAAATGGAAAGAAGGGCAAGGAAGTTGGAGAGACACTGATGCTTTTTAAGTCCTTTGTAAGAGTTTGGTTTAAATTATATGGTGATTCTCAATTTTTCCTGAGTGTCTTTTTATTTCTCCTTCCAGCATTACAAAAGATTCAAAGATTGTCTCATGTCATTAGCCCCAAATTTTCCTCTAGAGGACATTTTTTTTCTAAGCTATTGTTTTAATATCTTCCTTGTTTCTCTCTCAGAAGTCCCCGGTACATTTATGAAAATTTCTTTGGGACAATCTAGTATGCTTGTTGAAATATTGCATACACAGAAGAGCAATAAAGCTCTTATGAAGGGAAAGACTACTCTCCAAAGGAACCTGACACTGTGCCCAACCCCAGCTTGGAGGGCAGCTTTAGACCCACTGGGTCTCCTTCTAGAAATGTTCAAACAGCCAGTTGATGGCTAGAAGCTGCCATTATAAACCTGCTTACACCGGGATGCTTTTAGAAGATGCAAATAGAAGAATTTTTCACATCAGTTCAGGAAAGGCAAAAGCTTCCCTTTGCAGGTTGCTGCAGGATAGCTGATGAGGCAGTCCAGCACAGCCTTTTCCAAATTGCAGACACACACACAGAGAGAAGGTCTTAGAGTCTCTGATTCTTTCCATGCCCTGGAAGACTTTTCTTCACAACAGAAATTGTGACAAAGGGAGACCAGTAGTTCAGATTCCTTTTTTTCTAGGACACCGTGCTTGGAAGAAACTCACATTCAGGAGTGTCTTGCAATTTAACCAGGTCCAATTTGCTGTGTAGAAAGGCCTACAATATGTTTTAAATCGCACCTGCAATACCCAAAATCCTTGTTCTGCAAAGGTTCTTCTTCCAGTCATCTTAAGAGTTGCTGAAAAGATCACACCCTTACATGGTAACTTAATATTTTAGGTAGTAAAGGTACTACTACATTTGCTCTGTAGATGGAAAAAAGGAAGTAGGATTTCTTTGTAGATTATTGCTCCTCTGCCCTTTTCTGATAAGCTCTTTGCATACGTCCTTATGAAAAATGATCCAACTGTTCTGTAGCTGAATGCAGGAATTTGAAAATCTCTTCTTTGAAGTGGCAACTTCAGGCTTTGGGAGAAATTTACACCTCTCTTAGGTAGCCTGAAACAGTGTCTCAAGCAATATAACATTTAACAATTTCTCTTAGCAGTCAATGGGGATTGTATAATTATTATTCCTTTTATATGCAAGCTTCAATATCTATGCATAAATATGTCTTTGGGAACCAGTAGCTTAAATTTCAAGACTCATATCCAGCTTTTCAGCTGGGATTTGGGCATTTCTGCTTTAGCCTCATTCTCTCTTGCTCTATAGGTAGGTAGTCTGTTTCTCTAGAACTGATATATACCTCTAAAATACTGACTTCAAAGAGGTAGTCTGTTTCTCTAGAACTGATATATACCTCCAAAATACTGACTTCAAAGGTTGAGTGTGCAGCCAGTCTGGGGAAGATAACCTGTCATGCATGTTTTCTCTGACTTAGTTGACACTGATTATGTTTTCTATTCATCTTTCACTGGATTTTGACAGTTCTAAACTTGAGAAACCACATAGCCTAAGGGCAAAAGAGGGGTACTGTAGATCACAGTGCATTCTTGGATGAAGTGCTGCAAAGGGTTTCAGACAGCAAGGATTAGTGTAGCCAATACAATTTTATTGCAGAAATTGTGCGAATTCTTCTGAGAAAACAATGAGTCCAAAGC
Source organism: Sclerurus mexicanus (assembly GCA_013396755.1). Lineage (NCBI taxonomy): Eukaryota > Metazoa > Chordata > Aves > Passeriformes > Furnariidae > Sclerurus > Sclerurus mexicanus. Next base: position 713,669 of record VWZF01005843.1, on the reverse strand, counting down.
TATGCTATGTGCCATCAGTCTTTAAAGTCTTTTAAAGGCCACATCTGCTAATTGTTTTATTTTTCTTGCTCACCCAAATTCTTGGTACTGAAATGTAGATTGTTATTTCTAAACTTCGGAATTTTCATTTAACTGTATGTTAAATATGGATTTTCAAGAGTATTCATTGTAGATGGTATCATGAATTTTTTTGGGACCTGACTGTAACAGTCATCGTAATTATTTGTGTTACAGGTTGCAGTTTCAGTCAGGATCACTGTCTCTTTGTGCTGGGTGCCAAACATATAAATAGCAATGAGCTTTACCTGGGGTCAGGTGACAATGCTTGTGTCTGCCTCATTTCTTTAGGCCGTTGCGATATATGAGTAACAGCTGAGACTCACAAATGAGACCTGAATAATCCCTGTAGAGATCAGTGTTGAGAAGCTCTGTGTTAAATTGAATGCTACATCAAAGGGCATTATGGTATTTCTAAGTACATGTCAAAACTCAGAGGCTGTACCGAACAGTGATGTCTTACTACTACTACATGTTAGTCTCACAATCCAGCTAGATGATAGGATGAATATTTTAAGTACTTTTAAACAATAGAGACAAGAGCATAGTATGTAACTAGTGCAATTCAAGTAACTCTACTTGTATACTAAGTCAATGAGAGAATATAAGCTACAATTAGGTTCATCAGGGCACATAACTCTTCTCTGGAAAGCTGATGAAGGTAATAAGGAAGAATCACCTACCTCCATTAACAGAGCATGCAAGAAGGAAAAATGGCAAGCACGACAGGAAGACTGAGATTCACAGATTCATACTTTGCATGAACAAGAACATGCTATAGAAGCTGTTAGCTTTGTGTCAGGAGCTGAAACAATTATAAAAATCCATACTGACATCATAAATACCAGAAAAGGTCAACAGAGATTTTGATGCAGGATCAAGTGCCCACAGCTGAAGAGGGACTGGCACATAGTCAATCTCAAACTTAAAATTTGCAAATACTCAGTATGTGGGTGCTTTGGCATATTGCTCTCAGAATGCCTAAGGTAACAATCTATGTTTGTACTATTTTTGCAGCTTCTTCAGGAAAAAAAGCAAATAAAAAAAAAAAACCCAAAGAAACAAAAGAGAAAAAAAAAAAAGAAGAAAAAAACAAACAAACAAAAAAACTGGAAAAATCACAACCATCACAAAATTAAGCATCTTTTGTAGGGGATTTAGTAATTATACTCTACAAGAACTATTATGCATAAGGTTGCTGTGTCAAATGCATGCATAACTTTTCATTTGCATGTGAATTTAATGTGCCAGAAAGTGAGATGCTGATGGCACTGGTGAGAATCAGGCAGAGTCAGCAGGTGCTGTATAAATTTCTGTGAATTTGGCTCTATCAGTGAAGCCCCATTTTAATAAACTGTACCTGTCAGAGCCTTTGACTCTCCTTCTGCAAAGATTGTGTTTTTTATTGGTGTGCTCTTCCTGTGATGATGTAAAATATTCAGTTGTTGCCAAGATTAAAATTTAAAATTCATTGTCACCTATGGCTCAAGCCAGGATTTGAGCCACAGAATTGATTCTGGGCAGGTTCTGTAGTTCAGTCTGTCAGTTTACAGTGAGTAAATCATTAAAGCTGCCAGATGATTCTGAGACAGGATCTCTGCAGGCTGACACACTGTTTGTGTTCAATCCTGCAGAGATCTTTCTGTTTCTTCTGGTCAGTACAATAGGCTCTCTTTTCTTCCTAATCAGGAGGAAGGCATTAGCAACATGCACCTTAGTGTGTACAAAAATCCATGGTATGAGTCAGTCTTTTTGTAAAGGAAACAGGATCACATTATAGCAGAGTGCATTAATAAAATTGTCAGGCAGCTATTAAAATACCTTAAAATTATCTGAATTTTTATAAGTGTCTAAAAAGGCCGAATGGTACTTGTCTTTCCTCATAAAAGAAACATCTGTCAGTTTCTGAAAGATTTGTGTAAGTGTTTAATGCTTAGACTACAGTACATAGCTCATCCTAGGGTTATTACACAAATGAAATACATTTTCCCTTTGAAAAGGTCCCTGTGGAGACTCTATCTGCTTAAGATTTTCTATTCCTGATTGTTATATTGTGGTGTTTTCTTCTTTACTGCTACAGAATCTTTGAAGCTTCATTGCTGAAGAATCCTATTTGTTAGCTATAGCTGATAGAAATGTTGGGGGGGGGTGTTGTGCTCCCCTGTCTCATGATGCTGTTGTTATCATCTGTGTGTGAAACTACAGAAGAACACTGGTGTAGAGCCACAGAAAGTCAGAGTTTAGGGTATTTGGGGGGAAAAAAAGGGCAAGTTTCTAACTGAGATTGGGGGTTAATTTTGCTGACTTTCATTAGGAGGGGATCAAACAAAGAGATGGGACCTGCTGATTCCCAGGGTCTGGGGAAAAACATTTCTGTCTCTCCACACTTGTTGGATAAGCTGACTGGCTAGAAGTTCTTTTTTTTCTTTTTCCTAATTGCAGTTTGCTTTGCTGTGATATTCCTTTATTGAGAAGGCAGTATGTGAGAAGGTTGACCTCAGTAAATGAGCTCCAAGGGAGAGAGTTTATTATATGGATCAGCATGTGCACATTCTAGTTTATGGATTTTAATGTGACAAGGGACATAATCAGAAAATTCTGATTATGAATTGCTGCCAAAATAGAATGGCTGCAGTTTCTGAAACATCTGTAGTTCTATTTTAGCTGAATGGCTCTTTGTCTGTTTTGCCATCAGGCAGAAATATTTAGAGGTGAAAGGCCAAGACTGCTTAGAAATTGGGTATAACTCATGGTGGGGTAAATTCAAAAATAAAATAAAGGATTTGGGTTCTTTATTTTTCCACTTTAATTTCCAAGAGATACCCTTTGGTCATGTTTTCAAGCTTTTTCCTGTGGGAGCTAGGGATGTTTTAATTATAAATGAAAGCTGATATTCTTTTGTTATCTTTTGATATCACAACTGGAGTTTTTAGAATAAAAACCCACCACATACGACAAGATTTGTAACAAAATCTTGTTGGCAACACTGAAATTTTGAGGACTATTTTTCTACCTTCTCAGCAACAATCTAATGCTTTTTCTACATTATTGTTCTTCAGTCTTTGTTACCCTGCCACTCATTCTACAGCTGTCTTTTTGGCTTAGATGCTATGATGTATCCAACACCCAAACTAAACATTGTATGACTCACACAGTCTTAAAGCAAAAAAACCCAGTTTCTCTCTCCTCTGAGCAATTTCTGCAGAATTTAAAGAGACTTAATTCTATTAATCTCCAGTTCTACAGCTGTGGAGAATGGACCTAGAGCTTTTTGAACTGCCTTGCAAATATTTAGTGAGTGAAATCTGGGCAGAGCATGGCATCAAAGGAGCAAAGTGTGTGTCTCTATCTCACTTGACTAGCAAAAGCTGTACCTTTTCAGAAGCTAGAAATTCCAGCTCCCAGAGGGGGCACACTAGGAGGAGAAGTATTTCTGCTTTGCATGTTTGTTACTGGCAGAGGAAAATGTATTTCTGGGAATGAGATGCCAGTAGGCTGTGTTAAAATGAAAACATGAGAACGGGGGGTGGGAAGAAACCAAGGAGAAAATTAATAATAAGCCCCCCTCATGCAAACTAAATAGGGAAAATCAGTCAGGAGTTGCCATCTACCAATAAATATTTTAGGATGATCGTTTTCTCCTATAATCTATTTCACCTTCTTGTACAATTGTAGACATGCTTCCTCTCAGACACATTCACTCTCCTTGCCCTGTCAACTTACAACTTATTCAATTACATTTTGTTTAGAGGGCTATTAAAAAAAACCCCAGACCTGAATGTCTGCCAGTCGTCTTGGGTGGAACGCACAAATTAGGTCCATATACTAAACCCTCTGGCCAGTCACTCTGCATTTCCTAGGTGACAGCAGAGAAGGGCAAGTGCATGAGCAGGCAGTGAATATCGAGGGAGTGGCAGCCTGTCCACCAATTAATAATGTGTAATGATAAGTAACCTCTGCATGTGTGAAAAAGCCAAGCAAAAGAGACACGTGGGTCATTCACCTAACAAATGAAGTTTACTCTAAGGTTTGATAGTTATATTAATAGGACTAAAGAAAAAATGATATTTAATAGCTAGGTTTCCATGCCTAAGGCCCTCATTCTAATCGCATGCAATCTATCAAGCACATACACTTCTCACAGTTCTCTGTGACATGCATTGTAATTAGTTGATACTCTGTTTTCTTCTTCTCTGAACCACACATGTTCTCTGAACCTACCTTGCTCTGCATTAACAATCCATATTTTTAAGGACCTAAGGCCCAATTTCCAATTACAAAGCTCTCACTCGAGGTTTCACCTTTTTGGTTTTATGCTGCAAATTATGTCTGTGATATTGTCTTTGGCAGCACATGAATTTGCATAGGGTAAAGTGGTAGGGAATATCTGTCTCACAGGTTCAAGCTGTAAGGTAGAACATATTGCCCAGAGGTCAATGGTATGATTATCCCATCAGCAGGGTGAGTGCATGGTATTGCTCTCTGCCCAACCATGTAAGAGGGAAATGTGTGTACAAAATTAAACCAATTTATTACATAACAGCATGAAAACCGTGTATAAATGTACCATGAGCAAAACCCAGGGACAGTTACAGGAACTAAGTTAGACACTCAGATGAAATCAGTAATCCGTCCAATTTTGTGGAAATAGTAGAACCCTCACAGGTTTCCTTTTTCCAATTCATCTAGAGAATCAGGGATGTTTAAACCCCCTATTTTAACCCTAACAATCTAAAAGAAAGAATTAACTATGTGTGTAATGAGCAACTTCACTCTGAATCTCCCAGGTGATTTTATTTTACTTAAATTTCAAGCTGACTCCACTCCATGTTGTTTACAGTAATGCCTAGCTGCATTCAGCATGGGCCAAACAGTTCAATTAAACCAAGGGGTATTTCTCATAGCATGTCCTTTGAGATACTACTAACAACAAAAAGAATTTTGTCCTAGCCCTTCTAGATACATACCAAAAGATGTTTGATAAGCATATAGTACAACTCAGGGACGAAATATGTCTACAGCTTTTCTGTATTCCTATTTTATTTCCTGCACTTAGGCACAGTAAGATTCATAGTCCTGAAAAGAATTTGGATCTGAAGTGCGAAATCCATAGCTGCGGTAAATAGTGTGCAAATTCATGTCAGTAGAAGACATGCACATCAGACATTTTCTGGTGAAAAGCCTGGCCAATATATGTTTCCTTTGCACTGCCTAAATACTTAAAAGGGTCTCAAGATCTAAGCTGATGTTATTTTTACTGCGGTGTAACACAAACCCTGTGTCAGCTGCTTCTGGTGCATGTGGTTCTGGGATTCATTTTGAAGCTGGGACTGAACATGTCAGCAGAACAGATTCTTGAAAGCCATTAACTGTACTCACATAACTAATTGAAATCCTGAAGCTCCTTACATCTGCGTTTGGGGATATGGTGTTTTTTCCCTTCTGCTTAGGGACTGAGGGAGCTGTCAAGTAAGTGGTATTCTGACACAACAAAAGAATTTGTCTGGTGGGAACAGAGGTGGAAGTGTATAGCAAAGAATGTGTTACAGCATTCAGTGGTGCTGTTGACAGAGAGGCCAGACCATGAACCATCTGAGGACCTAACAGATGCTTACTGGCTCTGCCCTTCTGAGATAAGTAACTTTGGGCAGGATGGAAGCCCTACAGCGAAGTGAGCCATCGTACTTATTTAAATTTGTCCTTGGCTGACTCAGTGCTACCACTCTTCTGTCATCAACACTAAATGTCTGCCAGTTTATGCTCACAGCAACTTGCTGAAACGTGCATCAACTCTGAAACTGGCACAGGGTCTCCTGAACTTCATTAATTCGTTGCATTGCCATATCTTCCTGCACATGTTATGCTTAATAGACAGTAATAATATTTCATTTATGTATGCTTCAGGATATCATTATTGCAGGTGCAAAGTGATATTCTGTAGGGCTTTGCCAACCTGCTTCAGAGTCATATTGGCACCAATTTTTAACAGTATTTGGAGATCCTTGCATGTTCCCATACTAAGAAATTATGATCTGAATGTTTTTGCACTGTTGTCCTAAAATCCTGAAAGAGTACATCTCAGCTGATATCAACTATCTTTATAAAACATTGGAATGAACATGATGGCACTGACTTACATCAGTAAAGAAGCCTAGCACCTGTATTCCCTGATTTACATAAAAATTCCTTCTTTGAACTTCCAGCTTCTTTTTTAGGCTAACTACAAAAAAATGTGAATAGTTAGAGGAGCAGTCTTTAAATATGCTCTCCTTTCAACTCTAGACCCCTGTTATGGGTCACAAGTAAAAAGAGTTGGGTGACCTCAGCCAGGTTTGACGTGCACGAAGGCTGAAGTGCATAAGAAGGGCAGCAAAGGGATGCACTTCTGCTATATGAGTTTTGAGGCACCTCAGCAGAATTAGAAGAGAATGTTTGCACACTGTCAGTCTGACTCGTATGATCATGTTAATTCTTCCATAGTAATAGGAAGTGGACGTAACTGGTAGATAAATGAAAAAACAATGTGGAGATGAAAAGCGTGAGTGAATACACAGGATACTGAGCAGGAAAGAAAGAAAAGGGAGAAGTGACAATACATCCCAAGTTAGTCTAGATGGTTTCTCTTGAAACCTGAGATTATCTTAAAACACCGTGTATCACAGCACATTTATGTGAAGCTATATAGAGGCAAGTGCATGTATCTAGAAATTTTCTGCATTTTCTTGGCAGTGATATCTGACTATAAGAAAAAACTTGTCAAGGAAGTAATGAAGTACATGGTAGAATTAAGGAGCTAATGCAGCTCTTGATTCAGTGTAATTTTGCCCTGTCCTTCCCCCAAGGTTGGTAGTGCAAATACCATCCCCACTCAGCTGCAGTCACCAATTAGTCCTACTGTCACTGGTATCACCTTCTTATTTATTTTGCTCTGTGGTGCAAGAATTCTGCTTATGGCCAAGCCCTTCTAGTCACTGTTCCTACACACCCGTTGCCATGAAGCCCAGTGGTTTTCTTTCTCTTCCTAAAGAGTTTTGATCACTGTAACACCCAATCCAGTCTTTGTGTGGGCTAGGACTGAGAATTATTTATAAAATTGAGAAGAGCAATGATGAAGCTTCATTTTTTTGCCTTTTTTTTTTTTTTGCTTTGGTTTTGTGCTATTGCTTTTAAAGGTTTAGTTGCCATAACAACACAATGCAATCCTGTATTACCATAGAAACATGCTGTTGTGGGTGACAGTTTTTATGAAAATCCTTTTTTTTCCCTCCCTCTTCATATAGTGTCTTTAACACTGGCCTTTTTGCAGGTATATCACAATACACTACGGGGGTTCCGTGAAGTGTCAGAATGACATAATAAGCAACAAAAATGAAGCATATACTTAAATCCAGGAAGAAGATCTGGTGTCATGGTTGACTGAGAACAGAGAAAGTAAAAATAAATTCCTGTTGCTTAACTTGGACAGCAAAAGTATTGAGCTTAAAGCAGGGCTCGCTAATCAGTCCGCATGAGCAAATACTCAAAATCACAGTGAAACAGTAGTTAGGGCTTAGATTATGTACTAGGGAGTTCGTATAAAAACAACTTGTCATGATAGTTGTAGTTATCAAAGACGGGACTACTTTAAAGTTCTCTCCATGGGGTTGCTCCTTGAGACTGTTCCTAGGCTGAAGTGAGAACTGCAGCATGAGGCAGCCCTCTCACAAAGCTGAGAGGGCTTCATGCTGAGAGCTGGTTCCAGCTGCATACTGATAGTCTGCAAGCTTCAGGGTGTTGGTTGTGACCCAGCAAACCTTAAACTGTTTGCGATCTGTCTATATTGAGGACTTTCCCTCCTCCTGTGTGATATCTTTAGCAGCTGTGCTCTGCAAAGGCTCTTGGCTTCATAAAGAATAGTAATAGAGCTTTTCCTTCCACAAATCTGCATCTCCATCTACTCATTACATAAGTGTCCTGGAGCAGTGGACCACTGGAGCATATCAGCTCTCCTAATGCCTGATAGATTACTGTGCATCTTTACTATCAAACTTTAAATTGAAGTTATGACTTGTCACAGGCCATTTACTCTGTCCCAGCAAACCATTGTAGTACAGAGTACACTGTTGCAGGTTCATAATTGTATGACAAGTCACACAACTTATTTGGAAAGAGGATAGACAAGCATAACCAGACAGCTGTGGAGATTGTTATTGATCAGTATTTTTATGGAGAGGCACAGGTCTATCAGTTTCCTGTAATCAGTTGCATCAATGATTAAAAGACTTTTCATTCCTGATATGCATGTTTTAAAGAATATAAAAGCTTCCAGCTAGGATCTTGCTAGAGTTCCCCTTGCCAAGGTCAAGCAGGCAGCAGGAAATGCCTTATAGTTATGCTTTATGGTTACTGACCCCTTTGCAAGCTTAAACAAGGCTACTATTACTTCCTCTCATTTGACCCTCAATTCTCCTAGCTCCATTCTGGAGCCAAACTTTAGAGGGACTTTTATATCACCTTGAAATTAGTACCTGCTTCAATTAAATTAGTGAGGACTGACCACCATGCTACTCATTAATTTCTACTCATTAATCTTACTAACCAGCTACATTCAGTAAAACCCATTCTCTGCACAGTCTTCCATCTCAAATGCAGAACAGGCTGCCATAGCCTCTTCTTTTTTCCAGTCGTGCTGTACGCTCTGTGGTTCACAGTTTGGGTTTATGGCTGGATTAGAACAAAGCAATAGACATACCCTAAGCTTTTTAAAACTGCTTCCGCCTTACCCGCTGCTAATGCTAAGGCAGCTGTTACCCTTATGTGAACTTCATTTTTAATGGAGCTCTCTATATCAGGAAATAATCCTTCCTTCGGTCTCATGGCTGATTTTTTTTTCCTGTCTCCCTTGAATGAGATTGCTATATGAGATAACCTCAGGTAAAGAAGCAAGATTTCAGTGCCAGGGGCCATGTCAGGGGAATATGTACCTGTGCAGAGGGAGACTTTGTGAAGATTTCCTTTTAAGGTGCAGCAAAGGTAAGGAAGAGCTGTAAGTTGCAATATGCTCTTTGAGAACGCTGTAACAAAACAGGAGTTACCCTGACCTGGTATATTCCCCTGGGAGTGTCAGGACATTGCCAATACAGAACACATAATCAGCATTACCGTGACGTAGACACTACAGTTGTACCATTTTAGCATGGGCAGCAGAAATGACATGTGAATATCAGTGTTGTTTCAGTGACAGTAGCTCTTCATGTGCTTCAGAGCTGTTTTGTCATTGAAGATGTGACACCAGTGCTTGAGCTGCCTTGTTTTTCACCTTTCTCACGATCTACAACAACCTTTTTCCTATCTTCCAATCACCATGTGTTTTCAATGGAGTACTGAAAACATTACCAGCCTACATCTGAGGTCCATCTGCAGTTTCTTATTGGAACACACTCTCTCTGAAACGGTGAGGTGTATGTCACCAGATAGCCAGTCCTGAACTTAACCTTCCCCTAAAAGGGGGGAAAACTATGAGATGCAGACTTATTGATGAAGGCCACTGTTTAGTGATACAGTAAATAAAAAACTAGAGATAGAAATGTCATAGTCACCTAGCACTAAGTGATAAACTGGTATAAATTCACTGATTCATTTCTCTTCTAAAATATTAACTCTTCTGAGAAACCTTACCCTGGATCAGATACCATCTGTCTTTCCAGAGTAAGCTTAAAGTCAGCACAAACTCCAAATCATGTGTTCTGGTTAATGCAATAGAAATGTCATTTTGTGCCCACATTTGACTGTGTATCAGGTTTGCTCTGCTGGGTGATTCAGTCATGAACAGATCCTGTGTACTAATGAACACAGAGCCATTGCTGGAGCGAGGCTTGGACTAACTTGGTTAAAATATATTGCTCTAGGGTACCTTGCTATGTAACTCTGACTTTCACATTGAAGGCAGATGGGAATGCTAATTTCTTAGGATGAAGTTTGGAAGGCAGAATCTAAAGTAGAAGAAATTTGATTTTCATGATCCCAAGCTGTGAGTAGTCTTAATTTATCCCTTGGTAGAAGAGGAAGACATTTAATCATTTCTCTAACAATATGTAAGGTCTTCAGGTTGTCAAAATTAAGAACTAAAGATTAGGTTAGTAATCTCTGGAAAGTGTGTTGAGACCTAGAGAGCACCTTTCATTGTATTTGTCCCCTTGTGACCAGTGCTTGAAAAAGCAATGCTAAACTCTGAAGGAAGTTGCAGCTAAAGTTGAAAGCAGAGACAGGAGAGCTGTAATTTAAGGCTGAGGGCTTTGGGGGGAGAAAGAAAGTCACACCTACATGTCCATCTCTGCAAAAATGCACTGTGGAGATGTTTCTTAAAAATCCAAAATAGCTAGTGCTTCTCATTCTTCTCTCCAAAGATTGCCTCTGTCTAGCCTAGCTGTTAGGAAACATATAAGCTTTTTCCAAGGAGCTTTGCAGCTCTGGTGGCTTGTTCATAGTGGGTCTACTGTCAAAGGGCAAGGAGGATGCAAACTCTTCCACATGAATCAGGATAAAGTACTACCACAACTGCTTTATTAGCCTGAAAGCTTGAAGCACCTTTACCAATTCCAGTACCCCTTTCCTGTCTTGCAGGTGGGATTAGTATCTCTTAGCAATGTATTGAAAGGAATCAAATACATCCAGCAAATGCCATGAGTGAAATTGTAAGCAATTAGTACTAATGATACTTCAGAAGGAAAACAGGTGTAGTTGAATCACGATTTTCTCTTATAGGCTTAAGTATATACAAACTGAAACTAGTTACTGAATTATATGTTAAGGTTGTTGCAGAGTTTCTTTATTTCTAGTGCTGTTGGTGAGGAGATATATTGAGGTAGAAGGGTGTTGTAACCATTTCCTCTCAGATCTCACCGACTGTGTACAATTAATGTGCTCAAAAATACCATTTTTCCCCACCAGGGGATCTTGCAAGAATGTGGTGCATTTTTCACTGAGAAAACAGTGTTGCTAATGAAGATCTCAAGGAAGATGTTCAGGAGATTAGTCCAAGATTCTTGTCTCCCCATAGGCTGAATCCAGAGAAATTTCATTACTCTCCTTTAAGCTGTCCTTGGGTTTATATTGGTGAAAATTAGATGAGAATCCAGCTTTTAATTAGAGAACAGTGCATATGTGAGATGTACAGTCAGGTTTTTTCCCTAAGACAGAAGACCAGTGAGCAGCAGAAGTCTTTTAGAGTAGTATTACCATCTATGCTCAACATTAAATGAGAAAAATGGTTGATCCAGATTATTTTTTTTTTAAATAAAAACAATTCTGCAATTCTGTTAAAGTTCAAGAAAAAAATCAAGGAACCAAAATATTGGAAACTGTGGAATGTGGATAAATTTGGTGACAAAGAGAAGTTTCAATAGCATTCATTTAGCTTGGAATAACTTGGGATTTGTCTGCTTATGTCTGAGCTATAGTTTAAGAGTCTGCTTTATTTATTCCATACACTATAGCCCATGTTATAGTGACACAGTCCTGTTCCTAAAATGCCATTGCAGTATCAGTGGCAGGTTGACAATTACTCACTTGCCAAACTGATATGATTTCTTGTGAAGAATCATAAGATTTAGCAGTGGGGTGCAAGAGAAATAGCTGAATTTATCTGATTGTACAGTGCTGTTACAAGGGCATTTTATAAATCTGGTGCTGCACAGATGCTGTGCTGTGCCTGTCTACTGTCAGGAAGGGCCAGTGCTTTTTCTTTCCACATTACTTAAAGTTCAGGCAAGCCTCAGCATTAGAGGCAGGAGAATCTGACTCAAGCAGGGAGTGAGTGCCAAGGACCTTCACAAGTGAGACGAGAACCAAACAGTTCCTGTCTTTCAGTTCTTGTGAAAAGCACAACAGATCACAGCTCTCTGTTGTCTAATATACTGCTTTTCACCAACTTTCACCCCATTCACTGTTTCTGTCTGCTTGGGCTTCTGTTTCTCAAGTTTATTGACTTGTATCTTTTCGATGATGATTCTTTTTCTCATTTCCCCATCCTCACTGTTATCCCTCTAGATCTCTCTGTAACATTTCTGGTGTGGTGGTAGCTCTCAGTTTAATGACACATTGATAATCAGAGTGATTTTTACCCCATTTCCAGTACTGTTAACATTTAATTGGGCAGCCTCAGCTGAAGAGAGTAGAGGCATTTTAATGGCCTGGTGTATCACAGGTCAGGTTTCATGGACCTGGTCAGAGGTCAAAATAAGGACACACACTTTCTGTAGCTCTGAAATAACTACAAGATTTTGGTTTTATTAAATATGCCATTCCCCCCTTCCCTCTGTTATTATTTTTGGGTTTAATCCTCTCTTTAAAATTTTCCTAAGTCATGGGTTATTATTTTCGTAGCCAGTTCATCCATTCCATTATGAATGCTTCTCTTTGTATGCCGAGTGTCAGTAGAAAGGATGTATCCAACCCACCTCTACTGCTCACTAAGTCAGATGCCTTTGAAGTACATGTAATAAACTTTCTCTGATGGAAAAAAAGAAAAGCCTCGTTAGTTCCAGCCCGTATTTGGGATGCACCTTTAATCCACTCTTGTTCTGCTTCATTCTTTTTAGTGTTTAATTATTGATACACCTTACATGACTTATGCAGTCTTAGGCTGGTAAGATATTTTCCTGTATTTTCCCACCCCCTTTAACATTTTCAGTCCCTTGCTCAAAACCTGAATCACATTTACCTGAGGGACTGTGAAAGGTCTGGTAAAAGACCGTAGCAAAAGAAACCCACGTACAGGAGGTTGTGATGGCTGAACAGGGCATCCTTATCCCTAGTAGGTTCTGCAGACAGAGAAAGGTGGCAGAGCTTCAAAGATGAGCAGCTGCTTGTGAGATGTGTCCATGTAACACTGGCAGGTCTCCTGAAGAGCTCATACTGCAGCAAAACCCAAACAGAGGCAAGATGTCCAGAGAACAGTAGTTTCAATGCTCTCACCTGTTTTCTCTTTGGATACTTTCCCATCTGAAATGTTTAGCATGGTTTTGGACCCCTTTGTATACCAGTCTCATTTATTCTGATCTGTGTATGCAAGTAACAGGGAAGTTAGTTAAAAGTCCGGTCATCAATACTTGATACTTGTCAGTGGTCTAAATAAGGTGAACTGCATCTTGGATTTGCATGAAGCCAGAGACCTGTTTCACACAATGCCAAGGCTACCTTTGTGTAGCAGAGCATTTCACATTGGTACAGTTACACTGGTGGCTGAAATTCGGGGGAAGCTTTACAGCATGCGAGTACTTTTAATGGTGAAAACAAAAAGGGTATTTATAGGTAATCCTCTTGCAGCAGATAGTTATCTATTTTGATACTTTCATATTTATTAGGCAAAAGGTAAGAGGAATTGGTTAAGTTACCCTGCTGACAGAAAAACATTCTAATAGCAACTCTATTGTGTGCTGTGTTGTCTGCATTTGAGTGTTTTATGGCTACCAAGGTAATACCACTTCTGTCACAAAACCCTGGCATTGAAAAATATACAAAGAGCTGTGCCAAAGAAAGTAAAGGTATCATCATAGCCTTCTGCACACAGGAGAAAAAAATATAAGGGATACATGGACATGAAATACTGACTTGAAGAGATTAGTACCTGAGACCTGCCTTAAAGGGAATAGCTGACCATAGTAAAAATCTCAAAGATCAGAAGACCTACTTCATGATGTCAAGAAAAAAGAAAGTATATAGTTCTTCGTTGTTGTCTGGCTCATTAATGTTACAATTCCTTGCTTTTCATAGCAATCATAAGAGCAAAAAGCTTACTCTTTAAAAAAAGCAGAAAAAAACCCCAACTTTTCCCTGCTATTAGATACTTCTAGAATATGCAATACTAATAAACACCCCCGGGGTATTTGTTGGGCTCTTGCTGCCTAGCCCCATATAAGAAGGAATATATTGGACTGTAAAAACATAAATACTTGTCAGGAATTTAATTCTTCAAATGTTAGGATGTTTTCGACCCCTGCCATAAAGCACAGTGTGTTCAAGAAATTTCATAGTAGGGTCAAAGTCCTTTGCCAGACACTGCAGAGACTTTTGAATCCTCTAAATGCATCTCCATTTAGCAGGGTACAAGTAGGAGCAGTAGGCATTGCAGATCTTCAAATATTAGGCAAAATGACAAAAGTGATAGTAATATTATAATACCTGTCTTTCCCCAACAAATAACAACAATCAGGGATTAACATACGAAAGTTTTTAGCCTTTGAATTGTTAGTGCTCCAGAATCCTGCCCTAAACACACATCATTGGAATAGGAGCTGTGTCATTTTAGTATATGGCAATTATGTGATAACACACCAAATTGCATACCTCTGTGAACAGACTGAGCTCAAAAACAGTGTAACAAATATCTGGCATAATCTAGCCTCTGCTGCTGTGCTTTGAAAGCTCTGGTTCTGCATTCAACACTTCTTTCCCATTTTTTAACATAGCATAGTAAAACCCATCCAACAATGTCAGCAACTGATCTCCACTCGTTTGAAAGAGTCTTTTATAAAGCTAAACCATGGAGTTTAACATGACCACAATGAGGTGAAACTAAGGTAAAAAAACCTTGCCTCCTCAGAAGGCAAGTTGATTGATGAAGTTCGTTGATTCAAATTCTCCACTAGGATTAAATTTGAACCCCATTAGGTCCCTTTAGTTCTGCCATGTTGTCTCTTCCAACTAATTATTAAAGTCTTTTATTAATAGTGTCTTCTGTCTCTGCTGTTCAAGGAAACAACTTACCTCTGCTGAAACCACCTTCTTCAACTTGTTCCCAGAGGAAAAAAAAAAAGTGTGCCCCACACTTAAGGCAGTATACAGAGGCATGTGGCATCAATGGAGTTGAACAGCCAGTTGTGCTTGGCAGGTAGCTCTTGTTGACCTGGCAGTTGTCTAGCAGGAAATGAGTAACCTGCTGACTTTCCCTGGAAAAGCCTTGGGAAGCTACTGAGAAAAGCCAGAGGTGTACCAATAAGAAGTGGTGCAAAGGGGGTATCTCTTTTTTTTACAGTATTTCCTTTAAAATGTACCTGCTGTGATTTTACACTGGTAGGATCAGCACTGGGTCGAGGCTCCTAAGAAGAAAAATTCTCTTTCTGATATCCTGCGAAATCCCTAAATAAAGAACTCTTGCCAGGGAGCAGAAGCCAGTTTGGCCAGTTTTTCAGAAGCACTGTTACTAAAATTTGTGTGAGTTGTGGGTGTTTTAGCTCCTTTGAGAATCCAAGCTCTCTGAACAGCATTCACACTCTTTCTTCTTAGCAGTTCTCTTATTTATATACTTTTATTTTTTATCCTCTCACTCTCGTTTCCCAGCAATGTAACTCTCACAGGTTGTGTGCACCAGAGGGAGAGGAGAAAGGGCAGAAAGGGTAAGGCAACCAGCCCAGGAGCTATTCTCCCTTTCCCAATCACTAGAAACAGGTAGAAAGAAGCCTTCCATTACTGATCTGCCAAATCTGTAGCTCCTGGTTCAAGTCTATATTGTGCTATGATTAATGAAACATGTTTAGTAGTCTGATTTGAGCTTTTAATGGTCTGTTATGTGCATTATGGCTTTAGCATACACTTCATCATGATTGATAGCCTTTTTGGGAGTAGGAAGCAGGGTAGAAGTAGGGCTGCTTTGAGGTGTGCACACTGAACAGAGAGAAGTGAAAATAGCTTGATAGCATCTGTAAGTGCTGTGTTAGTCCTTTAGGAATCCTTTAGGATATGTCTGCATGAGGACCAACATATGCACATGTACCTGAGCTGGCTTAACTGCGCTGGCAAAGTACTGTGTTGTGCTGATTATTCCTGCTGAGAAATGGCAAAAATACATAGTGGCAAAATGGTGCATTAACACAGTTGTAAGGGTTCTACTACTTAAACAAACTAGCATATCTTTGCCAGACACTGCAGTATGCAAGATTCATTCACCTTTCCTTTTCTGGGTGTCTCATCCTGTTCTGAAAGCAGTAACATGCTGCTGTTCTTCCCTACATCAGCAGTAGGGTAAACACAGCTCCCTCCTGAATCAATCAATTTCCCGTGTCTAAGTTTAGTGGGAGGATTGCTGACATGCAGATTTGGATGTTTTTTAGCCACTTGTTTTGCCAGCCATGATCCTGAAGGGATTGTGTTGCAGGTGAGAGAACAACCTTCAGGAGTACCTAGCAAGCATCTACAATTTAAATTTAATGACCTTATTTAGTGAAGTACTTAATCATAGGCTGAAGTGTAAAAGCTCATGAGTAGTCTCATTGACTTCAGCAAGATTGAAAATGATGATGCACTGAGATACAGCATTGAGTTGGGGCTGATAACATCAGAGCCTGTCCTGGCTAATAGATTCAGGGCCAAGTGTTGCTCTCCACCAGCATCCTCTATTATCCCCCTCATTGAACACTATCTGCCAAATGTGGTCTTTCCAAGTGCAGAGGATCTGTAATGTGCTAACTTCCTGTTAGGCCTTTGCTGCTGAAGTTTAAGATCATTGAGTTTAGCATTGGGAAAAAGATGGAGCAGTCAGCAAAATGTCACAGCTGACCATGATGAACTGCTGCTGCTCCCCCCGGCACATGCTATGGCAGATGATGCATCCCTGAGGCTACAGAGCTCAATGATCCCTAGACATAAAAGCTCTTGCCCACAACTCATAAACTCTTAAGACTAAAATAGTCTTATAACTAAACTTCAGCAGCTGAAAAGTGTTTGTAACAAGTGAGGGAGGCTAACTGGAAACCTCCAGCTTCTGTAGAAAATGAGTTTTAATTTGGCCTCTTTTGCTCCAATTTCTGAGCTCTCACATGTCAGAAACTGTTAGTATAATAATTTTGATCATTTTTTATTGCATGTTAGGAATATGTGATTCTGTGAATATGTCACCTCTGTGTCCATCTGAACATGCACTCATCAGTTTGCTTGTCACCAGTCTGGCTGTTGTATTGCATAGAAGATGGGAGTTTTGTCATCCATTTCTTCATCTTACTGAGAACGTTCATGAATTATTCTGGTCATTTAATACATTCTAGCTCTGCATTTTGTGGGTATCTGTTCTTGGTAGCAGTAAATCTGTCAATTTAATTGCTTTCTCGTTAGCCTCAAACTTTTTCTCATTAAGTTGGTGAGTAATCATCTTATATTATTGAGGATACTAGGGTGGAAAAGTTGTTGCTGGTTCTCTTTGAATTCTTTTCTTTAATAAAATGAACTATCTAAATAATAATCCCTCCCCACTGTTTCCTAAATGTTATTACTTCCTGTTAGGCACATGGGAGCTTCAGCCTGGTTGCTTTTTAATTAAAAGTAAGTTTTCAGCTGCGTCTTTCATCATCAGAATTTTGTGTCACCTTGGAGTGAAGGCTCTGGCATTGTCTTTTAAATTATTGAGCGCTGGCCGACTAGGGGAGTTCAGTTTGGAGTATACATTAATCTTCTTAACTACTCTCCTCACCCTGACTGTCCAGCTTGCTATGGTTTCAGCACTCCTGTTTGCTGTCCCTCCTTTGTTTGTCTACCACCAGTACATGTAAAACATTAATATAATCTCTCTGCATGCTTGCTAATTACTGAATTCTGTATTCTTTGTGTTCTGACAGGTTACAAAACATTTCCCAAGGTCGTGTCTGACATGAATAAGTTAGTGTAGAGAGCTTTTCCTTTGTCATTTTTTTAGCAGAACTTGGAGTTGAAAGCAGCTTTGCTGAGGGAGTGACTTTATATCCTCTGGGAAAACATTATGTATCTTTCTTGTTTTCTTTCAAATTCCCTGATTTGCAGAAGATCTAAAAAGTTAATCCTTTAAGCAGAGACGAACTAATTTGAAATCTTAACAACTACTTAGACTCTTCTGTTGAAACAAGAAAAAATGTTAGTGACGTATCCAAATTAATGTTGTCACAGTGTATTGGCAAACTTTGTTGCTCATGAAATAAATTGCTAAAAAATCCATAGTGGGTTTGAGAAGGAGAAGAGCAGTTGCATGGAGTGGAAGAGCAGGGATCTGTGCTCTGCTTCCCAGCTTTGCCGCAGACGTGCGCGAGCACTTTACTGCCTCTGCAGTCCTGGGTCCTGTTCGTGGTTTCTTTTCTCCTTCCCATTTTGTCTTGCCTAGTCATCACAAGTTGTGTGTTTGTACAGCCCATAACACTGGATAAGCTCTCCCTGTACAAATAAATTGTCCACATAAATAAGTATTTTCTTCCTAAGCCCTTTTTACACTGGGAATTCACAATTCTTTCTGATTTATGTCACTTTTAGTCTCAGTGGAATAATTGTGCGAGATTTAGTGTGAATACGTGAAGTTGTAGCTGTCTGTTTTCATTGTGGTTTCTCAGATGCTATTGTCTGTACTCCTGAATGATGGCTGTCAGACACTTTAGAGGGCAAGTACCGTTTTCTGTCAATTTTAACATCTAGGGCCACACATGATTCTGGTACTTTCTACTTTCAGAGTTTCTCCCCATGAAAACATCAAATTAGATATACTCTCACAGTGATCAAGCAGCAATTTACACATCCTGCTATGCCGTTCTGGTATAATTTCTATGGATTCCTTTTCACTTGGGAAAGTTGTTAGTTTTAATTTAGCTTGCTCTTCTGAGAAACTAAACTTCAGCTGTTTTGGATTGGAATTCATGAAGCCCAGTTTCCCAAATGGCAAAGCCTCTCCTACACAGCCGTGTGCTCCATGGAGCGTGCCTTGGCCAGAGGATGGCTTGCCAGCAATCCTGTTCTTGGTCTGACAGCTTTCCTCACCAACTTGCCCAGAATGGGAAAGTGGGAGGTTGGTAATCAGCAGCAAAGCCAACAGCCGGTGTTTGTATGAGTAAGTGTATGAAAAACAGAAAATATATGAAAAACACTTTATTCTTCTTTACGAAGCCGAATTCCAACCTGCAACAAGTTGGAATGGCTCCATTTGATATAAAAGAAGTCATCCCTGCTTGCTGTATTTCAATATTGACTCCTTCAAGTCAATGTGTGTAAATGGAGGGTCTTCATTCCCTGTTACACGGTCTCACACCACCGAATCCACTTCATCAGGAATCACAGCAGCTGCTATTGGTGACATCTAAGCCCACTCTGTTAAGTATATTTTACTCAGCTGCTCTTCAAAGCCAGAAGTGCTGGCAAATTTCCAGGGCTTGACGGTAGTGGTGTTCACTGGAGCACCCTTGACAGGTATCATCCAAGGACACACGTGCCTGTGCAGCAGAACACGTCAAATTTTAATCCAGACCCAGAGACATGAGATACAGTTTCATTGCTCAAGTACGGTCTACAGTACAAATTGAAGTTGATGAATGGAAATCTGAGTAGAGAGAAAATTCCTTGTGCAAAGGGACAGATACCAGAGATTTTGTAGTGTCAAATCTAGACTGAACTTAATGCTCAAAGCTGCTTCAACTTGGCTATGAAGTGGCAAGTCTACTAAACAACAAAAAACCCCACAAAACAAAAAACCCAAAAAAACAAACCAAAACAAAAAAATCATCCAACTAAGTTATGTACTGAACTAAGTCTTAAGTTAGGAATCAAATTTGTTAATCTTCAAAAAAGTGATTGACATATTCTGAAAATCTCCATTACTCACAGAGCTTAAGAACTTTTTCACAAGCTTCCCAGCAAATTAACTATACCATACTCTATCTTCCCGTGGTTACTGATTAGCCTGATCAAAGCAGTCCAATATATAAAGGAGGGTTGGATTTTTATTCCCCTTTCCAGTCAAATATGACCCACTTACCACTCTCATTCTGGAATGTGTCTCAATCTGTCACCATGGAAATCATTTGATGTCACAAATGTGAGATTGTTGAATCAGTTAATATGTCAGGCAGGTAGACCAGGACTAATTACAAAGGAGAAAAATTAAATTTAACACACACGCATTTATTGACAGTAAGTAATGATGGAAAAGGAAATTAAGCAGCAGCTCATGATTGTTAAGTGGCCCAGAAGAAATACATCGAACTTCTTATGGAAACTGCTGTAAGTATTTAAATCACTTTTGAATTATACTGTGGAAACATTTTAGTATGTACAGTATCATACACCTTATAGCTTACTTCAGGCCTCCACTCTATAATTCTTTTATAGAATTCATTTCCATTAGCAGTTCCATGTGCTTGTTTCTATTTTTTTTCCTTTATTGGTACATGTTACAGTTTCAGGCATATTTATAGTGTTAGTTTCTCTCTCACAGTGAATTACTGATAGAGTAAATCCAAAAATTA
The DNA here is from genome assembly GCA_013396755.1 of Sclerurus mexicanus. Classification (NCBI taxonomy): domain Eukaryota; kingdom Metazoa; phylum Chordata; class Aves; order Passeriformes; family Furnariidae; genus Sclerurus; species Sclerurus mexicanus. Next base: position 693,387 of record VWZF01005843.1, on the reverse strand, counting down.
TTAGAATTATTAAAAGAAACTCCTTTATTTGTTACATTGTTCAGCAGTGTTGATCTAGCTTCTACTACATATAAACATGTGCATGTGTGTAGTTGTGTGAACACTGAAATTATTGAATATCTTGGTTTTTGTTGTGCATATTTTATTGCACATAGACTCTTCATTTAATGACTATTCACATAGCACTTTTGTTACCTGGTCTTGCTGTTTTTGAGAACAAAGAATACATATGCTGTTTCTCAAACAGTACAGTTGGAAAGAAATTATAATAGAAATTTATAATATTTACTTTATCTAACTTTCCTTCTTTTCCCCTTTGGAAAATTATTTACTTTACCTTCCACACAGCAGAGGGAATAGTAAAGTTTAACTGAAGGTAGATTTTTTTGTCTTAATTATCATTTAAAGGGATTCTGACAAGGTTTGTTACACCTAAAAATCAATGCACAGTACTTTGTTCTTTGATTCATCTGGTTTTGTACAAATGAGTATTTTTTCTTTTTTGTTAGGGCTTGCAATTAAAAGAAGAAACAAAAAAACCAAAAGGATTGATTTGCTTTCTGCAGTAAGAAGTAGACATCCACAGTGAAACATGGCAACACCCTTATCTTCTGAAGGAAGATAGTAAGGATTTGCATTAATAACCAACACAGTTCTTCCCACTGGGCTTCTTCCAGCCAAGATACTAGTCCAAATAAAAAGAAATAGCTTGAAGCCATTCCATCCTAGTTGACAGTGGCTAGATAATTAAGTCCAAATCCTTGTATTTTATCCACCAGTAGATTATTTCATTCAATTCTGCAGCCAAATGGAGTCAAACCAAACTCAGATGTTCTTTTCTCAGAACAGTTTGCTAAATGTGTCTTTAAAAAACATTTTCATGGAAGCAATAAAATTTCTCTTGGCCACAGCTTCAGATGTTCTTCAGTGCAGTCCATAAAAACCATAGGTATATGTCTCTCAGTTCTCTTGTCCTAGGTTAGCTCTATCTCATAGTTGCTGATGTGGCCAATGAGAGGCAGAAAATGTTTCGAACCTACTAACCTTATCTAAGAAACTCTCTGACATGTTGGCTCTCCCTTTTGGTACTGCAGAAAATAAATCTCAGGAGGAAGAGCTGTGTCTTAAATGTGGAGGGTTTTCCCCTTGTTGTCAGTGGTCAAAGAACATATTTTTTTCTTAAGTAGCAAAGTTTTCCTTACTTCCCACAGTTGTTTTTGTAAAATACTCCCTCAGAGTCCTTCTAGCAGACTGCTACTGTCTAGTAAGAGCTCACTGAAGTGACTGGCAGCTTTGAATTAAGAATTCCTGTGTGTAAACCACTCAGACCATGGAGGGACACTACCTTTCTGTCCTGAAAGCTGTCCTTTTTCCAGTGATGCTTTTGCATAACATTGCAATTGTCTTGGATGGAGGAGAAAAGTATGCAAGGAGATAACTTTCAAGGTACTTCGATTTTTCCTAATGCTCTTGCCAGTGAGTCACTGCTGTTTTGATCATTTTGTTTTTTGAACTACGGACTCAATAGATTGTAAGAAGCAAATGAAGGGAAGTGTTTTTCTCTCTTGCAGCAATTTAAAAAAATATTTTCATGTTTCATCTACACAAAGATGATTTAATTAAACACTTTAATCCTGAGCACAAATAATTTATGTAGGGGTTCAGTGAGAGAAGCCCAACATTGTCTCGTCATAAAGCATTTGCTTAATCCTGTCGTACCTGCTTGATAATTACTCCCTCAGATCTGTCCTTGCATTAGCTACAAAATTAGCTTAGAGAACTTGGAGGAAAAGAGGAGGGGAAAAGTCCTTCAAATTAGTTAATAATTTATGAATGCTCTTGAGTCAGCCCTCATTCAGTCTTTCTGAGGGGTGAACCTTCCCATCTGTAGTGAAATGAAATAACATTAGTACTTTTCAGTTTCTAGAGCTGCTCAGAATCTGATAATGATATATTGAAGGTCTTTTCTCCACCTCCAAAACAGATAATGATCTCTTTTTAATGCCTTTGTGTCTTAAGTCACATTCTCACATAAATCTTCCTTTCCTTTAGTGCAGACATACTCACACATTTCTCTTCTTGCAGCATTGATCTTATAAGCTTAAATGGGAAATTGTTTATTTTCCTTTCATGGAAAGACAGGAGCTGAGTTCCTCTTCATGTGGTGATAACAAATGAAAGGCTGTCCCAGAATTTGATCTATGCATTGGAGTCGTTTCCCCATGCAATTAGTGTGCTGAGCCTAAGTGACAGAATAAGAGCTTTAAATTTAGTCAGAAGGTCATATCTTACTCTAGAAGGAATAAAACTGGCATCTCACATGTTGTAGGAGGGGGTCTCCTTCTTTTACTCTTTTTTGTTCTTTTGAGTATATAAGTACCATGGAAATGTTCCCTACATTTCTTACACCAGTTTACAGTGCACAATTGACAATCCATATCTTACCATATTGAGCACAGAATGAAAATCCTACAAATTAGAAATAAGGTAGTCTTGTGAAAAAGAAGTTCATTTCTGAAAACCCTTAGGGCATGATAGAGAACAAGTGTAGGACCAAGGTGAAAGTAGTGCTAATCAAGTGGGGCGTTAAGAAAGTCCCTGGGGGGACGATTATGTCACTGTAATAGAAGAAGGCTGAAACTGCATGGATTAAAATAAAAGTTAACTGGGATACATTTGAAAAAAATTCTGTGTACAGATGCTTTTGCAAGAGTTATTCAGAGCCATCTACATTACCTTTGCGTAGTGAAGAGTAAATCCTAGGCAGGTCTGTCTGGGACTACAGAGTTGGATTTTATGAGTATAATGTTTGTGCACCTCCAGGAAAGAGTCATGGAGAAAGAAGATCAGTTTTGCCTTTTAAAAGGGCAGAGGTAAAAGCTAAAGTGAGATACTGAAGGGAGACTTGCACAAATCTGCCAGGTTATTGAATCTGTCCTCAGTGCTAACAAAGGATTTACTTTTTCTGGAGATTAGAACAGATTAACTGTAAATGTCCCATTTACTGGATGCTTTTGGAGCCATAAATTGATGTCCTGACAATTTTTCTTGGTGTGATTTAAGAAATTATTACCATCATCTCTTCAGTAATTTTCCATGAGCTGTATTAATAGATTTTATGGGGACTCATACAGCCATTACAGAGGGCCAGTGAAGAGGGCTGCAGCTAACCTGGGTGGCTGTACACAGAGATGAACTCTGTAGGCAGTATCTCCTGCTATGGGATGGTAATTTCTCAAATTAGCGTGCTTGCTTCTGCAGCACTTAGGTGACTAGGGTCTGAATTAATTCTCACAGTGTTAAATCAAATGGTATCAAAGAATTCAGCGCTACATTTAGCTGGGTTTTACTGATCTTCCCAATACACTGCCAGGATTGTCATCTACATCACCCTTTTTTTGACTTGGTGCCTTTCTGATCTGCAAATGCATATTAATTTGTTGCTATTTTTCAGTACTTGAAAGGCAATCCATTTTTAATTTGCTAAAGTATTAAATGGGTTTCTGTTGTAATTTATATTTATTATGGTGCTTAATGGATCTGCAGCATGACTGACAAAAAGGCAACACCACTTTCCACTACTTGGAACTATGAGACAATGAAGGGTCTGCTGTGTCATGTGATTATCTGGTGGATGAGGAATTTCTTCTTTTCTTCCCCAAGGAAGACAGAGAGGGAGGCCCTTTGTTTTGTAATTTTATTTTATTTTTTAATGCAGAAGAGGCTTATGGTACAGATAGGTTGTGGATAATTATCTTACTTATTTCATACATTTGTTCCCCTTTTAAGAGTAAGTAAACTGTGTCATCTAACATCTGTGGTTATGAGGGAGTGAGTTTGCCAAGTCCATTTTACAGATTTCAATTTTTATATTGTTTTCCATCTTGTCCTTAAACAGGTGAAGAGGCAAATAGGTAAAGAAAAATTTACTTATATATAACTTGCTGTTCCTACCCTTTTGATTACAGATTTCACCGAGATAGATGCAAAATTCATAGCAGCATTTTACTGTTTTGTAAAAGAAATGTTGCTTACACTCCATGCATTAGTAGAGATTAAGGGGATTAACAGATACCATAACTTCCTGCCCTTCGCATCTTTCCTGCAGTGGTCACACAGCTGGCTTCTTGACGTCCTCAGAATTCTTAATACTTTCATGCCTCTCTCTCATTTTATTGTGGAAATATGGTTTATCATATCTAGACAGTTTCAGTATTTGAGCTGATTATTCTGATTCTTTAGTATTTTTGAATGAAAGCTTGTATGCTAAACCTTGCTGTAAAAATCACTTAAAAATCAGTTAAATTAGGCTCAGATTGACAAAGGGACACTCTTGTTTAAATTCAAATCTATGTGCAGTTGATACACATAATTAAAAAAGTAGTTCACAGAAGTTTTTCCAAGCTGCTAATAGACACCTTGTTTTTAACCACAGCAGACAGGCATTTTTAGTTCTGTTGCTGTCCCTACCTACAGATGCTGTTGTTTTTGTGAAGCCAGACAAACACTAGCTACTTTCAGCCTAAAGCCATTTTACATCTTGTCTCTCCTGCACATAACCTTTTAGAAGGTCCAAACAAGTTGACCTCATTACAGGGGAAGAGTTTGTGGGGCTCTAGTGTGACATTTTACATACTAATGTAAAGGAGCACACGGCCAGAAGAGGGAGGGCCTGTGTGAGAAGTTTGGGGCATACTTTTTCACAGATGCAGATGATGTGCAAGGCAGTCTGCAATCTGACCAGATACAAAACTTCAGGAAAGAGAACCAAAAAGACTTTTCTAAACATTAGGACTGGTAGACTTCTGCACTCTTTTTATTTTTTATCCATATAATGTCAACTTTATCCAGTGAGCAAATTCCCAGTAATGAACTCTGGGTCTCTCCCCATCTGTCTCACTAAATGCCACTTGGAACAAGCACCTTTTCATTTGACAATAAAATCAATGAATGAAATATTAGAGGCTTGAACGATATGATGTGCAGAATACATTATGGGAGTTGTTGTGTTTCAGTGGATGGCAAGTCTTGCCCTTTCTTCTCGTTATCATCAACAGATCTACTTAATGAAACTGGCACCTTCTGCACATCTCTCACCTCTTTGCTTTTATACTTTAACTCTTGTTACACTTTACAGACTCTCTGATTCAGAGCTGTGAGATGAAATTCTGTACTTTCTGTGTACTATTTGGCTCACATTTTTCAGCTGTTTGTCTCAATTAAAGCCAGACCTGCACTAAGTAAGTAATCAAACAACAGAGAGGAAGAAGGAACTTAAGCTGATTTTCCTAACGCTTGTTTTTATCCCTTTATTTGGTTGAGACAGCCGTCTTCCTCTTTGCTCAGAGATTCTTCAGAACAGCAGGAACCACTCAGTACTAAGCCAATAAGCAGGGGAAAAGGGAAATGTCAATGCTGAGGTGGACTTGTCTTTAACATTCTAAAACCTCTAGAACTATTCACAAAGACTGATCTGCAAAAGACTGAAAAATAGAGGGGGTTATTGCTTTTTCCAAGCCTTCCTGGATTCTCCATCAGGAATATTAACTGCTTCATCATCATGCTACCAAAATGTCTCATGCATGTAGAAAATAGCCATAAACTAAGAAAGTTAGAACTAACTAATGCTAGCAATCCATAAGACATAATGTACCATTTAATCATGGAGCTCAAGGCACTGACCTCAACTTGAGCTCAAGGTGGCTTCATAATTTTATCTTTGTGCCAATCTTGACTTTGTAGTATCAGATAGGGTTATTACATGCTGGCAAAACTGAGTCAGTGCTATATATGATTTCAAGTTGAGTTTACAAGTAGACACATATCCAGCAAGAGAACGTCTCATCCACTTTACCCTGTAAATCCCTATGTCCCCAGGGTACAGGTTAAAAGACAGAGAAGGACATAGAGAAAGAATTGTGTGCTCAAATTTAAAAGCAATTCTCTGTACATTTATTAGATATTTGCAGTGCTCTGACAAAACAGCTTGCAACACTGTCAGGATAAAATTTTCCATTTTGTTCTCCAGGTTGTTCTTTTCTTCTTGTATTCACATCCACTGTTTATCCTGACTGCAGATAGAGAGGCTGCAGCTCAACAGAGAGGCGACCCATCTGTGATTACAATGAGCAAGGAGCAGATCCCAAGACTCTTGAGCTTGTCACTAAATCATTAGGCTTCTTGTACAGCCACTGTTTTGTAGTATCAGGCAGAAGTATCTCTTATTCTGTAGGCTCAAGATGCAAAACAGTATGTTGTTGTTTGGTATCAGCTCTATCATATTTCCTGATACAGGTTTAATTTGGCTTAATCATTAGGCATGAACAAATGTTTGCTCTGTCGTCTTGCCATCTGATAGTCCTCATGCATAAATAATTCTTAGTGGTAGTGTTTGTGAGTTCTAACCTGTCCTGAAGCCTATAATTAAAAGGATAAAGTGAGCTGTTTACACAAGCCAATTGTTAGTATAGTAAGTGCCATTAATAGCATTGGGAAGAACTGCCAGGCAGGTAGCAGCATCTTACTGTGTTCTGTGTCTACTGAAGAGTGAGCTCCTGAATTCTCAGCTAGAAAAATTTGCAGAGACTGGTAAATCCACATAGCCAAAGGGAAATGCAGAGCTTGTTTATCTTTTTAAAAGAACTGAACCCAACAAAGGGGAAAAATAATGTCAACATAGTTGGATTTCAACACCACATACAATAACTTGGCAACCTTTTCCACATCAAGTGGGTGACTACAGCCCTTTTCTACTAAATATGGCCCTGTTTTTTTCAGATTTGGTGTGGGGGTTTTTAACTTGTTACTAGAAAACCAGTCCTTTTCATTTTGGTCATCTTGGCATTTTTTCCTGCCACTGTTTCTACATTCTGGGATTTCTCTGATTCTCAGAGAAACTACTTCTGATACATACCTTCTGATTTCTAGCTTACAAACATTCCTGGTATGTCTATTGATTTAGAAGATTTGTTCCTTTTAAATAAAAAGGAATGTGGTCTAGTATCTTGCTGTTTATATACGATAACCACCCAAAATGGTGAACAGTCTTCAAATGTTACTCTCTGCCTCTAATTCGTTGCTAATAAACAAATTTACTATTCCAGTAACCTCAGACAATGGTCACTGAAACCTGATGAAGTGTGGTGATGCAGTGATGTTGTCCTCCTTTTACAGAACAAAAATGAGGGATGAACAGCCAGCTTCTAACCTGTTACCTAGTCTGAATCTCAGTTGAGATTGTTCAGTTAACGGAGGCAGCTTCAGGTTTACATTGCTACAGCTGAAATATGCAGCTGCCTGAACATCCAGAGGAAAGTGATGAGACATGCCTGGAATCCCAAGGGATGTACCCAAAGTAAATCTGTGGCAGGGCAGAACATAGCATTCAGATATGTGGCAAGGCAAAACTCAGCCATCAGGGGACCCAGTAAGCTGCCAGCTGCTCAGAAGTCTGGCTGAGTGGGAATTTCTAAATGATTACTGGCAGTGACAGTTTAGGCACTAGGCTATCATAAAGGACAGTGTCTCTGGGTATCTAAAATCAGTGCTCTGGGTCTTGCAAGCCCTGCCACCTGTTCCTAGATCACCAGTCGGCTCCCTGGTGACCTTGGAAATGTCACTCCCATCACCATGTGCCTTAGTCACTCCTTAATAAAGTGCTACTACTGAAAGGCATTGCATAAGAGATTTATTGATTACACATTGCAGCCTGCTGCTTGGTTCCCCTTTACTGAGGTTGTGTTTCATCAGATGGGTTTGTGCCAACAAAAATGTGCATATCAGGACCTTGTCCTCTTTATAAAATTGATGCACTTAGAAAAGGCAGAGTCATGGTGCATGGATAGTTACTTTCATGCTCTTCACATGCTCCTCCAAGACAGTTTTATTGCATTATTTTTGGCAGCAAAAAAGAAAGCATTTTTTGTTCAGTGATCACTTGTTCCTTCATAGCCCAAATTCACACAGTGGTTTTAACAGTTTGTATGTTCCTGAAACTCAGGACCCTTTCTCTGAGACCAATGCCTGAATATTAAAAATAGTGGATTTGAATTGACTTTGTTTGCAAAGATGTTTTGCTGCTTTCAGAGAAAGAAGTTTTCAATGTTATAAGAGTGTGAGGTTTTATATTGAATAGATTAAAAATTAAAAAGGACACCATGATAAGGGAAAAGCACAATTGGTGCACACAATCTTTACACTGCCATTGGTGTGAATAAAAAAGTGAGGCGTGTAGTCAGAGCAGTGAGTACATCTTGCTGACCTCCAGCAACCTGTTTAGAAAAGAATACTTACCAGCTAGGAAGGGTTCATGTTAAGTCTCCTATTGCTGTTAATTAGATGTCAGTTCTACTGGGACAATTTGTACTGTAGACAGTGACATAAAAGCTGAGGTGTGGAGGGACTGGTTCAGCAGCACATGAAGCTGGTATGGCCCTCTCTTCTGATCTAGCTTACAATTCCACAACCATTTCAATGGTCAGGCTCATTCTTCCTCAGACTATGCTAGAGCACATTTCATGGCAATGTGTTGGGCATATCACAGAATCACAGAATGGGTCAGGTTGGGAGGGACCACAGGTCAACTGGTCCAATCTCCCTGCTCAAGCAGGGTCATCCTTAGAGCACATTGCACAGAATTGCATCCAGAGAGTCCTTGAAATATCTTCACAACCTCCCTGGGCAACCTGTTTCAGTGCACAGTCACCCACACAGCAAAGAAGTTCTTCCTCATATTCAGGTGGAACTTCCTGTGGATCAGTTCCAGCCTGTTGTTTCTTGTCTTACTGGTTAGCACCAGTGAGAAGAGCCTGGCTCCATCCTCGACACCCTCCCTTCAAACACTTCCATAAAGTGATTAGATCCCCTCTCAGTCATCTCTTCCTGAGGCTAAACAGGCCCAGCTCTCTCAGCCGGTCATTGTAGGCTGCCAGGTAGAAAACAAACAAAAACGTATGTGTGTGTCCAAACCATAATATCTTTGAATTATTCTTAAGTTGCCAGGCTTGTTAACAAGACAGGAATCCTGTCGTTACAGGTGCACAAAGTCTTGCCTTCATCACAGAAAACCTCATAAAGTTTTGTTCCAAAGGGAAAGGTTTTTTCTACACTTACTCTTGTGCTCAGCTGCACAGAGTCCATTTCCCTGAAATTCTGCATATGAAAGTTCTGCAAATATTAATGATAGATTTACTAGCTTTGCTGTGGTTTGCTGGACTCACTGTCCTCTTAATTTTTCTAACAAGCTCCTTGGAGGACACTGGAAGATGCGCGGAAACCCAATATATTTTCTGCTCCTGATTGATTTAATTCTTTCATCTTTCCTTATGAAGATGAATCAGATTTAGGTCTTTACCCCAACCTTTCTCAATCCAGTTCTGTATACTTCATCCTCTTGATCACCTTTTATGTATGCCTTTTGAGTCCTTCCTCCTACCATACGAAGCACTTGTCACGTTTCTCTCTGTCCAGACTCTTGCCAAGTTACTCTTCTTCTCTGGTCAGTTGCTGTAACTTCTTTTGCCCTTGTCACATCACCACCTCCAAGTATATCCAGAAGTCAGCTGATACCATTGCTTTACATCTTTGTTTCAGCATTGCCAGAGTCTTCCTTCATTGCTTTCACTAGCTTTCTCCTTTCTCCTTCACTGAGTCAGCCTGGCTCACCTTGACTATCCCTACTTGATATCCTGTATCTACCTCTGCTTCATTTATCTACCATCTTTCCTTATCAGGTAGCATCCCTCTTTATCAGATATACTGCTGTTGTCCTTTCTTGTTATCCTGGCACCAGTGTGGTGTCCAACATGGTGCTCCCGTGGAGCCATCCTCTCCTTTCCTGAGACAATCCTGCAGTACCTTCAGCGAGCTACTCTTTGTCCTCCTTCTTATCCAAGCTGCCCCTTAACTGTCCATGCAGCTTCTCTCCATGAGTATTCAGTCCATTAAGAAGGAATAATGTTTTTTGGGAAACAGCAGTGTACTTAATGCAAATGAGATACCAAATTAAAAAGTTTAACTTGTGTGGGAGATATTTTTCCCCAAAACTTTACATTTCCACATGTAAAAGAGAAGCCTTGCATGGCAGAAACTGCCTTTTCCTATACTTGCCTATATATATTTTAGATTGGACTCATGGTAAAATTTCTAAAAAATTTATAGAGGAAAGTGCTGAGGAGCTTTGTGCTTGAAATACATTTTCAGAGGTAAGTCAGGGTATTTGTTGTATAAGAAGCCAGAGTCTTTTAGGAATGAGAGAGGACATGGCAGTAGAAAAGAGGAATAAGCTTGGGAGCAAGAAGAAACATGAATTTATATAGGCAGGGCAAGAATTGCAATGGGCAGCAATAGTGAGGATGAAAAGTTTGAACTTGACAGTGGTTTGAACTTGACAGTGATCTGAAGAGGTGGATGAGCGATGTGGCAGAAGTGGAAGATTTTAGAAGCCACATGTTCTGTATGAACCAACATCCGATCAGGGACAGGAAGGCCATTGAGAAAGGGTAAGTCGCTCAGGCAATACTTTCAGCTGGTATCAGTCTGCTTAAGTACACTAATTTCAATGAAGATATGCAGATTTATACCAACTAAGGATGTGGCTTCACACATTTCAGAAAGGAAGGGTGTCTTACACAGATGTTTAAAAGCTAAAGAAAAAGAAATCAAGGGAAGACGAAAAGAGAAAAAGCACATAAATCCAAGATTTTGTCTCCAACCAGAGTTCAAGAAGCATTTGAACAATGCTGTCAGGCACATGGTATGAGTCTTGGGAGTGGTCCTGTGCAGGGCTAAGAGTTGGACTCGATGATCCTTGTGGGTCCCTTCCAACTCAGCCTATTTTGTGATTCTGTGAAAATAACCCTGCTTCATTGCAGCAGTATAGATTCAGCTTGTTCTGACTGTGTTCATCAGACTTGGTATTGGCCAATTTAGAATTTTTCAAGCATTCAGAATGTGTACCTTTTCCCCTCTTCCCTCCTGTCACCATTTTATTTTCTATTTCTGTGTCCCATTTTTGGAGCAGAACACTGCAGTTCTGAATCCTGCCAAGTTTGAATCTTAAATTCTTGTTGAGACCTTCTTCTCTCTTTCAGCTTACACTGAAGATGTACATTGTTCTGGCAGTACTTGGCTGCAGCTCCAGCATTTGTGTCTGTATTAAATTCCTAATGGTCTAAACCATGGCTGTTAAATTAGTTAGAAGTAGCAAGACAGAGTTCTGCTCTGTTCTCCTTTAAAAACATTTACAGTGTAGAAATTGCTTATGTCTGTTTTTAGAGGCTGAAAGCTACTTTGCACTTGCTTTTCACTTTTTAAGGTCTCTACCAAATATGACTAAACCTTGCAAATCCAACAATCAGAAGAACTGTGCCTAAATGGGTCTTTCCAGTGATACCAGCTCACCCTTTGGCCATTGTCAATCCTCAGGTGGCATCTGAGCCTTTAATATGCCTTTTTATTTTCCCCTTTCTGGAAACAGTCTGATGTCCTGAGAAAATGCAATGCACACAAAGTGCTTGCAGTGGGTCCATTGCTCTTACTGTGATTGCACTGGAGTCTTGTAAAAGCCACTATAGGTTTAAAAAAAAAACCACTTCCACTTACAAAGATGTTGAAAATAGTTGTCCTTGGTGCCACAGACTATAGGGAAGATAAAATTCTCTAAAACTGGGAAAAAATCAGGGCAGAATAGAAAAGCATTCCTCACAGGCACCATGACTGACACCAAGTGAAATTAACAGGTACCAGAATCAACATAAATAAAACCTGATACTTCTTCAGATGTGTCATGTGTCACTGGAAGCAAAAGGACCAACATTAACAAGTGCCACCATACAGCATCACTGTTGTGCTCCAGGTTGCACAGCTGCTACTCCCTGTGCTGGACGGAGCTTCAGCCTGGTCACATGTGCTGCTCCTGTGCTTTCAGTAGAAACTAGCACACAGCTTATTGACTCAGAGGACTTACATTTGCAGTATGTGAGACAAGCAAAATGGAAGAGGGTTAAAATTTTATTAAGGAAGAATGAAGCAAGAGGCTGTTCTGTGACCTGTTCAATGTCACCCAAGAAATCAGTATCACAGCTGGGAGCTGGAGTCCCCTTCAATGCCTGAATTACAGTATAATGCTGTCCCCTCCATTAGCCACCAAAAATCTGTGAAGTAAAAGCAGAATCGAAGGCACTGAGTTGTCAGGTTCAGAAGTATCTGTTTTTCCATGGAAACCTCCTCCCAGCAACAGCCAAGCTTTTGCAAGGAGAGAAGCACCTCTCATCATGCGAGAGCTGTCAGGGAGCTTTCTGTGCAAAATGCTGTAGCTGCAGCTGCCTTTTGGAGAAGTCTCGTCGCCCAGCCAGACAGCATACAGCCCCATTCCCAGCAATCCAGCTGTAATTCTGCCTGCTCAATAATTTTTCACTGTGGTCATGCCAGAATCATAGCCTTGTTTTCTGTTGTCTGGCTGTTAGTGGTGATGTATGAAGAAGCAAGAAAGACAGCTTAATTTTCATAAGCTAACTTGTGCCTGAAGTAACAGAGAGTGAGAAGAGTGCACTTAATCGTTACTGCAGGGCTAGAACAGAAAATGATAGAGCTTTTGCTGTTAGTTATGGTATTTTATTACAATAACTCTTAGGAAGAAGAAACCGGCAGCTCAGAATGCTGAACGGTTCAAATTCATTACAGTAAGCCACTGTGTTCTCATCTGCTGGAAGAATAACGCACATCACTCTTTCATGTGTGCCTTTTCCAAAAAGCTGTGATGGGAAGAAACTCTCATCTTTCTCCCCAGAAAATCTGAATTCAGTTTGCAGTATCATCAGAGGTGAAATGCACCTGGTGATAGTTCCACAGAGCTGCAGGCAGCTTGCAGGGAAGGCTTGAAGGGTGGCAGAGGGACAGGCTGGGGCTGGTGGGTGGTCAGAGAGCTGTGGGCAAGGGGAGCTCGACACCACACATCGCTTCGGCCAGTGCCTTGTTTCTGTGCCTGCATAATGCAGCTGGAAAAGTAAATACCTAAATGAAATGACTGGTGGTGGTCAGATACACTGGACAGATGTTCTCATTAGGATTCATTAATATTAAAAAAATTGATTAAAACTTTGAGTGAAGCATTTTTATTTGGTCACAACTGGAAGGAAAAACTTATGATTTTATTTTGTTTGAACTTTTAGAGACATAAAAAATTGTGTTTTATATGGTAAATATTATGCATCTGTATTATGTGTCACACTTTTATATTATTTAAAGTGATGAGGGTTGTACATTTTTAGATTTCTTTTTTATTTTTGGAGGGAGATTTCTTCCAGAAAATATTTCTGATTTTGTTTTTTCTATACTAATTCAGAATGAATACATTTTCTGAAAACATTAATATTTACTATGCATCTGAAGTTCTGGTTTTCCAATTACTTTTGCCTTAAGTCAAGATCATAGAGACAGTGTGAAGGGAAATAAAATATATTCTTCTTTGGCAGAGAAAGCAACACTATTCCAGCCTAGAGAAAACAGAAATATAACTAGAGATGATGCAAAGCATATCTCCATAATTTTCTCCAAGGTGACTTGGGAGACAAGCCATCACATCTGCCTACTAGGCTTTTATGCACCAGTAAGAGTTACAACAGCCTGACAAGTTGCATAATGCTGTACCCTAGGACAGTATGTGAACATGTGCGCATTCCCAGGCCACTGCAAAAGCAAACTAAAGCATGTTAACTAACACATTTTACTTTGTATTTGTGACAAGCTAAAAGGACATGTACAGGCAGTTATTCCGGCTCAGTTGACACACAGTAAGTCACATTATCTGATCCATGTATCTAAGCCCTAAAGCTTACATGATGTTAATTCCTGCCTTCATCCATGTCCCATATCAAACCTCAAGGAATACTGGTGAAAGCAGGATTTGTTCTGGTGTCTTCAAAAATAAGGGAGAAAGGGGGAGGGAAATTATACAGCTGCAATAAATACATGCAAACATAATTTCCTGAGCCTTTTTGGTTTATCTTGGCATGAGAAATAATAACTGAGAAATAAGTGTTTCAGCGGTACATTATTAGAACTGAGATTTTGCACTGATAGGTGGGAAAGGAAAACCATTAACAAGTAGCAAGGTTTGTTCATTTTTTATTATTCATCAATTTAAAGGCTGAACTCTGTGGCGTGATGGGAAATTGATAGGGCTAAAATAATGAAAGCAGATTGATGCTCCATGGTAAGGAAGTTCAGTATCTGCTTCTTGCAAATGGAATTCTAACATTTTTTTTGATGTCCTATCCTGAGAAGGATCTGTGGACTGCTGAGTTGTGAAATGTGCTGTTAGATTTTGAGCATGGCCACTCTCTTCCTACAGCTGTGCCAGTCCATTCCAGCCCAGCTGCACTTGTTTGTTTTTTTTCCTTATCCTTTACTAGCCGTAGTAGTTTCTTCTTTTGATTCTACCTCAGCTATAAGGGAGTGGTTATAAAGAACAGGTAGATTTCCAGGATGAAGTCAACAAGTGCCTGTTTAGATTGTGTTCTTCAGCATCTTTTTACCTAAGATTTCTTTCAACCAGCTGAGAGCCCTTTCATATTTCCTCACAACATAGAGCTTGTGGTGTCTCATGCTCTCTAGTGTGTTCCATGTGTCTCAGGTGCTGAGAGATGCTATAGTTTATTTTTATGGACAAAGCATCAGTTGCTTAGGATACATTTGCCTCTAATTTGTAATTTCGTTCCTTTGCTTGTGCATTGCACTCTGTTAATAATACCAGTTTTCAGTAGCACCAATGGGAAGATAAATCTGTGGTGGTCTTTTATATAATCCTTTTGCTCTACCCCACATTTTCCACCTTCTTGAAAAATTGTTTATGGAGTATAATGTGAAAAATTAAATACATATATATATTTACATGTGTATAAAATATATAATGACAAAGGAGAGACGTCATTAGAAAATTTGGTCTGGTGGGAGTGCCATGTTTTCATTAGGATAGAGTAGGATGATCCTGAAGTGGTGTAGAGCGGACTTGGCAATCTCTCAAGGTTATTTTTAGATTTGTTTCCATTCACTCCTTGAATGCTTTCATAGTGTTCTGATTTATTTGTTACATGCATTGGCCAATCACTGCTGCTCACACTCTTTGAAACAGCGTTTGAGACACATATGTGTGTTACCACCATCCCCCTGCATTACAGATACTGCAGGAGACCATCACAATCATTTTTCAAGCTAGTTATAAAATTGAATTACTCACTTCTGTCCTTATGTCTTGCTTCTCAGCCCAGTCTTGGCCTGGGCCATACTGAAATACAGCCATGGTCTTACGTAAGCAACATATAATGGTCATTTAATGGTTTCAGTGTACTGCTCTGACCATACACCAAATTTTTTGAGCATAGCTGGGATATGAAAATGGGCCATCAAAGCATGATGCTTAATTTCTTTCTCAAAAGATTGCAAAATAATTTCCAATACCAGTCAGAGTGCCCTCACTGAGCATCCTTCTGTCAAAAAACCATTCCAAAGGCAGTTTTCCTCTTCCCTCACCAGAGCATCATTTCGATCACTTTTCTTATTTACATTTTATACAGCACATTTCAGCATAGATAATTAAGTCCTTATCTATACAAACATTCACTTTTCAGTTGATTTTTAAGCAGGGCAAACCTTCTAGACACATTTGATTTAAAACGCATTTTACTCTAGCTGAAGCCAGCTGCTAATCAATGTAAGATAAACTGAAATAAAACTGAAATCATAATTTCTGTGAAGCTTTCTACACAGGCTTACCTAAATGACTTTTAAATTGCTCTCTTAAATTAAAATGTGCAACTTTCTTATGTAAGTAAACTCATAGAATCAAATATTTTTCTGAGCAAAAGAGATTTCCTTTGTGACTGAGAAAAAAAAATGCCTGGAACTAGTAGAGGGGCACATGGGAAAAAAAGAATTTGTTATACTCAACCTTATCTTTCAATTATATTATCGCTATCAGAGAATGAACAGATCTTCATATTAGATGATCATTTCACCAACACTGACTTCTCACTAGGAGGATTCTCCGTCATTGTACTCCAAAATCAAGCAGCATTCAGATTTGTCTGGGTGATATATTTCTGTCAGCATGACAAAGGTTCCCGCAGTGTTTAATTACGCAGACTAGCCAGGGGAGAAGGAAGAAATGAGCTGTGCTAGGCTTGCTGTGTATTACATAAGCAGGCTTCTTCCAAAGGCATGAAAGGAAGGCCGCACCTGAACTTCTGTCTTCTCATTCCTCTAGTTGTCCTTTTCCAGATTTATTGTTTTCCATTGATTGACTGTCTTCTGTCTCATGATCATCTTGCAATTTGCTCATTTCCAGGGCAGCAAGTTCTTGGCTTAGTAGAGAACCAGAGTGATTGGTATTTGGGCAACCTTTGGAAGAATCATCGCCCCTGGCCAGCGCTTGGGAGGGGATACAACACAGGTAGGACCTGAGGACTTTCTTCGAGTTAACACTTGCATTGAGCATGCAATCAATTTCCTGGTATAGAGAGTATGATGTGGTAATTTACACCTCCCTCCCTAAGCTACAGCTAAATTTGTCTTTTAAAACAGTAAAAATTATGCAGTGTCATGCATTTTGGAGTTTCTGGTCTTGTCTAAATGGTGTTAGAATCATGTGACATCTTTTGGGGAAGAACAGAGATTTTCAGCAATCTGACAGATTCTCAGCACATCTCCTTTGAGATTTCTGTCCCAGATGACATGTATGTAGGCCCAGCAAGAGAGAATGAATAGGAGTCAAGGCTCATTTTCTGTAGAGAGGTAAATGGTATCACAAAATGTCAACCCAATAAAGATATAACTCCTGCAGGACAGCAACAGGGTCATAATTGTCCTAATAAAATGCAAGCTACTGGCCATCAATTTCTGCTGCCATGAGAAAGAAATAAAGGCACTAGATCAGAGAATTTATTAGGCTACAAGAGACAGATCTTCACACTGATTTGTGTTTGGTATGTGAGAAAACATACCAGGTGCATAAAGAACATACACGTACATCTAAATCATTTTGATGGTAGGGTTTACATTCTGATGCGGTGAGTTAAGTTCCCTTTCTATTTGTAATAAAAGGACAGAACAGATGGTGAAGCCTCCATTTGGAACAGATGAGTCCATTTAAATATCCCTGCACTATCAGGAAATTATTCACCATAATAGTGGTTTTGCTTCACAGAAATATATTGGATTGAATTAAACAGACTAACTAGAAAAAGGATTGAACAAGTTGTGGTTGGGTCATCTGTATTTCTATATTCCTTTGTATATTTGTGGGAATCCCACTAATTTTTGTGAATTTGTATTTCAGCCCCTACAAAGCATCTCTATTCTGTAAAAATGTTCAAAAGAATAGCCTAACAGGACACAGATAGATATGGATTCAAGATTTTGGCAGAATAGGTTTCCTTCCTGGTTCTCCTCTTACCAGAATTGCAAACAGAAAGGCTAGGTCTGCCCACCCCTGCTCCCAGCCCTTCAAAAATGTGAGACAGAGATCAGTTTCATGGATTTGTCCTGAAACCTGAAAGCTTATGTTACACGCAACTGAACTTGCTGATGTCAATTCTGTTCACTGTTATACCACAAAAGAGTATCTTTTGTTCTACTGAGAGATGACCACCTTTTACATTTACCTTCTTTCTGATGCTTTTTTGCTTTTTCCTTTCTGCCATTTTAATGCTATCAGAGGGAAATATGGCACAATGACATAACATTAGCATAACCCAGAAATGCATGGGGGGTAGTATCTAAAATGTAATTATGTTAAAAAAGTGCTATAAGGCTTTAATTTTTACTGCTCCAAATGGTTTGTAGGGATGCCAAGTGTCAGTATATCACATAAATCTTCCACTGAAAACAAAAATAATTGAATATCTGCAGTCCTTGCCATAGATTGCATATGTTAATTTTTGTATTAATACATACCTACCAGGCCATGCATAATCCCATAATCCTGCCCAATTTTGAGTCTCCTCACAATTGCTTTCTTCACACAACTCACCTGTAGTTATAAAAACTTTTTTTTTTACAAAGAAAACCAGAAGGTAGATAATGTATGAAAGATTGACAAGTGATCATAGGAAGTGGAATGTTGTTTTTTCAAGTACGTGGAAAAAGAGGTCACTGAGTGAAACAGTGCAACCTCTGAGAAGGAGGAAATGATGTTATTGACAGAATCAGCACCCTTTACTATAATTTCTTGATTGAATTCATTGTTTGCCTCTGTAATCTAGCAGAGATTGGAGGTATAAATTTCTCAAGATGAAACTAGAGCTTGTTTGTTGTGTTCAGTAAATTAAAATAATTGGCACCGAATGCAACACTGTGGCCAAGGAGGATTCAAAAAACTAAAAGGCAGGGGTGGACAGCGTTGCACGTTAAGGAGATAAAATATCTCCGAGCAAAACACTCAGGAAGAACATTGGGCCAGGAAAGGAAGATACAGAAATTCAGGTGCCTAGAGCTGTACTTAGGGACAGTGAAAGGGCCCCCAAACCCCTTAAACTTTAATGAGCTAAACAGAGATGGATCAGGAGGAAGCTCTCAGACAAGACTTTGCTTTTGCTCTTGGGAGAGTGTTTACTACAGACCTAAGATACAACCGTAAGAAAAGAGATTTTTATGTGAGCCTCTTCAGCCAGACCTAACCCTGGCAGACTTGATGCAGAAGCACCCCTCAAAGTCAGAAATCTTCCACTGCTTCCTCCCAGTTTCTGAAGTAAATAATTTCTCTTTCACTCTTATCTTTCTATGTCTGAGCCACTCTGGACAACATATAGATTTGGGGAGTCTCTGAAGGCAGATATATTAAAGGCAAAGGTGTGCTTGTTCCTTCTCTGCTAGTACTTCAAACCCAGTAAGCATGTGCATTCTTCTGTTCCTGTGTGCCCAAGCCGAATCTACTGACAGCCAGTACAAATTTTCAAGGAGAGATTTTGTTTCCTTTTCATTCTTCTTCCTCATTTGCACAGGCAGGTAATCCAAGTCATGCTTTAGTCCATGATAATGTAACTGTAAGAAAACCAGACCAAACTCAAATCAGTTCAGTGACAATTTAATTAGTGTTTAAAATGTTCTTTCTTAGAACCGTTCTTTATATGCGGTAACACTCTCTTCTCAAGCCATTTTAAACGCAGTTCCTTCTGTACCACAAAAGTTACCAAGTGTTTTTTGTACTTCACTGGCCAATACTCAGTAAGCTGCTTAATCAAATACTCTTTTTAAATATCGTCTACTCCATGTTGCTTTTCTGCACTGAGTTTAACTCTTACAAATCCCTCATACATTAGTTAAAGCACACTTTTCTCACTCTACAACCTATATTATCTTTCACTGACTAAACTGTGCTTTTGAAAGTATTGCCTGAGCCACACTATGATTTTTCTCTTTACAGGTGTTAAACTGACAGTTCCAGAATTGCACTGTATGGTTTGATGTTCATTTCTGGAGTAACAGTCATCTTAGTCCTCAGAAAAGTACCTTGTCAAAGAAATTCTAAACATAAAAGCTTTTAGTACTTTGTCTGCCTTATACTTTCCATCATGGAGAACAGCTTTTAAAAGCACTGACGACTGTTCAAACTCCAGGCCCCTTCTTCAGCTGGTGTGAATCACTCGTGGCTTCTCTGGCTTTAGTGCAACGGAGCCAACTTCCATCAGCTGAGAATGTACTCCATGCCTGTCAAATGGAGCTTTAGCATGAATCTGTGCCTGTAATTTGGGTGCCAGGGTGGGACATTTCCAAAAACATTGGCCCCAGGGATTTCAGACTTCTAGACCACAGAAGCCCATCCTGAGGATTTGAGGCTCATCTGAAATGCACTGCCTCAGTGCAACTACCAGATACCATCAGGCGGTGTTTCAACAGCTTGAGCTGAGGATTCATACTCCCACACTGGGAAATGTGACATTATCAGACTTGTGGATTGAGAACAGAAGGAAATGGCTAGCACCTAACAATTACCAGGCTACATGTATACCATGCCGTATTACTCCCATGTTTGTAATGTCTGGAAAAACAGTAGAATGAATCTCTTCCCTTTATTGTTTCCCTGAAAGAAAAAGGACATGTGGAAGTTGAATGGGAAGTTGGAAGGGTATGCTATAGCATTTTTGCATAATATGTAACAATTTTGAATGATAAAAGAGAAGCATAGAACAGACTGTGTGAAATTAGTCTGGATCAAATCTTGTGCTTCTTCATTATGGTCCTGTGCATCTCCAGTGCAGAAAATAACTAACTAATAAAGCAGTGCAAAGTGAGGTGGTGGTGGACATGGAACTGGCTGTGGTCCTGCTCCAGAAACCCAGTAACAGCTTTCAGCTGAGCTCTACAGCTTTCTGCTCATGGCACTGTGATCATTGTTCTCATGTATGTTGGTTGCTTGAGAGTGGAGATTCTTTTTCACATTGTCTGAGTGAATGAAGAAGTCGGAAAACTCAGAGTTTATAGAATCTTCGAACACCCACCATAGGGACCTGACCAAGCTTAGCCATACCCTCTCTAGAAGCCATTGCAATATTCCTGTCTCCCATTACATAAACCATTAGTCATGTTTGGTACAGGAAATGGTATCATCAGGTTTGTTGAAAGTACAGGCGCCTTTGCAAACAGATGAAAAATGCATTTTAATATTAAAAAAAAACATGTCCAACACCAATGTCAAGTCAAAAAGTGGTACTTTCTTCAATTACTCAGGTTCACACTGTACTAGGTTTTTTTATTAGATTATTACTCCTTTAAGACACTGTGGGCCTATTTAGTAAACACTGTTATCAGTGTAAAGCATACTGATGCACATGTGCTTTACAAAGTGCAGAGATGCTTTCGAAGTACAAGTATCATGCATGCTGTACAGGTAGCAGTTTAGGAAATGCCAGCATATGGTTGCTTTTAGGCTCAACAAGAAATGTTGATCTGTTTGTGTCAAAGGTGGGAAGCTAAACTGACACTTCTGCTTTTGATAACCACATCTTTGTTGGCTGTAATCTGTAGCTTGCACTTAAAACTAAGCTACCTTAAAGCTGACTACCCTCAAAGAATAGCTTCCTTGCCAGACTTTCTCATGCACTTTCTGAAGCATGTGATGTACTGAGAATTTGTTTACAGCACGCTTGACATTTCTGAAATTAGGGTCAATATGTATTTGATTTTGAAAATGGTGCCTCTAGTTTGAGAAGCCTATCCATGTAGTAATGGCAGTGCTGTGGCTGAATTAAGTGTACTGTTCATTGCATTCTCTGAGATACATCCTCTACTCCTTAGCAATTGAATTTATCAGCCCTTTTAATAATTGTCTCTTTTTGAAAAACATCACCTGACTTTCTTTGAAACACTGAAAACATTCATCTCCGAAGAAACGTCTGATAAAAAAAAAGGTGGCATTCAGGCAGTCTATACCAGATTCTACTTTCCACAGTATTGGAGTAAATAAAATGCATCTCTTTTTAGTTGATTAAATTGTCCCTGTTTTGGCGGTTTTAGTGCTCTGACCAGAGTTCATAATGTAAAGTTCTGCATGTAATGCACATAAATTGGGCACATAAATGTAACATTCCAATGTAATGATTTTAAAAGATCATTTGGAATTGTGTTATTTTTAGCTTGATCAAGAGAGTTCTTTATGTAGAACATACATACCTTGATCAGTAATTATGTTGTCCAGCACTCTGAAATGCCCTCTCTTTATTGTAGAGGGACAATCATTAGCAGGTTAAATTTAGATGAAAGACTTGCACATAAAAGCTTAGTAGAAGCATCCAGGTGTCTAAACTGAGAACAAAACCTTCTATTATATGACAGGAGAACCCCAGACAAATGCATAGTAATAGTAAAACCAGTATTTTTTATTCTGAAGTGCAAGTTCATTTTCCAGTTTCTCATTGAGCTCATAAAAATGATTGTGTAAAGACAGTTCTTTTTGTAGAGAAAGAGGGTTTAGCCATAGTCCCAACACAAAGAAGCATCACAGTTGGACTTCGTCTTTGGACTCTTAATAAGTAGCTTGGTGCCTGTCACAGAAAGTAGCAAAGTAACTAAGGTGTCTTTCCACACCTTTGTGTCAAAGCCATTCCCATTAAGGGAGCACCAACAAATCCAGTTGAATTTGATCACAGTCAGATCACTCACTTCAGTGCTATTTGCTACAGAAATCACTATGCTTTAATGATTTTATTGTTAGGGTCAACTAGGTTCAGGACAAACCTTTTCCACTTAGCCTTCTCCGGGCTGAACAAGGGCAGTTCTCCCACCTTCTCCTCGTAAACGTTCTCCAGGCCTCAGACCATTTGGGTTGGTCTCTGATGGATTTACTTCAGCATTTCAGTTGTCTTGATTTGATTGAGGAATCCAAGACAGTACTTCAGATGTGGTCTTACAAGTGCTCAGTCAAGAGTGGTAGTCACTTCCATGACCTAACGTTTAATATGGTCCAGGATGTGGTTGTCCTTCTTTGCTCCAAGGTCACGCTGCTGGCTTATGTTCAACTTGCTGTTCAGCAAGTCCCTTAGAACTGCTGCTGGAAAGCTCCTTGCTATCTACTTGTCCTCCAGCCTGTACCCTCCATTCAGGAATAGTCTCATTCAGGACTTGCATTGATTTAGGAGCTTTCTTTTACCCACTTGTTCCAGCCTGTTACGGTCCCTCTGAACAGCAGCCCATCCCCAGGGTATTTGGCCACAGACCCCAATTTGCTGTCATGTGTGACACTGCTGAGGACACGTTCTATCTCATTTCCAGCTCCTTAATCAGAATGCTAAACAGTGTCAGCCCCAGTACCAGCTGTGGAACACCTCGTGTAACTGACCACCATTTGAATGCTTTATTGCTGAACACAACCCTTTGAGCTTGGCAGTCCGGCTTTGCAGGCGCCTTGTAGTGCATTTATCCAAACTGTATCTCAGTTTGGTTGTAGGAGCACGATAAACAGCTCCTTACCCAAATATATCCCTGTATTTCTGTTGTGAACTTAATCCTTCTCTCTGTTACTAGAAAGGGAATGGTTGTGGAGGAGGGATTTACTGGTTTTTTTGAAAATGCTATAGTTAATTTCCAGGCTTGTTCATTCTGTGCTGCTGCTTTCGTTTCCCTAATCCATTTTTTAGTATGTTCTATTCTTCTTGAATTTCATCCAGTAAAGAAACTGCCCAATAAGGGAGGGAAGTGAGGGGGAAGTTTTCTGGTTGTTTCTGAATACAAACACCCAAACTTTCCAAATAGAAAGAAATACCTGAGTGACTGTTCAGCCCATGAGCCACATTTCCTCCTTTGTTGCCAGGGCACTGAGTGAACACCAGACCCAGAAAAGCTATAATGGGTTTTCTAACTCATTGAGCCCATTGTTACAATTAGCCTTGTGGGCTACTGTTAATATTAGAAACTGCTTTTGAAAGTTATTCTCTACAGTGATGGAAAGTATAAGGCAGATACTGTTAATATTAGAAGCCAGCCAAAATAATTAGCAGCTGTGCAGGGTGCATTTTTCCTCTTCACACAGTCCAAAATGGAAACCTTGTAAAATTGTTCACATTTTGACCCCATTAAATACAATGCCTTTGAGAGGATCAAAACCAAAAAACCCACATAATTTAAAGCAATGTTACCTTTCACTTTTTGATGCTTTCTGAGGAGGGAAAAAACATAGATAAGCATCATGGGTAAGGTCCAGATCTGATATAAATGCCTGACACTTGCATTAAATAGACTTAAATTGATTTACAAGAGTTGAAGATCAAGAAACAGGTTCTTTCTTCTTTTAAAGGTTGGTGGTTCTTTGGTGGAGAGTCCAAGATAGATTAGTTTTGGAAGACATACTTGGAAGGGCAAATAATCAGCACATTCCAGCAAACCTCCTCATTTTTTCTGCATAAAAACAAGCTTTGTGTGATCCATTTTTCCAAACATGCCTGCATGCAGAAATTCAATGACTGGACCTCCTACACAGTAACCCTGTACAGTCTGTATTATTCTGTGATTCCTCTTCAGGACTGCTCACTCAAAGTCCAGTTCCTCTGGCTTCATGTAGGGTGGTGAAATTCACTCACAGTTCTATGTTTTGAAGCACTGATGTGTAGAATTGTATGTTCAAAAAGAATTAAGAGATGCATGACAATCAGTTCAGGAACGTGAACTCCAGATTTAACGTGACTGACAAAATACTCTGTGTGATCATTGGATGTGCAAACAGGGTCATTTCAAGTATGAGTACAGGAGATCTATTTGTATTGTATTGGGTGTAGACCTTTTACTCCTGTCATACCTGACATCTGCACTGCCAGATCGCTCAGCTCCCTAGTTCATTCTTCACTCTGGTCTTTCTGATTATCCACAGGGCACAGAAGTGAGCTGGTACCTTGTCTTTCTCAGGGACCAAACTGTCTTTTTTTTTTTAAAATTTAAAAATTAATTGAGTGTAATTTGTTGGTAGTTCAGGAGGTATTTCTGGAAGGTAGTATGGATAGGACTACACTCTGTTTGGCACCTCTTTCTAGTCCTTAAATGCAGTATCAGAAGACTAGTATTCCCACATGCCCTGATGTCATTCTCCAGTGCACACAACATAGACTCTCAGTTCCTTGCTAAAAACTCTCCAATATAGAAAATCGTGACATGGATCTCTCATAATGTTGTAGATACTGAGAAATGCAAACAAAGTAATTTCTATGTCTAAAAACTGAAGGAATGTAAACTAGACCCTCAGAGACAAGTACTGTGTAGTATGAGACAAGTACCATGTGTTATGAATGTGGCCAGCCTGCTCAATAAAGAGCTCTACTCTGAACAGTGTGGGTACAGCCACTCAGTAGTTGTACACACACAACTGTGTGTATGGTGATCTGGGCACTAGGGATCACTTCTCGGAGTGGATAGATTTTAAAATGTGGATTTAGCTACTTTTCCAGGTCTAATCTCCACAGGTCATAAATGAGTACTTATGAATTTGCAAAGTTCAGAGATAATACTGGAAAATTTCCCATAAAGTTGGGTAAAATGACTCCAGGAGCTTATCTGGGAGCAAGTCAAGGGACAGTTTGATCCTAGCTTATTAGTATCTGCAGAAGAAAATAACATTTCTTAATAGAGGGCTTGCCAATTTAGCAAAGGTTCAGCAAGATCAAGTGACTGGAAGTTCAAAGAGATGTTCAAATTAAATACGGGTAGTATCCTTCATCAGGGTTCCAATTTTGCATTGGAATAATTTATCAAAGTTTGTGATAGATTATCCGTTGTTGTAAATTTTTAAATCAAGACTGAATGTTTTTCTAAAAGTTATACTCTAGTATAGAATTTGATTTTCTCAAAATCCTATGGCCTCTCTTATGCAAGAACTAAAAATTATCCTTTCTGACTTTATCACTTAAATAAGTATTTAACCAGGACTTGTTTTCCTCTCAACTGGAGCCACCTAAGCTCCCAGGCAAATGAAATCACAGATAATCTGCATGTAAGAACTCACTGCAATTTTAATATTGAAGAGAAAAAGTTCTTTGAAACTTTGTGGAAATTTTCCATGTTCCCCCATGTCACTTTTCTTTTTAAATCTCACAGTGCAAAATGCTTAGTAATACACTATATACCTGACCGTCTTTTTTACTAGTGTCAATTTTTGACACTTCCATCATGACTTTCACACATGTGCAGAGGCACAGTGAGTAGCTGTTGGGTGATACTTGTGCATGGCAGTGATGTGAGACGTGTTTGAGACAGCTCTCCTCTGCTTCATTTAGATTGGTCATTGCCATTCTGCTACAGCACGTAGAAGCTGAAACTTCCCTCCTCTCTCCCTTTGCTGGTCTGAAGTTAGAATGCATTATCTGAAGTTTATAACTTCTCAGCAAAAACTTTCCCAATCTTCTGAATTTCAACAGATTTTAATGATGTGGTTCTTACAGGGTTGTTTCCCTTCTTGGAAGCCATCTCCGTAGTTTATCAGCTGAGAAGTCCCTGGAATATTTCCTTTTTGCCTCTAAAATGTAATCTCTGTACCTTATATGCTCAGAAGGGTCATGGAGGGCTAAGGCTATAAGAAAATTGATGAGCTTTTCAAAACCCATGTAAGGATCTTCTTCACAGGTTCTTTTCATCTCCAACAGCTCTTTGCACAGGGTTCAGAAAATGTAGGGTGTTTTGAGAAAGGTTACTATCCTTGCTGGCTTTCCTGATACCCAAAGCAAGTACAGCAGCTGGGAAAAACTGTAACTGCCCTTTCTGATTTTTCTAATATTTGTCTTTTTGCCAGTCACATTGTTTTACATTATAGTATTTTAGGCAACCTATTTCAGCAATTTGGGCTGGAAAATATGTGACTTTTTACCATTTGGCATCTATGTAAGGAAAGGCCAATTTCTTCAGGTCTACAGATGGTTTTTCTTTGCCAACCTCTGAAAGGCCTGTGGAATTGTTACTTCACAAGATTCTGGAAGATAGGGGGGGAAAGCATTACTTAGCAGGATGGTCTTTAAGTAGCAGAGGTTTTCCTCCACAGACTTGCTAGAAGTCTTATCGCTCATGATTCTTCACCGATAGACCTTATAGGCTCCAGAATCAAGGAAATTCTTCTGTAGCGTCTTTGGGGCTTTAAGAAAGTTGGAGAAATTTCCCCATTAAAGAGAAGATACAAAGCATGTGTATCTTTTTTTCAAATTGCTCAGGAAGAAAAGCATATAAACAGTACAGAAACAGTTGGAAAACTAGGAAATTCTGAGCTACAGTCAGCTGCTCTGTAATAAGAAGATGAAATCATGCTTGAGTGTAACATTCATCTTAATTCTGCCTAAGGAAAAACAGCATACTTCAGAAGAGGAGAATAAAGAAAATAGAAGTATTCCATTTCATTAAATGGTCATCAGGAAGTGTAAACAAAATGTTTATAATGCTTCAGGAGGAACCAGCCTCCCAACAGGGTGACTGCACTACATTTCAAAATGCACTTTGTGACAGCTTCACTTTTAATACATGTGCAGAGAAAATGAGGGCTGTTGCATCCTGTCACCGTGCCTGGAGGGACACACACTTTCTGTTTCAAAACAGCTTCTCAGCCCTTTCTGGTTTTCTTAGAGAAAAGTTCAAATGTGGAATCATCATTTTTTCTGAACTAATACATTGTGTATCCCTGCAAGTTTGTTTGTTTTTTTTAATTTGGTCTTTTTATATGGTGAAAAGGTTTTTTAAAGAAAAAGGCTGGTGCATGTAAGTTAATAGTTAAATAATGTTTCAGGATACTCCAAAAATGTGCTAGAATGACAGTCCTTTGGTCGTATCATGTTAAAAGCTGTAAGTAAAAGTTATGGGTTTATTACACTATTGATATAAAGGCTGGTCAAATTATGAGCAAGAGCTAGATAGATGGTTTATAAATCAAGTGAAATAAACGCAGTGAATTTCAGCCACACAAAGACTTAAAATGAAGATTTTAAAATGCATGCAGTGCCTTTTTGTGGAATTAAGGATTTAATTTAATTTTGTAATCCCCAACAACCATATACTTATGTTTTTGTATTTGGTTTTGATACTACGGGTGGAGAGCAGCAGCCACAGTCACTGGTGTGGAGCTGTGGCTCAGTGGATTCCAGATGCAGTCCTTAACAAAACTGGTCACTGGGGCCCTGATCCAGCAGAGCCGTAGTCACATTCCTGGCAATACACACTGTGACCATTTCTATTGGTTTCAGGTACAATAAATCAGAATTAAAAGCAGATGCAGAAGTATTTGCTAGAATACTAAGCAGTCACCACTATCATGGAGCTTCTCCTGGGACAGCAGATCTACAAACCCCTTTCATAGCACCTAAAACTGAACTCAGATTTTTGGTGCCAAATCTATTTCACAAAACACGGTAGTTCACTGCCTTAAATCTTTGGGTCAGTTATTTACTGCAGCAAATCTTCATAATGTCAGCCCTGTTTAACATTATTTCTTGCAGCATCTGAGACTCAGTGTTTTGGTGTATGGTTTTTGGTATGCGGCTTAGCTATTGCAAAAATATTGGGTTTTTTTTAAAACTCACTGTTGCTTTATGATATATTTTGAAGTGTGTCTTGCCTGTCTTTTTCAGATATTGTAGTGGTATCTACTTGCTATTTGTCTAGATGGTTCACTGTTGCAGGCTTAATTCCAAGAAGGATTTTTAAAAACCTGATAAGCATAGGCTTTGAGATACTGCTCACATAAAATGGCATTGCCTCAACAGCTCACAAAAGCATCCTGTTCCACCCAAAAGGAACAAGCAAGATAGTGCTGACAGAAAATGATCTCTTAGTACTTACATTTGCTTTCCCCATAGCACTGAGTATTTTTTCAGCCACCTTAAGAGGCCCATTGTAATAAATTGACTGCATTTGAAGGCTTGTCCAGTTTCACTATAACTTCTGTAAGTGATTCTGTCTGTCTTAAAATGTTGTTTATTACTTCCAGCTCTACTATATATTCCTCTCTGAATTTTAGGAAAAGCCATAGTCAGTGTTCCTGAAGCAAGAGGTGGGGATGCTTGGTAGCGTTCCAAGGGAAGCTGCTGATTTTCTGCAAACTCTCAATTTACTCTTCAAAAAAATGAAAGGAAATATTTTGGTTTGGGGCAGATTAACAAAAACAAAACAACAAAACCAAACCAGCTTATTTCCTGTGATGGCTTGAAGCATCAGCTGAAACCATTGCTTAGTGAAAACATTGGAAAGACAAAAAAATTGGTTTAGATTGAATCAAAAAATGGGAAAAGTACAAAAAATTCAAGCAACTCCCACAGTTTGGTTAGACCCAAAATGAAACATTTATTTTCCCTCTCAGGTCTGGTAACCGTTTTCAATAAGACTTTTAATTTGCACCAATTTTGAGGTGAAAATTATTTTAGAGTATGTTGAGTTTTAAAATGTGCCCCCCAAAAATCGCTGTGTTTCTCAGATGGAATATTTTAGTCCAAATATGTTAATTCAAATTTTTTTGCCCAGTTTTATCCAACCTATTCACCAAATTCCTTTTTTTGCTTTCTTGGGGTTTTTTTTTTGTTTTGCTTTTGGAGCTGTGTTTTTAGTGTATGTCCTTAAATCACATTTTTGAGAAACTGCTTTGTTTGTTTGCTTGCTTGCTTGTTTGTTTGTCTGTTTGAGCAATGCAGAATCTGTCAGATTTTGGTAGTTCAAGCAAAATCTCATCAAGCTGGAGGAGAAAAATACCACTCAAGTGAAAACTAAACTAGGATGTGTTCCACAGATTTAGTAATAAAGCATGCTTTTTCTAAGAGGTCTTTGAGATATTTGCGTCTCTGGATATGCCTGAAGTATTTCCTTGGGACAACAAAAATAGGGTGTTTTGTGGCTGATCATAATTCCTTTAATACTCATGAGATTTTTGGGTTGTTACTTTTCTCTTTTTGTTTATTTGCTGCCAAGCTTCCCCTTTGTTTTTCTCAGGTAGGTCAGGGCAGGAAGGTGCTGCACTTCTCAGAAGATCAGAAGTCCCACTGCCTGGGGCCAGATGTTAATAAAATATTCCTTTGATTTATTTTTTTAACTCCAGTCTCTTCCTCCCCCAGCACAACAGATGAGAGTAAGTCCCTTTTCCCCTTACATTCAGCTATATGTCATCTTGAATTTAGTCTGAGATTTCAGTCAATTTGACTCTGGGGGAAGGGGCTCCTGAGGCGAATATTTCCCTTTCCTTATTTCAAACACTTGCCTGCAAATTAATTGTGCAGATTGAAGTTAGTTCATTTGTCATGTTTGCGCCGCCAACACAATATAAAAGTAAAACTGAAGTTCACTGCTCTGAAAAAACCCCATAATTTTTTCCTCACATGAACTATTTAAAAGTTCCCAAAAACACATGCTTTTACTTTGCTTTTGCACTAAATAACACTAACTAGGTGAATAGTATTGAATTCTCCTCTTAATAGAAATCTCTTATTCTCACTAATACAAATGAATAAATATTTAAACTTGCTATAAATATTCTCCAGGAATTACTTTTATGGCAGCAGTAAATTAGAACCCTAAACAGAAACTGTACAAAGGTGTTAAACCCAAGCTTGTAGGTGAATTAAAATAGAACTCACGTTGAAATTAATTTTGAAGGTGCAGCATTAAAAACTTGTAAATATTTTCAAAGCCCTGATTGCATCATAATTTAGTACATCCTTTCTCACATATATTCCAGTTTTTCCACCCCATCTGCCTCTTTTATTCTCAGCTGCTACCATGATAGCCCCTCAGGAGAGCATAATCTTGTTAGCTGCAATGCCATAATCTGCTGCTAGCATTAGAGTGGAAAGCCAAAAAAAATAAAATCTGAGTATATTGCACATATTAAAACATTTCCTCTTTTCCTCCTCAGACTGGAGGCTTAGAGAAATTAAGAATAAATGTTTTATTGTCTATAAATTATAAAAACTATTCTATTACTGTTAACTGAATCTTACCATTATCTTTTGTTTTTCTTAATAAAGAACCTTCTCTGTTGCATTTCACTACAAAGCTGACAGTTTCTGCCAGCTGGAAAAATCCTCTGCCAGAGAGGACATCTCCCACCCAGTTTATTGCTGCAACACAAGGAACCTGCTTCACATTGATCTAGAATTTCAGAGAATGCGTAGTGGCTCTCTTAGAAGCTAATGCACACACACTACATGCTCCAAATAGGCTTCTGTTGTGCTGGAGAGAAGACAAACACACTGGCATAAATAAATTGTAGCATGTTGTGACAGTACTTCCCTTTCCAATCCAACAGCTGGAAGCAGAAAGGTTGACTGAAGATGAAAGGGGATCCCTCCAGTACAGGTTCCAGCATCCTTGGGAACCAGATGGACTGAAATGGAAAACAGAACTAAAACAGGCCACAAAATTCACTGCCAGAAGAGGTTTTCTTTTTATTCATGAAAGTGCCAGGTTTTACTAGAAAGAAAATTGCCATGTCATAGAAACTAAAGATAGGAATGAACTGGAACCACCTTTATTCTCTCCCAACCAGTGCAGGATTGTTTCAGGTATATTTTCTAATTTTTGTGTAGTCTGATTTGTAAAGACTCGTGAAGTAAAGCAATTTATCTGCCATTTTTAGGTTATTCCACCCCTACAGTTTTAGGAGAATTTTTCTTAAGCTTTCAGACTACATTTTCTTTCTTTTTCTCATTACTTTTAGTTTTATCATCTTGGACTCCCTGAGGCAGCTTTTCCCAATGCCTGCTTTTTGTCGTTTCATATTCTTCTGTGTATCTTCTATGTTTCTCTACAGTTGCCATGATATTTTTTTGTAAGACCTCTTGTTAAATGTCATTTGCAGATGTCATTACTGTTCTGTTTACCTCCCTCTTCCACTAACGAAGATGTGAAATAACACAGAACCCATCATTGTTCTTACTAGGGAGTTTCTGTCAGCCTGTGAGGCTGCTGTTTATCAGTACTCTTCCTCTGTGGTCCTTAAGTTTGCATTCATTCCCCATGACAGCACTCTTATCTAAGTCTTTCTGAATTAATTCTTCAAGCAAGTTTTTCTGAGACACTGTAGGAAAGGTTTTGCTGATGTTTCAATCTAGCTTCATTGCTTCTGCTGTTTTCCCTTGTACACTAGGGATTTTGGCCAGACAAAAAGCGACTGAGGAATAATAATGCATGTTGAGGTACCCCTTTTCCCACTTGCAGTGTAACTTTCTAATCAGGGGGTCCTGCTCTCTGAACACTTGCTGCCTTAGTGGCAGGCCCTCTCAAAGGCTAGATTTTAACCAGCATTGATGATTCCTCAGAAAAGTTTCAAGGATTGCAATCAGATGTGTCAGATGATTAAGTTCTTACCAGGTGTAGTAAGGCCTGCAATTTCATCCCACACACATTGAGTAAAATGTTTTATATTGATGACAAAGTCCTCTTCATCTCAGCATAATCTTGATTTCAGGTCAGATAGAAATTAATTTAAACAGTGGATCATCTGTATGGGTACATTTTGTAAGCAATAATCTCAATGCTAATCATGTCATAATGAAGTCAAGCTTAATCAGTTAAGGAGACTACTAAAAATACAGCATCCTTCTCTTGATTCTCTTCTTTCCAGTTTCATTCCTCTTTGGCTACTTTAGCCTCCTTGAAAACTATATAACCTAGCAGTTGTCTATATGCCATCTCTGCATTTATTCTCTGCAGCCTCAGGAGCTTAGCAAAATTTTGTCTTGGTGGCATCCTGAAACCTGAAGCTTTTTCTAGTCAACATCCTTTGTTAGCACAGGGTAAGGTCTGTAGTTCCCACTGGTAGATCTCAGCTCAGTTGTTTTAACTGTTGAATCAACACATGGACAGGATGGACCTTGACTGGCATGTGACATGGGTTCTCTTGTTCTCTGCCCTGTGTTTTCCTTCAGGGGTTATCTTGCTGCTTCTCGATAAGTTACGGAAGATGAAATGGGAGCAGATGTGGAGACTCACAGCAGAGCGGGAGTTAATGAGCATGTTATCCACTTCACTGGCTGATCAGGTGAGTAGGATATTGCAGGAGTGTGGTATAACCACTGGTCCATGGATTGAGGAAGGAAAGAAAGAGGGAGGGAATGAGATGTGGGAAAAGGCAAGGGAAAGATGTTGCACCTGTAGCCACCATTTGTTGAGTCATTCTGAGGAAAATGTGAAAGACAGGAATGGAGGTTTCCTCATGGGGTTTTCATGCTTTAATTTTCTGTTCTTCCTTCTTTAACACAGAACTCTTCAGACACTAGAAGTTTTTTCCCACTGGTTATTGTCTAATCAGACTTTAATGTTAAGAGTCTCCAGACGTTTCTTTGCTGTTTCTGTCAGATGCGTCCCAGATGTCTTTGAATGTACTCCTTGCCACAACACCCCTGTAAAGACAAAATTGCTGATGTCTCCCTGCCACAGAGGGGAAACTGAGGCCAAGAGAAAAAAGAGTGTGCCTATACGCAGAAATGTGTAGTTACTCAATTTGTGCCTCCTGACAGCTCTGTTTAAACTTGGAAACCCTGTTAATGTAATACTAGACCTGAACCAATAACTGTTGCTGAACAGCTTGAGCAAGTGTTAACTCAATACGGCATCTTATTTTGATGTTTCTTCTGCTTCTGAGCTATATCTGGCTTATGACCAGTCACCACAAAGGAAGCATGCTGCTTAATGTACACACAGAGTTGTGCACTTTGTGCAGCAACTTTGCAGGTTGATCCAAAAGCTACTGAAGTTGATTAAAATTATTCTTTCAACGTCACTGTGTTTTCAATCAGGTCCTGAGTTGCTGCCTAATACTTGCATGGGGCAGAATTTTGCAGAGTGCAGAAAGGTTTTACCATAATACTTTAACCGCAGACTATTCTTTTAACTTACTTCTCCAATTGAATGGCTGCTTAGAAACAGCACACTTTCAGTCCTCGTGGTGTAGGCTGTTCTGCAGATCTGTCCTTACATGCCTTTTCCAGGAAATACCTAAAGTACTTGTTGCAACAATATAGTGCTAGCTAAAATCCCATCTAGTAATTCACCTCGAAGCAGCGTATCTGCCAGGATCGCATTCATCCACTTTATTGAAAAGTGATGCAGTACTTAGTAACAGCAGGTATTTTGTCATTTACTGCCTGTTACTCTCCCTGGTGACTAGAAGAGGAACCTCATGCCAGCAGTACAATTTAAATGGTTGAAGACTTTTCTGGAGTCCCTTAGCTCTGTGCGGCAAGACAACCTGTTCCTCTTGTCTAGAGGAACATATCATCCCTTAGATTAATAGCACCTTCCCTGGAAACAGAATTACAAAACAAAGTTTGCAAACTTCACCTGGCATCACCATTTAAATTTCTACCGGGGAGAGGGGGAAGGACAGTCACCTCAGGGAGGTGTTGAGATCACCTCACTGTAGGAACAACATACCCAACTGTTTCTCTGTTTTTTTTCTTCTGCTAGGATATCTTCAATGCAGTCATCAAGCAAAATCCCTTCCTTGTCTACCAGCTCCCATGTTTCTGGAATGTGCAGCTTTCTGATCACACCCGTTCTGAGCAGTGCTACAGAGATGTGTCTGACCTGAAGGTATGTTTCACAGGAGGTTGGATGGGTGTTATCATTTGGGGCCCAGAATTCAGAACTCCACTGTCTAAGAACAATGAAGCGCCTTAAGTAGGGGAGACATCCTATGTGCGAACACACACAGTTCATAGGGACACCCAGGCAGGGGAGGGAAAGGTGACTTCATGCATTTTGACTACTAGAAGAGTCAAAGATGGATGCCACCTTGGGGTTTGGCAAGGTGTTAAAATGCTTCATCTTCTCACATTTTTTATCTGTCACCTATGCCAGTGCACCTTACTGCTGAGTTCCTATTGCTGTCCCAGTTCCTAGTTCTTCCTAGACTAAGAATACAAACACTTTTCTTTTTGTACTGGCCAAGCATCTTTTAATAGAGTGCAATTCACAGAGAGGGTTGGGTGGACCCTAGCTAGAAATACATTAGCAGAAATGTAAAGACCTTGCACATTTCATATTTAGCCTTTGTATACACTTAACCCAGTCATGTTGACACTCATTTCTCCAGGATTTGCCCTGAAAAAAAAAAAGGCTGAGTAGAAACCTATTAATTGAATAAAATGAAACCATAGTGTTAGTTTAATAACACATTTTTCTCTATTAACAAGTAGAATATAAAAGCAGGATGGATTTCAACAGATATGGGTAAATGAGCATCGGTTGTGCTGTGGTCATTTTGAAAGACTGGACTCAAATGTAGCATGAAGGGAGTTCAGAACTGAAGCTTGATTGAGCTTCTTTCAGGTTTGGAATAAGACTATGCAGCAATAGATTCCATAAGAGCAGATAGTGACATCAGAACATAGTAAATAATAGGTAGGTTTTGGTGATGCATTTTAAAATTCAGTTAAAGTTTGCATACTTAATTTATGTTTTGAGAATGCTTTAGTAAATGATGTTTAGAAATAAAAAGGAAAGAAAGAAAAACACAAAACTGTGGAAGAGATTGCAGTGAATGTCTGGAAACCATACAAACCTCACTCAGAGCAGGACCAACTTAATCAGCGTTGCTCAGCACCTTGTGCAGTTGAGTGTCAACTCTCCAAACATTGAGATTCCACAAGTTCCCTGGCCTCATGTTCCAGAGTTTGACCACCCTCATGGTACAATATATTTCCTAAACCTAACCAAGTGTTTGCTTGTAGCAATTTGTAGATTAACAGCAGGAATGTTCAATATGAACACCAGATACTGGATGAATATAGAAAATCAATCACTCTCAACACACTGATTTCAACAGCTGCACTTCCAAGAGACAAAAACTCAAGTACATGGGTTAACTGACCTGTCAAAACTAGTCAGCATTGTTTCAATTTCATACATAAAATATTCACAACTGACTATTCAGGTGTGATACATAGAAGATAGCTTTTAAAGTTAAATCATGATACTTGTCAGAACACTAATCACTAAATGGTTTATGATATGTTTTTAGGGTAGGATCAACAAGGCACTTAAAAACATCATGGCTTTATGCCTGTAACAAAGTGCTAGTAGAGCTTTTAGTTTTGTACTGAGAATCATGTATGACAGCCATTGCAAGGCCTGAAACAAGGGAAAGATGTAGTAGCAGGGAAAATGTTTCCTAAAAGATGAACTTCAGAAAAACATACCTTCTACCTCTGAATATCACAGTATTTTTCTGTTAATTAGAGGCTGAAAATAAGTTATGTCATCTGCTGAGACAGTCAGATTGTGCTCAACACAAGGTTAAGACACATACATTTACATGAGGAAAAGATTTTGAAGATAATGACTGGGGATCTAGGGGTTGGTTCTAAACAGGTTTGAGTCACCATAGGTTCTCTCTAATATCCAGGTAGGACTGGCAGATAAAAGAGTGGATACCCTTCTGACAAGACAGATGATGGGCAAGACGGATAACCATAAAGTGCTTTCAATGTTGCCATAAATCTGTATTTAGACAGCCAACCTGGTATCCCCGTGAGTGGTTTTAGAGACTGGTGAAGCTTCCCTCATAATAGGCATCAGATGACTAATCAGGCAAATCACATTTTAGACTTCAGTGACTGCATTAACTAATCTGCTTCAGGTGTGGGACATCAAGCTCATATGTAACATCTTCAAGTGAGCATTTGATAGAAGTATCTTCAAAATAAATTATATCCTTTCTTCATTGTCGATTAACAAATTTATGTTTACAACTATAATTTAGGCTTGAGTGTTTATTACTGTATATTGTGTCACACTGTCAGTTCCATTACAGCATAGGCAATGAAGTCTAAGATGTGTAATATTCTCCACTGACTTTCTGGTCTGAGCTATTTAGCTCAACAAGGGGTGCAGACATATAAGCAATTTCTTCAACTGAACTGAACTTACTCGCATTGCTAAAATTATCCCTTAACTATTAAATTGGGGCTGAAATTCTTTGCTTTGAAAGACAGTCCACAGCCTTATCTAGTGCACATAAGCACCATGGTTCCAATAAAGCTCTTCCCATATTGAGCAGTTAAAGAACTTGCCCTCAGGCAGCACTGCTTAAAATTCTTAATACAATCCAAAAAATTAAAAAGCATAGACCAATTTGCATTATAAAAATTATCAAAATTTTAGTTCTGTAAAGAAACTGACTGGTTTGGTATATGAGCTTTCCAAAAAAAAACATAAAAATCAACAAATGCTATTAGCCCAAGTTAGAAAATACACTCTTAAAATCACCAAAGTTAGTTGGTTCCGTGACATTTAATATAAATGGTATGACACAACATATTTGGCACATTCCGTATTTCATGGTAAGACTGGAATAAGAAACGAGGTAAAAGAAACCTCCAGGGTAAGAGGGAGAGAAAGACAGATTATGAAGTTTGTACTGGGGGATAGAGAAGGATAGAGTAGGAAAGAAGGAAATGCATGGAGAGATTTAAATTCCAAGGTAAATCTGGCCCAGTCAAGTATTCTTCAGCCAAATCAGAGTGCATTCCTACTATCAGACTGAAAAGGCATTGTTTTAATTACATCTGACCTCAAAGTCCATTTGTCGTCTCTTACACAACACATTGTGTCTAGTGAACTTGGATGCCCAGGACTTACTGCTGTATAGGGGGTTGTACAGACACCTCTTTGCTTCTTTGTTCACGTTCATGCAAGCGAAAGATGACCAGCACACCTTTTGGAGGCTTAGGGAGCAGTTGAATATTTCATGTTGCCTGAAGAGGATTCTAATGATTTTTTTCTCTTTTTAGCCCTCATTAAGTTGCATCTCTGTCCGTTTTACTGATTTTTTTTTGTGTGTGTATTGTCTTATGTTAGAGAAGGTCAGATATTTGATGACTGCTGAACTCTACTTCCTTGCTGCAGCTGAGCAGCATCTACAAATTTGAAAGGACTTGTATATGAAATTCTTTCAGAAAAAATGTTAGAATAGAAATATTGATAACTGAGCCCTGGGTTATTAGTGACCATTAATTTTACATCTATCTAAAATAAGATCAAAATAAGACTACTTTATTATTTTTATTCATCTAAATGCTTGCTTACCTCCTGTGTCATACTCTATAATGCTAGAGGCCACACTGCACAACTAGACTGAAGTCTGTGGGATTTGTTCTGCTGTCTGTGTAGTATGGAACCAAAACCTATGTAAAAATTACACTTAAGAGAAATTTTCATTTCCTCACCCCACAGGCACCTGTATTAAGGATGCTTAGATCAGTCAAGAATGTCTTGAAATGAACAATTTTAATAGAAAATGAAGAGTGGACTAAGAAGAAAGATATGCTCTTTAATTTTTTTTACCAAGTCAGTCAACTGTCTCTAAAGGCCAGAGATGTTTATCCCTGCATGGCATTTGTTACACCTTGAAAAAACACTCAGGAGTTGCTATTGAAGACTGACCAAAAGATGTAGAAGTGCTAATAGTCATCCTCTGTAGGCATCCACTGTTTATCTTGTTTACCTCCTCACACAGTGCCCAGTAGCCCCCATTGTCAGTAGACAAGCATGTGTGCTGTGGACCATGCCTTGCTGGACTTAAAAGCCTGGGGGGAATCTGCCTGGAGCTGAGGTTCATTTATGTGTTGCTTTTGCTGGGTTAGGCCCTGTGTTTGCTTACTTTTTGTTTAGTAGATTGCTCCTGTCTGTAAGGAAATCTCAGTTACTATGATTTGGCACAAAACAAATGGCAGGAAAAATCCTATGAAAGAAGGTAATGAATTGTGATGCCTCTGACAATGAATCGTGACCTCATTGAATGAGTCAGTCATGAAGTCTGGTTGTCAAGGATACAGATACTATTTACACACAGCGAATCTGTTAATTCACAATCACAAAAATCACACACTGAACTCTTTAATGGGAATGTATCAAATTATTAGAATCTAGCTCCCCCCAATATGCACACACTCCAACACAGAAAAATGCTTTAAAACCTACTGATGGCTTTTCAAACTGGTTTTGAATACAGCTGATACTAAATCAGCAGATAGGTAAATAATGAACCTCATAAATTCCCCATTGGGAAATTATGTTCTGTGATTCACTGTGTCCTCCCTGGGAATGTCCTCCACATCAGGATGACTTTGTGATATTGCTTACAGAAGTTTCAACAGCTTCTTGTCCATAACTGTAATACATCATTTGAGATCTGCCTCAAACATGACCTATTGCACCACTTGCTGTTCCAGTCCCTGAGCCACCCCATGGTGTCCAAGCTCTTCAGCACTGATCTGCAGCAGTTCTAGCATTCTGCAGCCTTGCACATTTTAATGCCTCCACTGAGAGGAGTAAGGGCTCAAGAGGGTTCAACATACCCCTCCTTTACATAAGGATTGGAGTCAGTGAGGTGCCTCTGCCCTGCCCAACAGGGACCACCATGGTTTTATTAGGGGTGTTTTTGCAGGCAAGAGGCCTCATTAAACATTGAAGGAAGAGAGGTTGAAGAATTCTTTTGAGGACAAATTGAGAACTTTGAAAAGTACAAGGCAGGGACAGTCTGTCAGTTTACTGTCATACAGCAGTGGCAGTAAATTGGGGGGTAAAGTAATCCCTGAGACCACGAACACCAAATCAGTCAGGGCAGAGGTTTAAATCCCACATGCA
Organism: Sclerurus mexicanus; assembly: GCA_013396755.1. Taxonomy (NCBI): domain Eukaryota; kingdom Metazoa; phylum Chordata; class Aves; order Passeriformes; family Furnariidae; genus Sclerurus; species Sclerurus mexicanus. The sequence continues at coordinate 654,306 of VWZF01005843.1, read as the reverse complement.
AAAAGCAGTGTGTGGACCTCTGGGTTGCTGGCTACTCCAAACTGAGTCTCTTCCACTCATGTAGTTCAGAAATATCACTCTGAAACCTCCCTGATACTTTTTTTATAAAGAATACAAACCTTTCTGAGGAAATTGGTTCTTTTATTAAACCATTCATTTCTGATAAAATGCAGTTTAAAAATAAAGTTTCCGGACATCTCTAATCAAGGCATAAGTTACACATGTGGTGCATGTTTGCAGTGGGATTTGGGGCATATTTAAACTTTTCAATAATGCATACCTGTAAAATAGTCTACTGAGATGGCATTGAAGTGACATATATAGGTGACTTTACTGTGCACACTTGCTGAACGTTTAACTCCTGTTGAGTTCAGTGGGAAGTGTCTGGTTACCTAAGCAAGGAATTTAGTTTTTAAGCAGGCAAGCTCCCTCTTTACAAAATGCTACTTATTTACTTAAATTGTGAAGTGCTCATGGGCTTAATTAAGGATATCTATTCAAGGCTTTGAAAAATTAAACTTCTTTAGGCTTAAATTTGAGTTTAATTTATTCTTATTTCTTACCCCTCAGCCTGGAAAGTAGGTATATAGTTATACAGGATATCCTGTGCTCCCTGATTTTGCAAGGGCTCAAGCAGAGTGAGAAATTACCAATATGTGTCTTTGGGTAACAAAATGGAAGAGATTTTGCTTAAGGAAACATTTGGCCGAATACTTCTTTTTGAGAGAGAAAGTGCTTCAGGGGGAAAAAATGGTTAAAGGTACCAATGGAAATAATGTTGTATTCAAGTGTATGTAATGTATTCACTTATCATTCAGTGATGTGAACATCAGGTTTGAAATATGTAATCTCCCCAGAGAGGACAATGCAGATGGTAACATGAGGAGGTTTAGGATTTTTGTTTTCAGTGTATTTCTGTTCAGATAACTGACCTTAGAGCCCTCCTAGACTCCACCAGCATATAACATCCTCTCTTACCTTCCATCTCAGATCCCTTTGCTAGTCCACGAGGCTCCAGCTGTGTCAAGGCTTGAGTGCTTTGGGTCAGATCCTGGTGAATAAATGGGAACTGTTGGTGCAGTTAGCCTGTTTCACTAGGCCACAGGCGTATGGAAGTGTTCCAGGAGGATGGCTGTGTGTAATCAGCGAGTGGTAACGGTTGCTGATTAACTAGGATGGTATTAACAGAAATGTAGATAGTGCCAAGTTGTTTAACGACAGCTAACCAAGTGTTAAATAGATGTGGAATTTTAAGTTCTGATCTTTCAGTACTTAAATTGCTAAATGAAGATTAAGGACGTGTGTTTTTTCTTAGCTCTCAGGAGGCTGTGATCAAGAGTGGGAAGGATCCGTAGGTCAGCCTGAAGGCTAGCATTTTTCCTGAGGTGTCTATCCAGCTAATGGCACTGGAGTTCTATAATTCTAGCTGCAGTTTCCTCTGTAAGCCAACAGAGCTTTGAAATAGCTTAGAAACTAGGAGGGAAAAGAGAGGAAGAAATAAACGCAGTATTACAGTGCTATTCATCCTCGGAAAGGGATGTTGTAGTAATGAGATTTTTAGTCTCTAGATTCACTTGCTCTCTTTAAAGTGGAGATAGCACTTGCTCGGTCTGCAAATTAAGTGATTTTTTTTTTTCCTTCTGATCTCCTTATAGTCTTTTGCCAACTGATCTTTTGTCTCTCCAATCAATTTACTGTTGCACACAATAAAGTTTCTAATTCAGTGGCCATAGCTTTACCTGTGCAGCCCATTGTCTTTTTCATGTACCTCACTGATGCCCATGACAGGCTATACAAGAATGTCTTGGCCTGCACAATTTCTGCTGGAGCTGGTGGTGCAATAGACCATATCAGACAGAGAGAACTGGAAGTGAGTTTGTTGGCTGACAGCATAAAAATAATACGGTCTTTGGATGTAGTGTTGTATATCAATGCTTAAGAGTCTTGTTGCTTTTTGTAACCCGCTGTTCTTTTTTATGCTTTTATATCTCACATAGTATTTATCTAATTGTGTTACATTTGAAAAGCAGCCTGCTTTTTCGCTAGACCTGTTTTGTGGTTTTCTTACCTCAGGTCATCCAGATGGTTGCATAGTTCCTTGATGTTCTTTAGCACATCATCTTTAGCACTCTTTGGCATGTACTGTCTTTCTTGATTAAAAAATCAGCTTTTTTGGATAGTCATCAGCTCCATTCAGCTTTCTACAGTTCACTCCAGGCTCCCCTGACATCAATATACATGCAGCATCCTGACACGTTTCAAATCTGATCAGATCTGAACCACCAGCTAAGCCCTTGACACTTACCAGCTTCTACACACAACAGATTTTGAAGCACGGCAGCAAAGAGCCTCTAACACTGACAACTGCAGTTGTCTCCGTTTGAAATCATCTCCCACACAACTGGGTAGAGATATCAACAAATGTGTGGCTGTGATGTGACACAGTGTATGTTGGTGGGAAATTCCTGCAGCACCAGGGAGCCTGTCCTGTAAGTGTTACTGAGGTCATCATCATTAGCCATATCTGTGCTCATGGTCCCAAGGTCTCTGCATGGGCAGAGTGCTCAGCAGCGTTAGAATGCTTGTGAAGACATCCAAAAGGAAACTCATGTGGAGGGTAGGAGCAATATGGAGAGCTCACAGAAGATTTTCCTTGCCACACATTTTTTCCCATTTGCCAACTTCTTAGCTTTCTTTGATCCACTCTTAAATAAGTACGTTGCCAGCAGACAGTTTCCATTCTGTGCCTGCTGGTAAAAATGCATACTGGTATCCCATAAAACTGTTAGGCAGCCCTTTAGGTTCCTTCAGCCCTGTGCTTCTGTGATGGGTACCCATTTCCCTGAGGCAGGATTCAATCGTTGAGATTTATTTTTTTTTCAAGCATTAATACCTTTTGCTGCAGTTAAATACAATGGATGAAGAAAGGAGATTTTGAAGATCCGTTTTTCAGAAGAGAAAATCTGTCATCTTAAATTTATGCCCTTACCTACCTAAAGCTCCTTTCATTTCTGTGGCATTCTGTATTTTCACCGCACTTTGAAGCAACATGTTACTGCACAGTTGTGCTACACTTCTGAACATATGGACAAATGTAAAACCAGAAAAAAATGTGGCATTACCGGGGACAAATATCTACACCAAGTATTTTTGTCCAGATAATTCCCCAAATTTATGCAATGTGTAGATACATTGTAATCTTGATTTAAAGTGTTTCTATACTGGAGAAAGCAATTTACCAATTTCTGAAATTGTCTTTTTTCCTTGCAGTTGCTTTTCTTTAACTGCATGTATGTTTTCTGACATCCTAGTAACCTCAGCAGTAAAAACCCAGGAAGGGATAAAGCTTTTCATATCAGGAGGTAATTTTCCTTGTTGTTGGGTATGCAGCAAAGAGTGCCATAGCTTTTTTGGCAGTGTAAATACTCAGCGGAGCGACTATATTGTTTGGTGAAGTTAGTACAGGAAGAATTCAGGCTGTATCCTGTTCTTTCCTCCTCCAGTCCACTCACTGGGCAACAAACACCACGATTTTAGAGAGCTCTCTGTTCCTGTGGAGTTGCGTTGCTGACTCCAAGGGCGTTCGTCTTCTCTGGGCTGCTTCTGTTCTACGTGCTGCGCTTCAGCTCAGAGTGTTCCCTCCCACAAATGCGATGCTCAGAGCAGAGCTGACCGGCTCTGCAGCTGGCATTGCAGCTCTGTGGCTGTGTGTGACACAGCGCCTTCACGCAATTAACTTAATGGATTCAGAGAACCTCCAGAACTTGGAGCTTGGAAATACTCCCAAAGGAGACTTTTTTTTTAATCTCTTTAGAAGTCACAGGAATAAAACTGAATACAAAGTATTTGGTGACTTTTTTTCTTATGTCTAAAATATAGCCTCTATAAAATGAAATCATTCCTGCAAGCCCCTTCTGGCTCCCTCTTAGTTTTTCCTTAGGGCCCCATTCTCTTTCACACTGGCAGCAGTGCAAAGTTGACTCGATGTAAATGAGGATCAGGCCCCTTATGTCAGCATTACAGTTTAGAGCTAAGCCAGTGTGAGAGTCATCTCCCATTAGGAGAGGATAAATACCTGCTAAAAATTGGAATTCAAAGAGTGAGACGTTGTACTGCATGGCTATGTTGTGTTAATGCAACAGAGATCAGTCTTGTTTAAATGAAGCAATGGCAAAAAGGAAGTCAGATTAAATTCAGTCCTTTTTGAACTATTTAAATGGGAATAGGAATTAATTTCAAGCTTTTTCTTCTCAATAACTAACCAGAGAAGAGTGTGCCTGGCCTGAAACAGTGAATCAATTTCATTAGCAGAAACCGTCATGTGGAAATCTGAGATTAATGTTTAATACCTACATCTCTGTGTCCCTCATCCTTCCGTCTTCTTCAGGAGAGTCCATGACCTATCAGCTCTGTGATTAGAGTTGTGGAAGCATTTATGAGGTGCTGCTTCACAAACTAGAGCTGCACCCTCACTCAAATGTGCAGGTGATACCACAGAGGAGTTTCAAAGCACATCACCTCTGGAGTACGCAATTGCTTGTGAAAGACATGGCAAAGCCTTCCTTATAAAAAGACAGAAGGAAGTCTGTGTACTTTGTGGGCTGTTTTTCTTCTGTTTTTAGGCGGGCAGCAAACTGAACACACATAAAAAGAAGCAAATCTGTATTCTAACAGCAGGATGTCTCTTCTCTTTTCTCCCTCCGAGGTGATTCACTGGAACTCACCGAAGAAGCTGCGAGTGAAAAACAAGCATGTGGAGTTTTTCCGCAACCTCTACCTGACATTCCTGGAATATGATGGGAATTTGCTGAGACGGGAACTCTTTGGCTGCCCCAGTGAGGCAGACATTAACAGCGAAAATGTAAGTGGGATGCCTATGGCTTGATGATTTAAAGGGTAGTTCAAAAAAGGCACAGGCTCTTTGGCATTGGTGGTGTGGGTAGTGCGGGATGGAAGAACTCAAGAGAATTGAAGGCCATGCTCAGATTTCAGGAATGACACTGCAAACCATTTAATGCAAATCATTTGATCTCTCTGTGCCTCAGTTGCTCACCTGTAAAACTGTTGTATTAATCTCATCTTTACCCTGGGTTTTGCTGCCTTTTTTTGTCTACTTTGCCTTTTAGAATTCTCCAACAAAGGTAACATCACAAGCTGAAAATGAGGATTGGGGCTCTTATTCTATTAGGCAATTTTGCAAATCTCACCCTTAGACCTTGTCCTGATTTCAGCTGGGATAGAGTTTATTTTTTATCTTAGTAGCTGGTACACTGCTCTGGTTTTGATTCAGTATGACAGCTCTAAAACTTTCCAGGAGAAGATCTTATTTCTTGCTGTGTATTTGTTCAGCACACAGTGATATCAGTTTTGGCTAGTAGATACTAATGCACAAATAATGAAGAACAAGTGAAAATACCAAGACTACTGGATTTAAGCCTATGAGTTTTTGCTCTGCTGCAATCTGTGGAATGAGTGAATACTTCAAGGTACACACAGGCTGTGAGACTGAAGGTTTTTTCTGTACTTCCCTTAGCCAAACAAAGTAGTATTTATGTGTGTCTGCATAAAAATTGCAATCAGAACCTTTCAGATGAAGCAAATCCTTTGAAAATGGTTGAAATCAAGGATGTTTACAGACAGATGTTGTGTGTGTGTGCCTTAGTACATATCATTCCAAAGTAAAAAACTGTTAACTGAAATGTTTATACACAGATGTACATGAATTCCTTGTGCATAATGTGGTCTCTGGAGATTTCTAGACCAAGTACTAATTTCAATGACACAGTCTGAAAGGAGATAAAAAGAAGTCTGTAATATTTTATTCAGGAAAAAAATATACAATATTCTCTCTATATAAATCAATTAAGCAAAGCCAGTATCATGTATATGTTAGCAGTTAAGAGGTGATTGGCAATCAATATCATCATTGAGGCTGGTAATGTGTCTATTTAGCCTGTGACTCAAATGACCACAGGAGATGCCATTCCCATATCTTTAAATATAGCACTCAGAGATTGGATAGATATATTTTAGCCCAAGGCATGTTCCCAGATACATTTTTTACCATCCCATTGTCTTCTGAAAGGCGTGGGGCTTAACTGGGAGTGACAAGGACAGGGGGGAGAATGAGAGAGAGGGAAAGCGAGCACACCACAAGTGCCAAAGCACATGGAGGAAGAAAATCCTCTGGAAGACTGAGAGGTTTTTAGACAATCAAGTGAACTGAATGTGATAAAAGACCCCTAAGAGTCTCACCATCAGAGACATCAAGATACAGGAGACAGAGTAAAGGGTAGAATAAGGGGAGAAAACATGAGTGAGACCTTAAAAAAAGAACAAAACACACCTTCATCACACTTTAAGAATACAAGTTAAAATTTTACTGAAACCCTGGTATGTTGTGTGGGTTTGAAAAGCATGAATGCAGTCACAGACTTCTTGCTGTATTTTCCAGAGCTCTGTAAATCCTTAATAAACAGATCTATTCCAGACAACAAGTTGCTGAGGAGCAGTGCACAGTGAATGCAAGTTCTTGCTGTAAATGGCAGTCCTTAAAGTTTTAAATGTCTCATTTTAGTGAACTTGTATCTAGTTGACAGACACTGGAAATGACTAACTGTTCAAGCCTGTTTCTTATTCAAGGCAAGTAGAGCACAATATGGTATATGGTGTCTGAAAAAGAAATGTAACTCATTCCTCCATTTATAAATTATTCTAAAAAAAAATCTGGAAAAGAATGAGCTCAACATACAAAAATACAAGAATCCTAACTTGCCAAAAGACACCAAAAAGTTAACAGCCTTTTATCAAAAAAATCAGGTATAGAAAAGAAATCTAACTTCAGAAAGATTAAGAGTAGTCACTTAGGAGAAGGCATTGTTTTTTTATTAGTTACCCGTGATGTAAGCTCCCGTCTAAACTTGATTATGTCCATTTTGTTGTAGAATACAGAAAGCAAGTTTCAGCTTTGAAGTTATGAGATCCTAAGAATAGGATTATCATGAAAACCACTCTTTCTCTTCCTATATCTGCTGTAACATATAGTGTCAGAAGTGTCCTAATAAATACAGCACATTCCCATGATCTATTGCAGAATAATCTTCAGAAGCAGAGCATCTTGTAAGGTGAGCGGGGAACCACTGTCATTCCTCCTAGTAGAAGAAATAGGGAACATGAAATGGAAATAGCAAGTAGCAGCTTCAAAACAAAGATAGACATTTCACTCACGATGTGATGAAGTTTTGAGCAGGAGGTAATGTTTCTAAAAGTATACATATGGTCAAAAATGACTCTTCATGGAAAGAAAATCAATCAAGAGCTGTTAAGCTTTGGTACAGAAAGTCCTTGAACCACGAGTTCAGGTGTAAGGGGAGCATTTTGAGAAAGCCTTGCTGTACGCTTGCCCTGCTTTTACTCTCCTCTCTAGGCAGCCAGCTCACAATTGGAGACAGGGTGCCAGGCTAGATGAACCTTTAGTCTGACAAGATGTAGCCGTACGTTTCCATTAGGATTCATAAGCATATATGTTACATAAAAGGCTATCATTTCTATTAAATCAAGTATGTATGATGTAGGAATTGCTGTTTGCAGTATCTTTTTTTTCTCCTATATCTTCCCTTTCTTCTCTGAATTGAGGCTCGAGACTGGCATCCCCAAAACAGAGTTGTGCTTTATTATGTTAGGCAATGTACATCGGTAAAAGGTACTCCTTCAGATTCCTGTGCTTCTCTGCACTGTGGACCAGTGGACAAAACAGCACTGTTGGTTTTATAATTGGAGAGAGTTACTTCAGCACTAAACGCACTGAGCCCTGTTGGGGAAGAAGCAGTGGCATGGTGCGAGTCTCACACTGGCTGTATCAAAGCTACTTTTAAGGTCTTGTTCCAATATACCAGTTGTTGCTTCCCTACAGTTTAGTATTTGAAGTGATGTTTTATTTACAATTCAACCTGTAATTAAGGCATCTCATTTGTAATGCAAATATCTGTAAAATGTGAAAAGGAAATGTGGCAGTGGGTACTGTTGGACTGATTCTATTTCTCTAAGGCCCCTTTATGTTTCTCATCAGTACTGAGATGGCCTTAAAATGAATGTGAATTATGTATCTTCCTTATTTAAGGACTCTTTACAGTGCCAGAGAGATGTAAAGGGGCATTAGTTTAAAAGGTAATTGGACCTCACTTTAATCTCTCTCTCTCACTCTTCCTCTGTGTATGCATGTAGGCTTAAATAAATACTATATCTATATGCATGTGGAAGGATTAGTACTTCTCTTTTTCTAATGTTTAGTAAGAAAGTGTAATACCACAGAGTGAATTTTCAGAGGTCTGAAGTCAGTGTTTGGATATTGTACTGCACCAAACAGGACTGTTATTAGGTTCCAAGCCACTGCAAATGGGAACAAATAGAACAGATACAGCTCTGAAATTGAAATATTTGAGGCAAAAAAATACAGACTGGGGTAATTTTTCTGTTTATGCAAAAATGCTTGTATGTATGTCCATGTGTACATCCATGCTTCATCGTTTCCTTGAAATAGTCAAGCTGAAAGACCCTATGTGTTGCAGGTTGTGAGCAGCAGCCTGCCACGTGCTCCTTGCCATAGAGCAGTTCTGTAAGTCCCCCTTACTCAGTATGTGCTACAATGAGATTACACAGAGCAGATTCTTCTCTGCAAGTTGGTATTGCAATCATCCCTTTGTCTTTGGTGCAGATTCTGGGTGGAAAATTCAGAATATGAATGAAATCCTCCTCTAAACACAGTCATTGACTCAAGCAGCCCTTGGAGCATGTCCTTAGTCACTCCACCCTACTTATTCCATGCCGTTTCCCCCTTCTCACTCCTTTCTTATTTTGATGCAATGCAGAAGGATTTTGGGAAATCCACAAAGACAAAACTTACACTAAACTCAAATTTGAACATTTTCTATTGGCTTTTAATGCTTATGTCCAGCATTTTATTCTAAAGGACCTACTGTAAAGCCTAAAATATTTTAACAGGATCTTCTGGCCTATCTCTATAGTTACACTATGAGATGGATATTGTAAGCCTGATTTTAGAACAGAGGCACACACTCAACCTTTTAGCATTCTCATAAAACTTGTTTCCTGCAGACAGCTTCTCACCAGGTACTTCTGCCAAAGCTTTAAATCTGAAGGTTGAATCGGGTGTCTCCTCTTAGTGAAGCCTGTGTCCTGATCCAAAGCCCAGAGCAAGATAAGCGGGAAGTGTATCACTGATTTCACTCAGTTTAAGAAAAGAACAGTAGATTGCCATTAAAGAGGACTTTAAGAAAACACACGAGAAAAAAAAAATGTCTGCAGATTTTTCTTTTCAAATTTTCAAATCAACAATACAAAGAAACTGTAAAAAAAAAAAGTTGTCCCTGAACACGCTTGCTTAGATGTGTACTTACATACTAAATATGTTTTTACTTAGTTACTTTTTTCTGCAAAACCAAAGATTCTTAATATTAGCAAAAGGCTGTGCATGCCAGCTTTAGAGTGTCCACCAGAACAGCAGGAGATTCTAGCAATGTACCACATAGTATAAACTCTACTAACAAATTTAGCAATTTTTCAATGACTAAAAATAGCATGCAAAGGGAGCTCTGAACTTGCAGTCAGACTGATGCTTTGAGTACCCTTTCCTCCTGCTGAATTTCAGAATACTGCCTCATTTGTAGAATGGGGATTTAAAGTTACTATTTTGTGATGTCATAGTCTTTCTCTAGTAGTAACAGATGGTATATGGCAGTTTTGAGGTGAAATTCTGACTTCCCCAGCTGTGTTGTTTCTATTATTATAACTGTTATTGTTATTAAATGCTGAGCTAGTAGCCCATCCTGTTACTCGCCTGAAAATTGCCATTATACTGCTTTCAACTGTTTACACTATTGCTAGATGGGGGATCACATGGACTGGGATTTTTTTTGTCATGCTGTTATGCCTTTTTAACTTTTCTCACATTTTTTAAAGTGAAACACGGGGAAAAGCTTGGAGGTGTGCCCACACCACAAGTTCTGACGACCTCTTCATGGAAATGTGCCATACCTTAGAGAAGCGGCTGACTTTTGGGCCAGGAACGTGTCTTTTGCCAATCTGGTGAAAACTTCGGCAAATTATAATGCTGAAAAATCATGGTTTACACATTGCCAGTAGTGTTTCCTTTGACTTCAGGGAGGCTCAGACTCTGGAGACTCTTAGAAGTGTGCATGGATTTGACCAGATTATATATATCCCAGTGACACAGCAGGGTTGAGCATGCTGCAGGCAGGGGACCTGGACAAAAACTGGCATTTTTGGTGACTGTTTCTTCTGAGTGCTCCATGCCAGGTTCTGACTGAACAATAGAGCTGAGAGCAGGAACCTGTATTTGATCTCTGCTCTGAGGGACATCCGTTGCCTTCAGTGATGTCCAGACAGTAGAGAGGAGAAAAAAATCCAAATTCACATATAAAAGAGAGAAAATCTAGATCAAAATAAAAAAGGAAAGGGTTAATTGAGACTTAAGTTCTAGATAGAGTGTTTGGACCAGAAACAGAAAAGGACTGATGGGTGCCTTTAGATATAGGGAGCTGGCAGGCAACTTGAATAGGGACCATGGGATGAGAAACAGGGTTGGGCCTGACTTAGGCCATAGAACTTTCCACGCAAGGAGGAATGGGTCTAAGGGCGATCTGGAGAAACAAAAACAAGACCTCCCTGTCAAGACACTGTGTTGCAAGGGAGGTCTGGGAACAGCTCAGCCAAAAAGGTTTGTCAGGGACCTGGGGAAAGGAGATGCAGAGAATTGCCGAGGTCTGACGACTACAGCTAAGATCAAGGAAAGTTGTACTTCATATGTACAGAACTGTCTAAGATATTACACATGCCTAAAAGTTGGGTTCTCAGTTGTGTTGAATATTTGCAGTCAGGATAAGCCATCATTTCCATTTAGCAAGAGTATTAGCGATTTTCACATGCTGCAGCAAAATTGCTCTTGCCAGGTAGGCTCACTAAGGCACTATCCTCTTTGTCCTTAGCACAGCTTTGTTTCATAGAAGGCTCAATTTGACCCATAGCAAATGCACAAAATTTTATGGGGTGGGAGGAATAAGAGTTTAATTGACATGGGATTAGTCTGGCTTTTATTACTAATCATTGGAGAAGCCAGAAGTACTTTATGTAGGTCATCCAAAACAAGACTCAATGAATGCTTTTGCCTCTCTTCATCATCATCTGCTTTGTTTATGCCAGGCTAAAGGGAACTGTTAGTTCACACACTATGAAAGTGCTAAATGTTGCAATCCAAATTGCCTGCTGGTGGGAACTGGGACAGCTACACAGGAGAAATGAAACTGCTGCAGTTTATAACCAGATTATAGTTACATCCTGGGCTGATGTTAGTTTTCATTTCAGCAGCTAAGCCGAGTTGATTTTGTGTGATGAAACTTTACTGCGCACACCTGGGAAAAGGAAAGATGATCTGAAAATTCAGAGTTTTCATCTAAGCTACTCAGTTCCTGCTGTTAGTGTGATATTGAGTGAGTAACTTAAGTCACCTCACCTCACCTCACCTTAAACGCTTGATGAGCGAGAGATGCCTAGGGGGTTTATCCCCTTCCCCAAGATCTAAATAGCGTCTAGACACATAACATTGTTTGTTGGTGGGCTTTGATTTTTTTTTTTAATGTCTAATCCCTATGAAATTACTTCTGATCCTGGATTTTAAATTGATCTCATCTGAGATGAAGTCCTGAAGATTTTGGTGGGAAGTGAATTGTTTCTGTAACACAGCAGTTTAGAAAAAAAAAATTAAGCCAATCACAAATTTGCTTACACTAGGAACAGCCTTAGGAAGGAAGATTTATGAGCAGTTTGCCAGTGAAAGGTACATGTTGTGTTGCCATGTATCATATGGGGCTGCCATCTGTCATATGGATAGAAAATGCCTTATCTCATAGAAATGTATTAGACAGGTAGACTTGGAATATCATGACGATCTATGACAGAGTTGAATACCTTCTGGCTTGCTACACCTCTCTTTCCAGCCTAGCTTCTACTTTTCCTGAGATGAAGCCTGATCCCCTGCCACAGCTGGTTGCTCAGAGAAGTAATTTAGCCCATATTTCTTTATGTGTTTGTCTCTTTGTTTTGGCACTATGCATGTCATGGCTGCCGTTTTTATTTCTGAAACAAGTAGCATCATGATGCTAATGAAAACATGTGTTGTTTCCCACTACTTTATTTCCTAAGAGAACATCTACCATACACGGGCTGGAAATGATACATTTTTCAATTTTGAGAGTGTTTCCTAGAGGTAACATTTCCAACATGCTCAGTGGCAAATAGTCTTAGCATTAAAACTCATAAAAACGGAGAATCTTATGCTGAGCAGGTACTTGCTTCTGAGAATACATGCTGTCCTTCTGAGGTTGAGAAGTCTTTGTTGTATTAGGCATATCATTATAAATATAATGGAGGTGTCCATAATGGGGATGCCATCTTTTTATCAAATCCAGATTATATTAAGGTCCTTATTTCGATTGTACACTGTGTGTAAATAAACATCCGTTAGCATGTATCTGTCAGCATTCCCATTATAAAAAATCTTTTCAAGAAGACATAATGTGGGAGCAAACTTTAAGCCAAGCTACAAGTTCTTTGCCTTTAAATAATGGATCCGCTTAATATGCATGCTGTATAAAAGATTGTATCATTAGAGAAATTTTAAGTGATGATGTAACAGATAAAGGTCTGAGGCAATTCAGATATATATGTGTCTATCTTAGACAATTCTGTCTTTTGAATGTTGTGCATCTTTAACATTCTTCAGGTCAAATATGTGTGTAAAAAATGGCATATGACTGTGTAATATGTAGTTATAGGTGGTACGTGTCTGCTCAGTAGAGAAGAAGCAGCCTTTATATGTGTATGTGATACTGGGGCATGATTATCTGAATGTATACATGAATGAGTGGGAGAGGGAAAAGGGCTTTTGAACTGCATAAAACTGCAGCACCGAGCTGTTGGTTCTGATAATTTCTCCATGTCATACTGTTAGCTTCAGTGAGATAGCTTGTGATCTTAAGGGTTTTGCTGTACCAAATCCAGGGTGCCTGGTATTTCCAGCATTGCCTCCTGTCGGAGAGGAATTTTCATATGGATAATCACCTGCTATTGCATTGCAGTGCTGTTGCCTCACCATGGCAGGATAGGCCCATCCATCCTTAATGCACACTGCATATGCAGTGACAATGCCACAGGGCAAATCACAGCCCTGCTGTGCTGATTGCCCTACCTGAAGGGGCACACCCTACTGTGTTTGCAGAGCATGGCTCCTGAGGCTGCCTGGCAGTGTAGGCTTAAGGTATGAGCAGGCAAGGATTGCACCAGCATTCCTGCAAAGTGGTGATGGAGCTGTGTGTCTGATCCTGTCATGCATGCCCACATAATATCCAGGGCTCTCAGACAGCTTGTGCTGGAGTTTCCCCTGGCAGCCTGCATGCATTCAAGGGGAGGGTGCTGGGGGCAGTGGCTGTGGAGAGTCAGAGCATATCATGCCCACAGTCCTTCTGGGGACTGCTCTCTCCAAGGGATATGGACACAGCCATCTCATCTCATCTCTTCTCTTGGGTCCCAGGACTACATACAGTACTGAGCATGTGTCATGCGAAGTGACAGTGAGAACCTCTCAGACTATCTCAGCACAGCTTCAGTCTTACAAGAAGTCTTACAGGATGGAATCACAGAAGATTCCAGGTTGGAAGAGACCTTCAAGATCATCTAGTTCAACTGTCAGCCCAGCACCACCATAATCACCCCTAAACCAGACCCTCAGGTGACACATCCAGATGCCTCTTGAACACTCCCAGAGATGGTGGCTCCACTGCCTCCCTGACCAACTTATTCCAATGCCTAACCATTCTTTCAGTGAAAAAAGCTTATCTGATATCTAATCTGAACACCCCTGGCACAACTTAAGGCCTTTTTCCTCTTGTCCTTTTGTTTGAGACATGGCAAGAGACCAACCCCACCTCACTACAACCTCCCCTCAAGTAGTTGTAGAGAGGAGCAAGGCCCCCTCGGAGCCTCTTTTTCTATAGAAAAAGTTCCCTCAGCCACTTCTCATAAGACATATTTTCTCAACCCTTCACCAGCTTTGTTGCCCTTTTTTGGACATGAAGAAGGACAGAAACAAAATCCTGCCCCTACAAAATGCAAGGAAAGAGCAATATTTCCTTTTCCCTGTAGCAGAATGGATCTTCTGTTATTTACTGCTCTCCTTCACCTCCATCACCAACTTGGTGAATTTTACCATCAAAATGGTGGGGTCTCTAAGAAGCTGTGTCTCCTCCTCTTCCCCAGGCCAGGGCTCAGTAGTGCACGAAGCCATAATTTAGCTCTAAATGTTATTCTCAAACTCATAATTAAGTATTTATAGCCTCTTAACTTTCAACCTAAATGCAATATGATAATTACTCAGTGACTGCCTGGTTAATAATTGCTGTAGAAGAAAAAACTTGTAGCCTGGTCATTTGTGTGTGCAGCAGGACAATAAGGTACCCCTAAAATGTGCACCACTGTTGTTTTAGCCTTTTAAATTTCATTCATCTCCTTGATAATTCTGTTAAGGGCATACTAATGTCCCTTTTCAAGAAAGAAACAGAAAGATGCTATAGGCTTTCTAGTCATTGTTGTACCTATTAATTCAAATATTGTTTGAATGTGATTTAGAAAATAGAATGCAGGCTCAGCTGAATGATGATTTGTAAAGCAGAAAGAATGAAATTCCAAGGAAAAGTAAAAGAACTCCTGATTTCTATTCCACCTAAAGAGATCTTGATTTCAGTAGAAGTTTTGCCTGAGTAAAGATTTGCCAAGATTTGGACTCTCATCTTTCTAAAAGCAGTGCCTCTTGAAGGATGTTTTAAGATCTGTGCAGAACCATAGCACAGAAGAATGACAGCCTGATCCAAAACTCATTAAAATCAAAGTTGGTATTTCCATTATTCAGAAGAAGATTATAGAGTGATGTACAGGAAAATATCAGGAATTATTCCATCAGTCTTCACAGGAAAACATTCAGTTCTAAGCATTATTGTTGATGGCAACCATTATGCTTATAATTCCAAGAACAAGAGCTCTTCTTCTTAACACAGTATTAGAACAAAAAATATCTACATGTTCCTTTTTTTTTTCTTGAAGATGGTGAAACAATTACTTTAAATCATTCTTAGCAGGACAAAGATATGTCTATAATTCAATAATCTTTTGCATGAAACAGTTTTGAGGTACACTGTGATTTTTATCAAAAATTGTAAAATTCCTGTAAAATGGATATTTTTCTCATTTGATGATGAATATTTTACTCATTTGCTATTCTTCTTATAGGATGCTTTTAAGAAGTTAAATATAAAAATTATATCTTTATTTGTAACATACATTTTAGAGTAACAGAAATAAAACTCAATTTCACATGTTAAGAACATAGAATTTTGATCTTCATTACATTTTACAGCAGATATGACTGTTTTTTCCTTTTAAATTAATGCATTTTAAACAGCTTCGCTAGATGTTTGGCTTTAAAATTACAGAATAGTTTGAGTTGGAAGGGACCCCTTAATGTTCATGTAGTCTAACCCCCAAAATAATTAGTTCAAAAATTGAGTTGGCCAGCTGCATAGACATTTGATCTATTTTTCACTTCCACCTTTCCCTCTTAAAGCTACATGTCTGAGAGACTTGGGATTAGATTGCATTGAGATGCCCATTTTAACTTTCAAGGGGCTTGGTTTTCAAGGCGGAACCAAAAAGTTACCTGTTCTATGCCTACCTACCATCCTCCAGATTTCTCAAACTAGGTATCCAGAAGCATAAATCCCATTAAAAGTGTATGCTTAATTCTGGCACTTCTGTAGTTGAAAGAATATTTTCGTTGCAAAATTGAACTGGTGCAGATACATAAATCTCCAGAGATGGAGTACCAATCAGTTGAAGATGTTACTTTCACAGCTGTCTGTCCATGCTGCTAGCAGCAGCTACTGCGCTCCAACAGAAGCAGGAGAACGGGAATTGCTCAGTGCAACATGTGCGGTCTTAGTCTGCTGCTGAGTGTTGTGTAGTGAAGTATGTCTGTGAGTACTTCAAAACACTGCTTCTGGTAAGGATGAAATTATGCATCACATTGGAGCATTAACGCTGAAACTTTGCGATTATTCAGCTTGTGATTGTTCACTGTTTCATTGCTAGTCTGGATGTTGAAAGTACGCAATAGAGATAATAGATATAATATACAGACCATAATACAATGGTCTGTCTGTGTTAGGAATTTACTTGCAAGTCCTTTTTCCTCATCTCCTGACCAGTGACTTGTGAGGCTTGGAAAAACCTTGCTACTCTATATGTTCCACTTCCATTCCCCATTGCATCAAGCTACAAGTTCCCAACCTCCTCTTTGTCCCTGATGTGCTAAAATAATTACAAAGAATTTGTCTTTCCTTACAGCTCCAGAAACAGCTGTCTGAGCTGGATGAGGATGACTTGTGCTATGAATTTCGTCGAGAACGTTTCACTGTCCATCGCACTCACTTGTATTTTCTACATTACGAATACGAGCCTGCTTCAGACAATACTGATGTGACACTGGTGGCACAACTTTCCATGGACAGGTAGGGAAAATCTCTTGTTCATCTGGAAGAGTGAGAGAATTAATGTTTTCTTACAGAGAAATCTAACCATGTAATGCGTTGGAGAGAGAGAAAATGCACTTTCATAGAAATTTGGATGTTGTATTGTAAAGACCTTTCTTGAATTAGGAGTAGTGCAGGCAGATATCAGCCATGTATGCAGACTTCAGCTCTGCAGTGCACACGTGAATGTCAATAGAGTTCATGAGAGTCTGAATACTGGAACTGCAGGTGTTGCTACTTGTCAGGATTGTCAGGCATTATGGTGTATGGAGTTTTGCAGCAACTTAGGGAAAAAAAGGAGATGTTTGTAATAGAGTTAGACAAGCAGTTGTATGTGACAAGGTTTCTACATGTAGTATTTCCTCATTAGAGGACATTAGTTTTGCTTTCACTGGTATTTTCCTTGCAGAAAATTTCAATTAGTTGTTGGGAGGATCAGAATTAAGCATTTCAGTTTCAAATAAGGAAGTTGAAAATTACACTTTTTTTGTAATGTGCCAGTGTGAAATGAAAAATCTCCATTTGAGCAAAGTCATTTCATCTTTATACAAATGTTGATTTTCAGAAGAACATTTCAGCTTTTAGTTCTCATGTAAAGTGGAATTTAACTGGTATTTCATTTTGAGGGAAAAGATTCCATTTCATGACAAGTTCCACCTGCACCTTTCTGGTTCCCACCGTTGCAATTAGTTGTAATTTTTCAGAAGCTCTGAAAGTGCAGTCTGGTTCAGCTAGCTTTGTGAAATTTTGGAATTATAGGTCTCCTTTTTTCTCCAGTTTCTCAGTTCAAATTCAGTCCAGACTTTTTAGTTACTGCTACCAGAGTGTGTTGCAAAACAAATCAGAGCTCCTTGAATATTAGCCAGAAACTGATTATTTCCTTTAGTATAGCACATACAGAATACAACGTGACCTGTGAATAACACCACCGCTACACTAGTAGAAGGTCAGCAGTATTTTTCAGGAGGGTTACAGAAATTGAGATCAACAAAACATTTACAGTCTGCTTTGAAAACAAACAAAAATGAATGAGGAGTATTCTGTTCCACCGGTGTCTCAACACTGCATCCTGCACATTGTGCTATGATTTGCTATGTGCATCGGTGTCTGTTCTATTGATTTTTAATTGAGGAAACATTTCTTAAGTGTTCACAAACCTTTGAGTAAAAAACTGAAATAAATTAAGCCAGACCCTGAGTGAGTGCCACGGTAAATTACTAAAGCTGATGTGTGCACATGGTATATTTTCCCCCCAGAATTTAATTCAAAAGAATGAGCTGGGGCTCAGTGCTGATTCACTGGCACTGATGCAAAGTCTGAGCATCTGTTTCCCTTTCTGGATCCTCACTGGGGCACATGTTTTTATTGATAGACAGAACCACACATTTTTATTCAGGAAGAACAGCCTGAACAGTCCTGATACTGTGCAGGAAAAATCTTCCCTACTTCACTGATGTGTTGCTATAAATTATTGATTTGAGTTGGAAATACTTTCTTTCAGCTAAAATCAATAAATAATATTATACCAAAGAGCTGTTTAGCTGCTTCGTTTTCTTTCATATCTTTCAGTTACTGTCTTATTTTTTTATCTTCTTTAAACCACTTTTATTAAATTCCTCCAGCGCAGCTGTACACATATAAGAATAGTGTCTCAGATGTAAGATGACATGAACATAAACAATGTGCTGTACACTGCGTTCCTGCATTGTTCTTTGAAATGATTATCTGAGATGAGGAAAAGCAAAAAGCAACTCCCAGTATCTCCAGTTACAGTCTTGTTGGAGATGAGACTTAGCTGACTATCGTGA
Organism: Sclerurus mexicanus; assembly: GCA_013396755.1. Taxonomy (NCBI): domain Eukaryota; kingdom Metazoa; phylum Chordata; class Aves; order Passeriformes; family Furnariidae; genus Sclerurus; species Sclerurus mexicanus. The sequence continues at coordinate 635,825 of VWZF01005843.1, read as the reverse complement.
CACACTTACGTTTGCTTGCTCTATAGGCTTGGGGAATGGAAGAGAGGGATGCCATTTAGGAGCTAACATTATTGTCTTTAGATGGAAGCTTTGAGACAGACTTCATTTATTGTTGTTCATTATTGGTTAATTGTCATCTTTTATACTGATGTGGCATTTCCTTGAATAATGGCTTGGTTGCATCGCTGTGGTTTTCATGCATTTGTTTTTGCTAGGCCTTTTTAAAGGCTTGGTGTGTACCTGCGGTTCAGAAATCAGAGTAGCAGTTACCAAAATGTGAGGTCAAGATGTGTAAAAGGAAAGAAGTGGTTAGCAATATACTGCTTGAAATCTGAGGAGAGAATGAATTGGAAATCAATTGAGTATTCTTAAGAATAAAAATAAAAACAAAGAATGTCACAAAACAGTTGAATTCCAACAAAATTCACTTAGCTGAAACAGACCTTCAAAAAAATTTACCAACTAACTGATGATCTCATTGTTATGCAGTACAGAAGTAAGTTTTCTCTAGAGTCCTTAAGGGAATGCATTCCTCAAGACCACTAAACAAAAACAAAATAAGTTGGTCATGTTGTGCTTAGAAACTCATAATTCTAAGTTTTATGGTCAAAGGGGACTGTTATAATAGCATACAGAAACCAGATTATGGAGCATCACCTAGCATATAGTCCCTGTATCAAACTCAGGGAAGTGGAGCCTGTCAATGAGAACAACAGAGCAAAATGGAGTATTCTGAAGGATACTAAGCTGTCCAGTTGGAAAGTTACACCCCCAAAATCCAGTTTTCATTTAGCTATCATGAAAAGCTTTGCAGGCATTATCAGGTGTGCTGTTTAAATAAGTTATGTATGACATTTGTCCATGACATTGAGTCCTTAAAAGGCAGTTTGCTGCATTTTTTTACTAGGCAAGTATTCCATTTTTAAAAGGATGCCCTAAATCTGAGTGCTGGTGGATTGGAGTCTCCTGATTAATAGGTTTCCACTATGTTGGAAAAAGAAAAAATAAACCAACAAGAGTTTTTCCCAATTTATTATTTCTGTAATCAGAAGTCTAAAGTCTTCACATACTTTTTAGATATCTTTTTATCAATTTGTGTTTTGAATTTGTCCGTATGTTTCAGGTAGATAATAGCCTTTGTTTCAATAATAGATAAAAAGAAAATAATGTACCAAGTGTAGACTAGTAGAGGTAATATCTCATATCTAAGGAAAAATGATTATATCATCTTAGATGTCATCACAATCATTCAGAAATGCAGGAAAATTAATGTTATGTCAGACTGTGTGTTTACTGGTATGAGTGTATCATCCCTTTCTTTTGTAAAGCTTAGGGAGATAGTAGGAAGGGGAAATTATTTTCTCTGATTATGATGATGCAGAAAACTTTTCATGTGTTTTATATAAATATTAATAGGAAAAATCCAGTAATGTGGATTTGGAATGGAGAGAAGATCATAATTGTCTTCCTAATTTTTAATAGAATATCTGGCTAGGCTGCGTAGGTTCATTTCCCTTTGTATTATCTCGAGAGGCTTTCTAATCAGTCCTCCCTGTATTTTTGTATGGCACATCTCAATCTCTAGGCAATTCTCTATAAATTATCCAAAGTGCTTAAACGATTTGGACCAGGCTGGGTTTGATTTATGTTTGCGAATGAATCTTTTGTTGTCGTTTTCATCAATAGTTTTGTAAGTGCTGGAATTTTTTTTTTTAAATATACATCAATACAACCTGTTTTGAAAATGATTTAATGACTTTTGAGATACTGCTAAAACATGTACAAGTTAGTACTTTTAATGATGGTTTTGTCTGAAATGTTCTTTTGATATTCTACAGCAATGCCATGTCTTTCCTTCCTTCCCTCCTTACTCCATATTAAAAGTAAATCCCATTTCTATCAACGTGTCATCCTTTTGCCCTCTCCCCAATAGTGAGTCTTCTTCTAGTTAATTCAAATGTTCACATAAGTCAGTATTCCCTCGACCTGTCAATTTTAACAGCTCGTAAGATCTGACTAACTGCCTTACAAAAATTTGGGGAAGCTTTTCCTAAACAGGAGGTAAAATTATCTGCGGGACTGTACACCTCTATCCTCCACAAGCTTGTTGAAGAACACTGTAGTATGTTACTGGGTGAGAATGGCTTGACCTGAAATGTGAATTGGGCACTAGACACTTTTGAAGATTATGAGATCCCTATCCTGTAAGTAAGATCCACGTGGACAGATCCCTGCAACTGCTCAAAGCTCCCATCAGATATCTGGGTATCCCATCATCCGTGTGGGTTTTCCTGCAGCATCAAAGCTTTTGGCAGAAAACGATGGTGTTGATTTCACTGAGCTTTAGGTATCTGAGTTGTGGATATGTGTATCTGAGCTAGGACCACCTTAGGTTCCCTTGGATTCAGTGAAATAGGCATATCTAGGGTGCTGTCCATCTGTCCAGGAGACACGAACTTCCCATCTTAGACGAGATGACTTGTGCCATAGAAATATTTATTACTTTTCAGAGCACATAAAGTGTCCCCAATCTATGTCACTTAGAGAAAGATATCTGCATTTCATCAGGTGAACCCAGGCAAAGAGTCCCAGACAGGAAGATAGCTTTTTCTTATTCTCACCCTTCCTCTTTCAGGCTCCAGATGCTTGAAGCCATCTGCAAACACTGGGAAGGTCCAATCAGCCTGGCACTCTATCTTTCTGATGCAGAAGCCCAGCAATTTCTGCGCTACGCTCAGGGCTCGGAAGTACTGATGAGCCGCCACAATGTTGGCTACCATATCGTGTACAAGGAGGGCCAGTTCTATCCTGTGAATCTGCTGCGGAATGTGGCCATGAAACATATCAGCACACCATACATGTTTCTGTCCGACATTGACTTCTTGCCCATGTATGGACTCTACGAGTACCTCAGGTAAATGGACAGTGAAGGGATTCCCACTGTCACCTGTGATTTCAGCCTTTCCACAGCTCACCCTTCTCACATACTCCCATAACAAAGAAGTTTAAGCAGATCTGAGAGAGGCAACTTATAGATGTTCGAGGTGTGACGATGCCCAGCAAGGCACAAGAATTTTTAGAGTAGAGGAAGGGGCTGTCACTGGAAGTAAAGCAGTATGGTTATGAAAGGAAAAACTCAGGTCTAAATATGATGCCTGTTAGCCATTAGAAGAATTTTCCTGGAGCTGCATAAGAATCAGTTTGAAAATTGAACTGGATTAAGTATTATTATATGTCCAAGAGCATCGTGTATTAGCAGGGTTGTGAATCAGGCGATTTGTCTAAACATCTCTGGTTCTTAATGTCAGTGACAGAGAAAACATGCAAAACATTACGGAACTCATTGTCCATGTGACACACTCTTAATCCAGTTCCTTATCTTGAAAAGAGGTTGTGAGTCTAACCAGCTCAAAAATATGACTGCAACACCAGCATCTGTCAAGGCAAAATAATTGGCATAAGGAAACTGGGAGTGGTAACATCAGTGCCCATTGTATGATAATGCATGTGACCGGGTTGGGCTGAGCAAAATACAGACCTCTTATCCATTAACTGAGCTTTTTTTTGTAATAAAGACCTTTTTCCCCTGCAGAGGCTGGTCATCTGAGGCCAAAGCATAGAGCAAGGAGGACACCCTGTGGCCAGACAGGAGGATGTCAGTTCCTTTGTGCTGCCCCGTTTTGCTTTTCGTCTCTGTTCTAATTTTGAAAAAGTTGATCAAAGTGTTCCAGCAAGGGCCTACCTGTAGGTGTTCCCTTTTAGTTCATAAACCCGGGGTTTTGGAGTGTAAAGGAAAATACACCTTCTGGTATCATAAACTTATGGAGGAATTTCTTTGTTTCAGGCTTAACAACAAGGCACATATAGGGCCAAATTCACTGTTCAGGGGGATGGAGCACCTCTTATGTGAGGAAAGGATCAGAGAGTTCGGGTTGTTCAGCCTGGAGTAATGAAGGTTCTGTGAGACCTTTCTACAACCTCTCAGTACATAAAGGGCACCTATAAGAAAGATGAGGATGAACATTTTAGCAGGACCTGCTGAGGTAGGACAAGGGGAATAGTTTTAAACTAAAAGAGGGTAGATTTAGATAAGATATAAGGAAGAAGTTTTCTGCAATGAGGATGGCAAAACACTGGAAGAGGTCACCCAGAGAGGTAATGTGGCAACCTTCAAGGTCAGGGTGGACAGGGCTCTGAGGCCCTGCTCACTGCAGGGAGGTAGGAGGAGATGGTCTTTAAAGGTGCCTTACAACCCAAACAGTCTGTGGCTTCTAAGACACTGGATATCAACCGTATTATTGCAGTATTATGACAGTGTGTGAGTTTGTTTTCTCCGTGGTTTAGGGACATTTCGTCTGAGGACTCCAAAATAATTATTTCCCTTGCACACATTAGCTATCTCGAGATACATGTAGGGAGACTTGTTGATACTTTCTCTGTTCTTCGATGTTAGTGTTGCATACTGTTACATTTCTTCAGATCAATGCTGGACTCAATAAGGATAGCAGCTGTTGATATTTTTATTGCTAAGAAAAGGAACTTGTTCTTCCATGCTGCTTCACGGTGCACTGATGGGAGCCAGCAATGAAAGGAAGAAGAGAGAAGACAGAATGATGTACCACAATATCCTTGAGATACTACAACCATAGAAATAATTCTCATATGGTGATAATGTATTACAGAAGTAAATGCACAGAGATGCATTGGTGATGTTTCAATAAAAGAAACAGATTCTGTATGAGATCTGTTGTATCTGAGACATTGTGTTACTCTGACAGCCTTTTGTGAGGCCCATACCACCTTAACTCTGTGAGTCTCTATTGCCTGGGAATATTGGAATTGCTAATTTGCTACTACCAGCTCTATAAAAGGGAGTGGATTGTTTTTGCATGTGGACTAGAGACTTCTGTTGATTTTCAATAATGATTTTTCTAAACAAAGTAGCAGGGAGGTGCAGTGAGATTATTTTAAATATGGATACCCTGCGTCTTTCTGCATTGACTGTTCCCACTGCCTCTGCAAGTAGCTGATTAGTGCTATTTATCTGAATGGCAGCAATTGTTTTTTGGAGAGATGTACAAACAGTTTCATCTTCATTTCCTCAGACAGAACAACTGTAAACAAATAGAAATAGTGTGGTATTTCAGGCATCGCTTTGTACAGGATGAGCCAGACAAGTCCCTCTCACTGTGAGTTTGCTGATTTGCATATTATTGCATATTGTGTCTCTGCAGATAATATATTCTCAGAAAGAGAGGAATTTTGAAAAACATTTTCAACATACTTTGAATGTGTTGTAGGTGAAAGGTTAAGGTCAGTTTTGAAGGAGAAGGTGTTGGAGCTGGTGGTTACCTGTCCCTGTATCTATCTGTTGCTAGCACTTAGATTGGTAAACTAAAAGAGGGTAGACAGCTGCTAAGTAAGACAATTTCAATGTTTTTTATCTCCATCAAACACCGTTTTAGTCCTGCCTTACTCTTCTGTGAAGTGCAAAAGGAAAGAAATGTATCATTTAAAGATTTCCTGTTTACAAAACTCAGAGACTTTCATGGTCTGTACTGAGTCAATGTCTTTTGTTGCCTTCCCTCATTCATTACTGAGGTCATCTTGTCATTGCCCCAGAAGTAAAGGCTTCTTCTAGTTGCTACAAGTAAGGTGTTTGGGTCATCCTACAGTGGCTTCTCGCATAGAATAACTAGGCAGGCAGCTTATCTACAGTTGTCACAGCTAGCATTAAAGTTCTTTCATAACACGTTTGTGTAAAATATGGCCTTTATTTCCAGTGACACATTTAGCATGAACTGGGACCTGGCATCCAATCTCTCTCTGCAGGTTTTACATCCGTCCCCTGCAACATGAATTGTGAAGTATTTCTGGTTGTTTTGCAGCATCTCATCAAGAGACATAGTTCAGGTTGTGCCTACTGTGCCTCTCAGGCAGCCAGCAATAGGACAAGGGGGCACAGGCTTAAGTTCTGCCAGGGGAAATTTAGGTTGGATATTAGAAAGAAATTCTTTACAGAGAGACTAATCAGGCACTGGAATGGCCTGCCCAGAGAGGGGTAGATTCACCGTCTCTGGAGGTTTTTAAACTGAGATTGGACGTGGCACTTGATGCCATGATCTAGTAAACAGACTGGATCAAGGGTGGGACTCGATGATCTCGGAGGTCTTTTCCAACCAAATCAATTCTATGATTCTACTGGATTTTATTTTGTGGTAGCCTTTGTAGGCTGTGCATTCATTGCTTTTGCAGAGAGGAAGAGCATTCGACTGAATTTAACAGTGGACTGACAACTCTTACCACAAGCTCTGTGACTGCTATGTTTGTTTTCTCCAACCAGCCACTTACTGGGTCCTGATGGTGGAAGCTAATTTGAATTAGTCAACTCTTTTTTTCCTTTTTTCTTTTCCTGAGTTCAGTGCTTTAGGATTAGGTTGCAATTCTTTCTGTGTCTGAGCTTCTTGATCCTCCAGAAATAGGAATGATATTACTATCTGTCTCTGTGAGGATGAGAATTCTCTATTAATTTTTGAAAATAAGTACAAAGATGAGAAGATTGATATCAACATGCTGCAGTTCATTCAACTCATGAGGAGACTCTTGTGATTTAAGATTCATTTCTTCACTGCTTTGCAAAAAATACGGTTGACTCGTAGATTTAAAATTTAACCCAACCTTCACTGTGTCAGAATGACATACATCAGGTTTGAATACAAAGATACTTGGGAAATGGTTTCCTGGACAACACTAGCAAAGAGAGAGCTCTTCATAAAATCATAGATCTTTATTTTGGGGTTTGGGAGAAAAGGACAGATAAAGGAAAATGGATACTGAATCAATATTACTAAATCCAAAAACCAGCCCTCATAAGGATAGTGCAGGAATTACAAGGTTTACCCAGTCCTAGTTTGCAAAACAACAAAATGTATTTCCTACATTATATTTGACATATCAGGCAATACCAACAGTAAAACTTTTCCTATTCAAAGTATCACAGAACTGGTCAACCAATAAATGGTACCCCCACTCCAAACAGGAAAAAAGTCACAGAAAATGAAAAGTTAGATTTGCTTCCAGTAGGACGAGGTTAGATTTTCAGCTGGTTGTCCAAGCAGCAGACCACCAGCCAAGCTATCAGAAGAAAATGGAATGTATTTTTTTTCCTCTACCAAGTCTCCGCCATTTAAATCACAGTTTAAATGTCCTCTGTTGTCCTTTGTTGCTCGTGGTCAACACCTGGATGCCAGTACTGATTCCTTCTTCCCTTTCCATTAGTCCTCTATGTCACCTAGTCCACATCAAAGGCAGGTGATCCTACTCCAAGATCAGGGCAGCTGGACTTGTTGTCTGAGTGTGTCTCAACTTTTGGAGAGCCCCTCCACTTTGACCTTACTGACTGTGCTGGATCTAGCTGAGGTGGAGTTCATTTCCCCATAGCAGCCCTCACAATGCTGTGCTTTGCTTTGGTAGCTAGAAAGGTGTTAATAACACACCAGTGTTTTGGCTACTGCTAAGCAGCACTGGCACAGCATCAGTGCTGTCTTTCCAACATTCTGCCCATCCTCTGGGGGTGGGCAAGATCTTGGGAGGGGACATAACTAGGACAAATGAGCCAAATTGACCAAAGGAATGTTCCATACCATATGACATCACCTCAGATATAAAAGTGAAGAAAAGGAGGGGGAAGGCAGAGCATTCATTACTTACAAGGTTTGCGTTCTGGAGAAACTGCTGTGTGTGCTGGAGCCCTGTTTTCCAGCAAGTGGATGAATGTCACTTGTAGAGAAGAAGATATCTTTTTCTCTTTCTTTGTGCATGCACAACCTTTCACTTTTGCTTTAGTAAACTGCCTTATCTCAACCTCTGTGTTGCTTTTCATCTTTATTTTCTTTTCCCTGTCCAGTTGGGAAGGGGAAGTGATAGAGCAGCTTGGTCGGCAAATGGCATCCCACCAAGATCAACTCACTATACCAACATGCACCCCAGATACTCACATATCTCTTGAAAATATTACTGCAGAGATTGTCCTGTTATTTATTTTGCTTTGGAAATATCCCCACCAGTATTCTGTGTTTGACTGTATCGACTACGAGTGTCTTGTTTTCAGACCTTTGCTTGTCTCCACTTACATAACTTCTCATGTTGTCCTTTAACAGTGCAAGTGATTTCAGGGTCTTTTATCAGTTTGTTCCCTCTACCTTTTGATTTTCTTCATGAAGGTACTGTCATCTATTCCTTCCAACAGTTTGGCCGTTAACATCTGTATGAAATTTGCAGGTGACAAGAACAGAGGAGTGTGCAGAAAGGATTGTTGATATCCACAACATTTTTGAGGTTGTATCCCATATCTTAGAGAATAAGTTATGTTTAACACTAGTTTCAACACAGCGTGCTTTGTCTGAGTTTTTGCTGTGATCTGTGCTTGATACCTGTGACTGTTTCAGCTTTGGTCACCTTCAGACTGTAAGCTTTGGTGGGCAGGATTGTCTCCTACTCTTCGATAGTGCCAAGCATAGCAAGGCCTTGAATTTTGCCTGGGACTTTTGAGCTCTCCATAAAAGAAAGTTATAGTAACAGCCATAAATGGAAGCTCATGTTTCTTTGCAGAGCCGGAAGGGCGAGCATCACTGCAAATGTTACCTGCTCCTTCCTAGAACTGAATCCCCAAAGATGTACTGCTCAGGGCTGACAGATTGCACAGAGACCAGAAAGCCTCAGATTTTGGAAGAGAAATTATATTAGTATGCCCTGCTTTCAGAGAAAGTGTGAAGGGGAAGAAACATTTTAAAACATCATGAAGACAGTATACTGGCACTGCTCAACAATTCTGGAAGGTCACAAAGGCTGATTGTGACATGCAGATATCTTGGTCATTGATGATGGTGAGGGAAAAGCTACTGAAGAAAGTACAAAACCAGTTATAATAATATGCTGTTAAAATCCTTCAGTTGAGAAAAGTTAACTGGAATGTGTCAGTGGCTCTTTAAACAATGCAAACTGCAGTAAGGAGCTGAGAACAGATTGCTTTTTATAGAACAGGCCTATAGGATGGTATGAATTCTCTAAAATTCAGATTTTATTAAATAGTCATGCTCTTCTTTTGCTCTGACAGCAATATAAATGAATTCTAGATATTCTGGGCCTAGAAAAATTATTTGTTTGGTCCTTCTGTTATTAGGACAGTGATACCAATTCCTTCAACTTATAAGGCTGTAGAGAGAGTTTGCTGCTTGTCAACATTGTCCTTGATTGTCTGTTGCAGTAACATAAAAGTCAGGACAGTGAATCCTGTTAAGAGGAACTGACTTTGACAGGGAGAGAGAGGCATATTTCTTGTATGAACTACAGAGATAATGAAAGGAAAATTGAGTAAGGGTTATTTCTAATGAAAAGATAGTAAGATTCAGTTGGGGGATGGAAAAGTAAGTTCTTTTTCTTTGAGTTTCAGTTTGTTAGGAAAGAATAGACTGAACACCTCTGGCAGGCAGGGTGAGAGATTGCCAAGCTGCTCCTCTCCTGTGACAGTTGTCCTAAGGTCCCTGCCTGGAAGAGACCTGATGTGCAAAATGCATGTGTGCACACACCTGTCATACACCAGAAGAGTCTCTGCACTGAACAACTTGAAGCAAAAGAAAGGAAAAATCAAAGTATCCCAGTCTACCCAGAGTATAACTTTTCTCCTCTGACAATAGTCTCTTTGCCTTGTGTACAGAGCCAAGCACAAATGAGCTCTGATCTCCAGGCGCTACCACGTGCATCATCAATTATACTCAACAAAATACTGCTGAAGTACAGTTTTGCTGATTGGTGCTATGTCCTGTTGCAGTATATCTGTGCCTTGAACAATGCCTGACCATCATGACAACAGTGTTCTCAAGAGCAAGTATCTGGTTCACAGTGGTATTAAGGTAACCCTCACTTTTCAGGACATACAGAGGTAAAATTCAAGGATGATGGCACAGCATAGCACAGAGAATAATTAGGCTGAGGTGCAACCAACCTTTCCAGCTCCTCATGTTGTAAAGTCCCACTGAGTCCTGGATAAATCCCATTTTTTTAGAACTGACATTGGCTGGGCAGCTCTTTCCCATATATGTAGTAACATTCAAGTATGTTTCTCTTAAAAGGGTGGTCAGTTGGCCATGTTCAAAGTGCTAGTTCTGCTCTGTACACCTCTGGACATGCAGGGCAGCACTGATCAGTCAAACACACAAGTCTATCTGGAACTGTGTTTTCTCCTTGCACTTAGAGCAGCAAACCAAAAGCAGAAGAAAATATGAAGCACCCCTCGGGAAAAATATGGGCCATAGCAACATTTACAGTATCAAACTGCCCATTCTCTGCACTTTGTTTTGAAAAGCCAAGTCATTTGCTTAATTTAAAATTTTTCTGCTTTTATTTGTTTTTTCTCTTTGCTAGGAAGTCTGTCATCCAGCTAGACCTAGCTAACACCAAGAAAGCTCTGATTGTACCTGCTTTTGAGACCCTACGCTATCGCCTCTCCTTCCCCAAGTCAAAAGCAGAGCTGCTGTCTATGTTGGACATGGGAACCCTCTTCACATTCAGGTAATGGAAAGTACTTTTGAACCGGTGGTCATTATATCTATTTTTTACGTTCTTGTGAATATTTGGTTCTTTTCTCTCACTGTCATCTCCATTAAAAAACCTATTGGAATTTTTTCCCCTTCTCATAGAGAAGCAGCGAACAGAATCATATGTGGATATATTCCATCTGTAAGCTCACCATTTTACCTAGTATTATAGTCTTCTACTGAAGGACTTCAGTTGTTAAATTTAATTTGTTTTATTTTCATCATATTTTATTGCGCTACAAAATCAAGTGTGACCATTACACTCATGTGCTTATAATTTACTTTTTGGCTGCCAAATACTATCTGGATAGCTGTGTCTTCTCATGTGACCAAAAGTTCCGCATCTGTGCGCATTGGTTCTCTTCCTTACTGACTTACTGGAAAAACAAATGCAGGCTTGTCATATGCTATTTTAAAGTGTGAAACAGCCACCTAAATACCTAGAGTTTCTCTGTGCAGAGGTAAAAGAGTACTCTGACTAGAAGTTAAGAAGCAAAGAACACCTAAATTTGGAGCACCTCTCTGAAGCAGACTCCTTTTGTGGCTGTGAACAAGTCAATTCTATTAATCTGCCAGACTCTTCGGTTTCAAAATGCGACTACCAGGGGTTAACCGTCTCTTGGGTGTGTGTGGTAAGGTCTGATTAGCAGACATTTGTAAAGCATCTCAGTGATGGGAAGAGTACAATATGGCCTTGTGATGTTGCACAGAGAGGGGGCTTAGGAGACCTATGTTCTCTTCTCAGCTCCACTACTGCCCTGCTGGGAGGTGGTACATGAATCACTTTGCTTTCTTACATCTCTGTTCTCCATCTCTGAAATGCAGGTAACAATGTTCACCTCTTCTTTTTACAGTATTTTGAGATCTAGAGATAAAAGCTAGGTATTATCCATGACCAGTGGAGCTCTCTGTCACCTCTCCCATCCTGCTCTTACTTTAGAGCTTTCCTCACGCTTTTTCCATTCCCTATGTTACACACCTCTCTTGTTGCAGCAGCCACCCTTCCCTCATGTGGTTGCATGCACATGTCATAGCAGATAGGCTGTGTGAGTCTGGAAAACATAATTCTGACACTACCTCTACCAGTGATTGCCTTGAAATAGAAACTTGAGGGAAATGAGAGAGGCATACCTCTGGAAAATTACTTAAGGATACTGATAGAGCAAGTACTTTCATTCTGCCATCGCTCTTTAACAGTCAAAAGACATAAAAATTAACAAGAGATCTGTTGATAGAAAATAATTGTCTCTCCTGTAGTTGAAAGAAAAATCCTTCCAGTGGAAAATAACACCCTCAGGATTTTCAGATGTTAAATTCCACCAACAGTCATACTTTCAGCTTGCACAGCAGTGGCCTTCCACTGCCGATTTCATCTTCAAGCTAAACAGCATGCTGGTGTGTTACATACACAGCCGGACTTGCAAATCCTTTCTCAAGTCTCACTCAGGCAAAAATGTCTTTGACATCAGTGGGAGTTTTGCCTGAGCAAGGTTAAATAAGAATTGAAGGACATGCAGTCTGTAGCTGGTGTACATATTAATGTAAGATACATTTTACAAATGCTTCCCCAGTTTTTTTTGGCTCATTTCATTGCTCAAATCTATCAACGGCCACAAAGCAACTGTGATCTGGACTGAGAATTTCCACCTCCACCTTCAAGGTGCTTTAATAATGCTGCAATTCGATGCTGAGCGGGTGGGAGTGAACTGGGGAGGACTGCTGTGACAGTGATTGCTGAGAGTGCCTGCAGCATCCTAGTCCCTCACACCACATGGTAGATTACAATCTTCCCCTTATTGAAATTGCTTTTGTCACCTCTTTTCTAAATGGTGACCTTTTCTACCTCTGGGCAGCTAAGAAGTACAAAACAGCTCTCAATTACATCCCTCAGTCACCACTAGAAGAAAAGAGAAGATGTGTGAGCATCTGTGCCTGGCAAGGTATGCTGTGTGGAAGCCCCTGTGACAGCGGGATGCTCTGTGCCAGCTTGCTGGCTGCATTTGCAGGTGCTGGCTGTGGGGGATGTGCCCACTCAGTGCCTGGGTAATAGCTGATGAACCACAAATGTACTACCAACACACTTTCAGGCACAAGGGCAACCACAGCTGGTAGGAGACATCATCATATGGAGAAAATAGAAAAAAGCAACAACTGATTAACTAATTAACTGATTGCATCCACAATCCAGTAAAATGTTTAAGCATCTGAGAACAGCACTTGGGAACTTTTGGTTTCACCAAATCATCTTTTTCACTGAAACAGGGATGAGGAAGGGAGGAAGAACACTCTGAGAAGAGTTATTATTTCATTTTGTTAACTTTAGCAAAGTTTCCAATTGTTTTCATATTTTATTTTAATTAAAAGCAATTAATAATGCAAGTAAAATGAAACATTTGGTGCAAAGTGGAGAAAGAAGGGGTGTGGTGTTTTCCAGTTGTATTCCATGAAGCGCAGGAAAGAAACTCATAATCATTTTATGGAGGTCAAATTATCTGGTTTGGATTTGTCAAAACTGCCAGCATAATGAAATATATGTTGTTCACAATTTTCACAAAGTTCTCCAGGGATTCAGTGAGTTTCAGTGTGGTCTTAAAATTCCATGTATATTTAAATTTTGAGTGAGAAGGGCCTGAGCAGGAAAATTGCATTTATTCATTTTTCCCATGAGAAGGAAGACCAATATAGACAATAAATGACTTCTCACAACTACTTCACCAGTAGTAGTCTCTTGGAAACAGCTCATCCTTTAATGGTAACTTCCTCTCTATGAACATCCACATAATGGTGTCTGCTTATCTTCCTTTGCAATACATATCATGTAGTGATCAGCCATCAGCCAGGTCCTAGTTCCAGCAAATTATCTGTGTATGTGTGTGTATATATATAAGCCAGGTATATTGTATGTACAGATACGTATGTAATCCAAACTCTCACGATTCTTGTTTTCAGTCTAATTCCTCCTTTATAACTAATGTGTGCACACCTCATTTGAGCATCCTGTACTCGTTTTCCTCTTTGTCCTGACCTTAGCCATCCTTTTGCCTTCCTCTTTCCTTCTATTCATATCAGTCACTCTGCAGAGGCAAGTAAGTAATCGCTGGTTTTGTTTTGTACAGTCAGGTCTGTTCATTCCTTTCTGCTTTGTTTTGTCTCTGCAATCCCAATTCCATATTTTTCCTTCCCTGTCTCTTCACAATTACTTATTTTTCCCTGCTGTTTAGCTCTCTTGACTCACAGAAGTTATACTTGAGCTGCTGTAAGTTCTTACATTGATATCTCCAAGAAAGGGTGGAAAGAAATTGAAGGTTTTTTATGGTTAGTGTACTGTTACCCCCCTGTTTAAATCAGTGGGAGAGTGTTACTAGAAAACCAGCATTTAGCTGCTTCTCTGCAGGAATCTCTCAATTAACCAAAGTTTGTACAGGGTTTTGAGGATACAAATCACTTCGTAAGTGTTTAGTAGTCATTATTATTATTATTATTATCATAATTAATTTCAAAATGCCAGAGGTAGGATTTTGAAAGATATAGCACCCTTCACAGTCCTATATAATTTTAAACCCCATATTGTGATTTTATTTTTTTTCCAGCATAGATAGCTGCACATGAGTGATGGGGTAGGTTACCCACTCATTTCCAAAAGAGGCAAAGAGAAGGGATAGGTTTTTTGGAGATGATTCCAAAGGACATTAAGGATTATAAGCATCTTTGTGAATCTGGCACTTCTTTCTAATAATATCTGGAGAATTAATTCTCTATCAGTTTTTTTAAATACAGAAAGGTTTTGTTTTTCCAGGTCCCCAAGCCAGATATCTAAAAGTGATGAAGGCTTTTTACAGTTTAGAAAGGCAGCCTATGAAGGACCATACATTACCTGGGACTCCAGTGCTATCCTAATAATACTGTCCTCCTGCACTGCCCTGAACAAGGAGAGTCAGCAAAGCTGAACACCTCTCTGTTTCTCCTGTTACAAGCCATACAAATACACAGTTCAAGTGAAAACTCCTAGGCTGTGATTTTACATCCCTGGTTTTGGCAATGGCTTACAATATTACAAGGATTTCTGGGATTGAAACATTACCTCAGGTCATAATCTTGCAATATTTAATGGTCAAATACCTTCACTTTTAGCATATGAGTCATCCCTGTGAATTCAGTGTACCTTGCTTTACAAACTGGCAGGATATTTGTTTTGTCCCTTCTGTTGCATATCTCAGTGTTGTAATACAGATAATTGCTATGCCTTTGTTTCATTATTTAATCTATGAATCTGCAGAAAGAGCTTGTCTCATTGATTTGTGGAAAATGTTAGAGTAAGTGGGCGAGAGAGTCATTGACCCTGGCACTAATAGGGTGGATTCAAGCCGTGCTAGGAAGAGACTTGCTGTGACCTAACAAGATTAGCCAAGTATAAAAGGATCTTTTTCTGTAAATCAAATTGATTACCTTACTGAGGATCACATGAGTACTCCCCACAATGTAGAATGTACGGCAGAAAGCCTTTATGTAATATTTTACTTATTAATTTAAATATGCATCTTAGTTCCTGCCATAATAATAATAGCAATTAGTAAAACAGAACATCTATCCAGAGCTGCAGGTGTCTCTCATGCAAATTATAAAATTGCATATAAAACAGATCGTGAATGCCACTGTGGTGTAGAAATAGCTAATTTTAAGGACCTTGTCTGAGCTACAGATTTTCACACCGATTTTAGAGCACCTACCAATACAGCCACTTGGTTGCCAGGAAGGAGACACAGCACTTTGTAGTGCGGATGAATGTCACTGTACTTTGTAATTGTTTCTCACATTTGCATGAGGTGGTGTTTTCACACTATCCTTCACTGACTAGGGGTGTTTAAGCACTGAACTCTGGGAAGCGTGCTGGAAATAGTCCTAGAAATTGCCTCCAATATGTCCTGAAAACGATGATGTGAACTGTAAGCTAATGTCCTTATTTTTGAGCATTTCATCTAACAAGTAACGTTTTGTTACCTTGCCAAGATGCGTTCTGTCTAATTGCCTCCCCACGTCCCTGCCATTTATGTCTGTTTAAGGTACCACGTCTGGACAAAAGGGCACGCGCCAACAAACTTTGCCAAGTGGCGAACAGCCACCACCCCCTACCGCGTTGAGTGGGAAGCAGACTTTGAGCCATACGTCGTCGTGAGGAAGGACTGCCCGGAGTATGACAGGCGGTTTGTTGGGTTTGGCTGGAACAAAGTAGCTCACATCATGGAACTGGATGCACAGGTGAGGAGATGACAAATGCGTATCCCACCCAGGGCTGTGCAGCAGGGTTAGTAAAAATGAAATCTGTGCCCCGTAGAAAGGCTTCAGGCTTTGCATCGCCAAAGTGCTCATCTGGCCTTACTGAGCTCCTTAATGAGTGCTTCTTGAGTTGGGAACACTCAGTTTAATCTTTGTCATGTATTAAGTGGAGAACTGAGTCTGAGTTAATTTATTTGTCAGTGCTGAGAAAGTTGTTGTTTCGCAGTGGCACAGCCCCCGCAGTGCCCTCCTCCTGACCGAAGCATTGCAGCACTTGTTGCCAATCCCTTCACTTACTAGGGAATCTGTAGACCCAGATGGATTTTTTTCAGTTAAGCAGAGGTTGGTGAGTCCCAAATGCTAATTTAGAATTCAAAAAGTAATCTTCAGTTGAATCCAAGGCAAGCATCTTCAATTTCTGGCTGGGATTTACTGCACATCACTGCAAAGTCAAAGTTTTTACATTTCCAAAGTCTGAGGCTACGGAGCAGAGTCTAAAGGATCCAGGTACTTGAGCCTTGGGCTACCTGTCTCTTGGATCTGTGACTTCGTATGAAGCTGCGGGGCAGAATTTATAAGAATAAGGATACAGAGAAAGCTCAGGAGTCCCAGACTGGCACTAGAGCTCTCAGAGCTGCCAAAGTCCCTGCAACCAACCTGGGTCTTAGAGGCTGGCAGTGACTGTGGCTCCATGGGAGCCCACAGTGCTGCTGCTCACTGAAAAGGCAGGGTTTGCATCACCCCACTGTTCTTGGATTGGAAGCTAACCACTGTGCTAATCAGCAAGGTCTGGGTCATGGCATTTTCTTTTTACTTTGGGTTTGTGGTGGGTTTTTTTCAGTTTGGTTTCAATCCCAGCATTCAAACTAGTAGAATTTCATGCTAATCAGAAAAACAGGTTTTGGCCATCTGTATCCTCCTGTGATGGCTTCTGCTATGAATCTGGAATATAGCTGATCCTTCTCTGCTCAAGTCTTACCAGTTTATGTGAAGCAGAACTGCACGAGGCATACAGCAAGTTAGTGGGAGACTGTGTCTCTAGGGTGTGGGTTACAGTGTATTTGTGTGCAGCCACATGTGTGGGAAGGATATTTTCTATTCCTGCTTACAAAACTACTTGGTCACCTTGAGCTGGCAGCCACTTGCTCTCTGTTTGCAGAAGGGCACTCCCAAAAAATTTGTACATACTTATGTTGAGAAAAATATTATTACAGACTAGAAAAAAAATCCCTTATATTAGTGTTAATAATAATTTGCTCTGCTATAGCACTGTAATTTTCCAGTGCCCTTTCCAAACGCTAATCAATTAACCATCAGTTGTGGAGAGTGCCAGGATAATTGTTTATTATTTGTTAAACTGTGTAACAAGGCTTATGTTCCCACTGGCAGCTCTCTTGTAGTACTCAGGATTTAACTCTTCTCTTCAGACATGTCTGCCCGGCACAGAGATTCACACATGGAAAACTGAAACATTTTTCAAAGTTGATCATAGCACAGATACTTTAAATGGTCATTGGGTTGGAACTAACTCTGGGAAATTGTTTTTCTCACTCTTCCAGCCTTGAATGCATTATGAAATTAAAAAGAAGTTTCATTTTCCTCTGTAGCAACATAATATTGGACTGTTCTCCCACAAAATCACTGTGGAGGAGACATGGGATCGCACAGCTGCCTTCCTCTGTGGCATTCCTCTGCTTTAGGGTGTCCACAGATTAGGTTGCTGCCAGCTGCTTGGCTGGATTCATTACCAGCTGGCAGAGCAGCTTCTCAATTGAGTTACTTCACTGCTCCTCACTACTGTAGTGTCTGTCAAGAGGTCCATTCCAGAATCCTTGCCAAGAGCCTGGGCCACTGCTGTCCCTCAGAGCAGCACATCCTGTGGACATAGTCGTCATTGTTACTCTAGGAGCATGTCGGTGCCCACTGAGCTGGATGCTGTACAAATACATAATGATAGTCTCCAACTGAAGAATTTGTAACCTGTGAGAGATTCCTGCAAGTGCATTGCCTTTTCAACAGAGGTTTCCATTTAGTAGGGATGGGTCATCACTCTTTCAGTGACTGTGGAACTAGACTGTGACCATCCCATTTTCCAGGATCCCAGCCCAGCATATTTCAATGGGGATTTTTAGCAGCAGACTCACCATTTCTTGGAAGGCTTTGTGTGCCTAAAGGCCTTTCAGAGGGATGGGCACACTGCTGTGCTGAACAGTTTGCACTGCAGAGCATAGCCGGTCCCTGACCTGCAGTATTACAGACTTGAGAAGCAAGCAGAGAACAAAGTAAAGGTTGTATGAGGGGG
The DNA here is from genome assembly GCA_013396755.1 of Sclerurus mexicanus. Taxonomy (NCBI): domain Eukaryota; kingdom Metazoa; phylum Chordata; class Aves; order Passeriformes; family Furnariidae; genus Sclerurus; species Sclerurus mexicanus. The sequence continues at coordinate 617,654 of VWZF01005843.1, read as the reverse complement.
ATACATCTTCCTCTGGAGCCTTGCCCCTTAGCTTTAAGGTCCCTTAGAGACATAGTTTGTGGTTTTTCAGCTCTCCTCACTCCATGGTGCCAGCCTTTGTTTTTGAGTTTGGTTCCCCATTAGTTCTAAGCATCTTTCAGCTAAATAAGTTCTGCCTGTGAGCATGAGGTTTTGCTCTTGCTATACATTTGTCACCCCAAACAGAAGTTTAGAGGGTCCCATTAACATTTATGACAATATTGTAAATTGGCGCAAAGATTTACCACTTTAGCACTGTCTGTCAGGGAATGGGCAATTCTCATAAGGAGAAAGGAGCACCTGTAGAACATCTGCATCTGGCTGTCCCAACACATGCTACTGCTTCATAGGTGACTCTGGAATGGTACTGCAGCCTTAGATATACTTGGGGCTCACCAATACCACTGCCTGAGTAAGGAAATGTATCCACATTGCATTCTGTTCACTTTTTTTGTCTGAATTTGGCTTCTTTTTTGGCTGTATTGCTCAAACATATGGTTTCTGGTAGCATTGTAATGCAGCAGCTTTCAGTCTTCTCTGGCTTGATCTTAGTTTGTTAGGTGAAGAAAGACTTAAAGGTGAAACACTTAAATTTATTAGCACGTCTGTTGTCTCCCATCAGTCTCTTTCCCTACTGAAATATTTTGCAGTACTATGCCTCTGTGCTGTAGATTCTCTGTGTCTCTGCACAGATACCCAAATCTACGAGTGACTGGACATTTCAAACCAGGGAAAGTTATGTACCACTTTTTTTAAAGCCATCATGCTCTGTGGCTGTTCCATCCCTGAGCAGTGTCTTATGTAGGGATGGTTAATGAGTCAATCCAGTAACAGCTGTAGATAGAAACTCTGTGACAACAATAGTAAATCTGCCTGTGGAGGATTCAAAATTTCTTTGTCATTTCAATTTCACACTTCTTGAAATTCCACATGAAAAAAAGAGCATCCTAGTGGTTAGGGTACTTTGCTTGGAAATGAGTAATGACGTTCACATCCCTTTTCTACCCAGTTTCTTGCAGGAGATCCTTGCTTGTTGCACATCATAGGACGTGAACTAGTGAACTTTCAGTTTGTTTAAGAATCAGCCTTTTTCTAGCTTTTCTCTAATGATCATATATAAAAATTGAAAGAATCCAACAGGAGTAATTGAGACAAATGAAACATCACTTTTTAACAACAAAAAATGTCGAAGAACTTGGTTAGATATAAATAAAGAGAATTAGTAAAGTAGTTTTACAGAAGGAGAATTAGCACAGTATCGTACTTTGTAAAGAACTTAATTTGCATAAAAACATTTCAAAGCATATGGAATTAGCAGGTTCATTTTCACACATCGCCTATAAATGATACCGTCTTCTCCCCTTATTTCAGGTTTAGAAATAGTTTTGGACAGTTTTGTCTCTGTAAGTATCTTAGTATATAGGCAAAGCAACATATGTCGTGCAGTTTTGTCTTTGTAAATACAGCTTATTCCAGCATCCCAAGCAAGATAATTTGCAGGGGCAAAGCTATGTTTTTGCAGTGACACTTGAGACCCATGCTGTGTAGTCACAGCTGCATTTGTTGCAAGCACACTACTGCAAAATGTGCTGCAGACATGGCTTCAGGTGTGTCTTTTGTGCTGTTTCCCCGTTATTTGGCTTATATGGAGTAAAATGTTTTAAAACAGTTTGTGTTTTTTATGAGAGCAGTAAAACACTGGAAGAGGTCACCCAGAGAGATGGTGGATGCCACATCCCTGGAAACATTCAAGGTCGTGTTGGACAGGGCTTTAAGCAACCTGATCTAGTTGAAGATGTCTCTGCTCATTTCAGGGGAGTTGGACTAGATGACCTTTAAAGGTGCCTTCCAACACAAACCATTCTATGATTTTATGAAAAGAGAAAGTAGATCTTTCATCAAACAAAGAAAAAGATACCTGAAAGGAAAAGGGAAAAAAAAAAGGCTTGTTTGAGATACCTACATGGATTTGTTTTTTCTGAGACCCACACAGTGCTGTTACATAATGGAGCATGTTTGGCTGTGAAGGTGCAGGAGAGATGGATTGCAGGAGTGCTGGGGAACACCCTCACAGCTGGTGTCTTTCTCCCGCAGGAGTACGAGTTCACGGTGCTGCCCAACGCCTACATGATCCACATGCCGCACGCCCCCAGCTTCGACATCACCAAGTTTCGCTCCAACAAGCAATACCGCATCTGTCTCAAGACCCTGAAGGAGGAGTTCCAGCAGGACATGTCACGCCACTATGGCTTTGCAGCCCTCAAATATCTCACGGCAGAGAACAACAGCTAGCACCACAGAGCCCGTGTGCGGGAAACAGGGACACCGGCAGGGAGAGCCACTCGATGTGTGGGGCCCAGTCATCAGACTTTGAACTGAGAAATACTTTCTGTTTTTATATCATACTTGGCAGTTCTAACCGTAGAGATTTGAAGTGACATGTCTTCGGACTGTGCTCATTTGTCCCTTCCCTGATTACCCCAGGCCTTTTGGCTTTAGCATTCCTGAGGTGTCTGCGAGTGGGGCCGGCCAGGTGCCCTCCGTGCCACTGAAGGTGGGGACTGGGCAGGGGCTGGGAATGCACTCTGCTCTCTTAAGTGCAGAGCAAAGACAGATCTTCAGAATATAGGATTTCGTGTTGCTATTTAATAATTTGACATGCTTTTTATCTGTAAAGGAAGATCTTCGGGTCGCTGTCCTGTGAATTTCAAATCTGCACTACTCTAAAAGGGAACTTTCACCTGTGAACTTTCACAGGGGCCCTGTTAACATGGATGACCTTGCTAATGCAGGATGAGCCAAAGGTCTGAATTAGCCTTGAAAACACAGGGGACGCTTTACAATACTGCACTCCCGAGAAGGTGTGTTACTGATTTAGGCGTATACATGGTATTGGTCGGTCTTTTGTTCTCAAATTAGTTGTTTTATCAGGAAAATGCCCTATACCCCACCCTGCCTTTACACCAGTCCTAAATGCTGCTCCTTTCCTTGCCAAGAAAATGCCTCCCTTGTGTTTCTTTCCCATCTTCAGTTTTGGTGGTCCAGTAAAGAAGATCAGTAGCTCTGCTAGAAAGTGAACAAAACTTGTCAGTGTAAGGTCTGTTTTCATCAGACCAACTTGTTCATGTGTGTCTCCTAAGATAAAGGGCCTGGCTCTAACTCTTTTATCTTTTTTAGGCAAGAATGGGATTTAACCTATAAGGCACATTGTACCGGGGGAATATTGATTTGTAGGCTCATTTCAGTGCTGCCCATCCGTGAAGGCTCTGGGCCTTAGGCTTTAAGTGGACTTCTTTGCTGAACAGGTAATATAAACTAGTAAAAAGGTAACTAGTAGCCTTGGTGCTCTCCTGCTGCCTGCTGCGAGGTCTCAGAACTACTTCGTTAAAGGAGTTTATAATTAAAAGGAGCAGAACTGTTAGGAATAAACTCCCTATTCGAGAGGGAGAAAAGAATGTGTTGGAAATCTGAGCGAGTGTTTGCTTGAACGTGGACTGATCAAGTTCACAACATCGGTACACACAGGAGTATGCTGGAGGGCGAACAGGAAACCTAACAAGCAAAATGCAGAAAACAAGACACTGGACTTTTTGCCATTTTCTTTATCTTCAGTATTAATGTTGTGTTTACATGGGATGAAGAGATGAGGTTTCATGCACTACCCCTTGCAGGGCTATTTGTAATTTCTGTTGCAATGTCAATAGAGAAAGCAGAAACAACTCAATGAGAAGTGTGTCTGTCTCCCTACCCCAGATCACCCTACAACCGCACATACCAATACTACTGCCTGAGTTGGAAAATGAATCCCCATTGCATTCTGCTCATGATTTTTCCATTTTGTTTTTCAGCCACTGGACCTTCTGCTTTCCTCCCCACCTCATCCCTCTAGAGCTTGGTTTTATTTCTAACCTGACATTTTGTGAGAGCTTTCTGTTACGGTGGAAACCACGCAGTTAAACCAGACATTTAAACTACAAATACCAGTTCATCATTCTGTGTATATATAAGAAAAGCCAAAAAAGGCAGCATCTTCAACAAGAAATAAAAAGGGGCGGGAGACTATGTGTAGTTTTCACTTTTTCTCCGGGGAGTGTTGTCTGCGTAAGAATATATCACTGCATAATTTTCCAAAGAGCTATTTTTCTGTTCTTAATAGCTTTATTTACATAAAAAGCTAGAAGGAGCAGAGAAGAAGTAAGTGTTCAGTTCTGACTAAGATACATTCTTTTAAAAACCCCAAAAATCTTAACTCCCCAAGTCCTGTATTACTCACCGTTTAGGGCCCAGGTCACTGTGCTTATTGAGGATGAGAAGAACCCTGCAGCACAGAGCCCTGTTGATTACCTAAGGTGCAGAATGATACCAAAAGCTGACCTAAGAGAGTCTAACACTGGTTTGTACCTACATAAAATCTCCAGTCAGAGCTTCAGTGTTTACGTTTCATGTGTATTAAAAACTTTCATTTTCAAATGTACATTTCTCCTTGCCCAATAGTGGACTGGATTTCCCTGCAGCAGCACAACTTGTAGCACAGACCTGTATATTATTTGGATGTCCCATTATCAACATCCTTCTCGTTATTCTCTTCTCAGTGGTCATGTGATGAGGATGGGGAAGAAGGGAGGTAATAATTTGCTACTTGCCTGACTGTACAGTGAGTTGTGGGACCTGAGGGGTATGCTTAGGTGTGCTGGCTGGTGTAACCAGCGCAAAGATTGGTAGTAGGTATAAAGAGTCCATTTTTTTTCTTTGTAAGCACTGTACTCACTTGTATCTGATGTATCATGGTTGTGCTTCATAATTTGAGAGGTGTGGGGACTGGGTTTTCTTAGCACATTTCATCCAGTTTACCTAATAGCAAGTGAGGATTACATATCTGATTGTAACTGCCAGGGCTCCTCCAACACCGTGGGAAAAACTACCACTGACACCAACAAAAATCCCCAGCTCAGTTGTAACTGACTGTCTTCCAGTCCTCTGCTGTAGTAAGTATTTGCTAGGAACTTTGTTACTTAATTCTCACTTTTCTCCTGAAATCTTCAAGAAATAGCAGAAAAACCTGGTGACTTAATGCCTTTGATTTATTGATTTGTTCCACCAACTTCTCTCTTAAGTCTTCAGTCTGCGACCTCTCCCTATCTTTGATATTTGGAAAGTGTGAATCTCTCATTTAGATATCACTCCAGCACCCTCTCAGTGAAGACTGATGCAAATAAATAATTTAGATTCTTGGCAGTGTCCTTACTGTCTTTAATTGTTTCTTCTGCTTATTGTTTGGGGTGGCCTACCAGATATATCTGCTTTTCTATTTTATGTATTGAGCAAATGTGCATTTTCAGCTTTAATTTCCTACTGTTTGCTCTTCAGACTCCCTCTTAGCTTCTTCAAGCTCCATCTTAACTATTACATACCTTCCTTTTCTGCTTTACAAAGTTGTATTTCCATTCTCATGTAGGTTTCCTATTTGGCCTGAATAACTTCTAAAATTTCCAATTCAGTCATATCAGCATTTCTTTGTCTTCCATTCATCTAAGGGGTACAATACTCCATGGCTATTTATAAGCCCTTTCCATTTTTAATCTGAGGATTTAAATTTTCTGGTTCCTTTTAATTAGGGTCACTGATTCTTCCTTTAAAAAGAGTTTTGGTTTTAAATTTATATTGAATTTCACCCTATTGGGTTTTGAGAGTTTGTATTTTCCTCTTTAACCTTCCTAAATGCTAACCTTTTCCTAATCAAGGGATCAGAAATAAAAGGTTAAACAAAATTGTTTTGTTCCTCTAATTTGGGCCCTTGTCTTGACACATTTTGTTCTGTGTCTTCCTTTTCCTCTCCCCTACAAAACATTGATACATAGGAGTCACTGTAAACTTTTCAAGTCCCAAATCCTGAATTGTGTATTTCCCAGCACCTTCTGACATCCCACAATATTTCAGACCTAATTATTATTCCAAATAATAATAATCTGCTGCCTTGCACCCTATCCTCCTATTTTTTTCATGCTTCTCCCTTTGATATAACAGGCTTTCCAAGTTTAAGTTTTAGGCAAAGCTCTTATCATTATTTAATACCTTATTGTAACCCTCTAATACGTTTCCATGGTTTTTCTTTGTTGACACTATATATATATATATACACACACACCTTCAAAAGTTTGGCTGTAGTTTCCATCCTATCATTTTCTATCTAAGGTTCGTCTCCTGTCTTTCTACCTGGCAGACCTAGAAAATGTCTTTGTTTATCCTGGATAGTCCTTAGTATCTATCAGACTTTTTTCCAAATCCTACTTTTAGTAATTCCTTCCAGGCTTGCTAGTTTCCTGTGTGAGCAATCTGGCTCCACTTTGCAATTTTTTTCTGTTTGTAATCATCATCTTGGACTGTCTGACATAAAGGAATTAGCAGCTGTACCTGCAGTTCCATCACTTCTGTTAGACTGAATATGACATATGCTCACGTTATTCCTAAAGTACTGGTAGGCTTCACGTGGTTTGTTGGTAAATCATAAACTGCATATTCCTTTTACTGCAGCAAGCAGAGGCACTTTGTAGTGTTGTTTGGAGTAGCTGTTGCAGCAGAGTAAGCTCTGTGTTAGAGGGAGAAGCACAAAAACCGTGTCAGAACTGGAGCTACTGTTTCTCTCCGCAGGGAAAAATAAGGCCCTAGCACAGCTGAACGGTTTTATAAATGCCCTGCACAAAGCACATTGCACATTATTTTCTGGTAGGTATAATCATACATCGTCCAATTAAATATGAAAAATATATTTTTAATGTTCTCATTTTTATGTGCAATTCTATCCAGAAGATAATGCATTTCCTTCTCTATCTTGCCAGTTTCCCCCATTACTCCAGCCTGCCTAATAGCCCCATCTGTTTTCAGCTGAGAAAGATTAATGATCAGAAGCACTGGGAGTCCTGGCAAATCAGCAGAGATATTACTCTTAGGCATTGCTCAGGACATTCCTTTCTACTCTGCCAGATACTGTATGGGTGTTCCTCAGGTTTCAGGGCAGCAACAGCAGAACAAGCAAGCTCAGCAAGTGGGGTGAGTGTCATTATTTATGAGCTTTAACCAGGCCTAATACATTCGGTGGTGGGAGTGCTAAAAAGAGAATGTATCATTGTTAGCTCAAAAAATATTTCAATTTTAGGGGAAAAAAAAAAGCAGCTAAGTTTCTGCAATTCCGGTGACTGAGACTGGAACCAATAAGTCACTAATGGATAATGCCCGCCAATAATCTAGTTTCCTCTGCAGTATTGAAAATGCAGAAGCATTGATAGCTAAATGAAGTAATTTTCACAGTAGTAATTCATAATGTATATTTAGATGGTGTGTTTACATCCAAATACTTGGGTGAATCGGGGATTGTCTGAAGATTGTTACTTTGTTTCACAATATAAAATTGCTTGGAAAAGCTTCTGGATGTGCACAGCAAATTATGGCTCAGGAAATGTCTGCAAACCTGTATTTAGAAATACCTTGCTTTTATAGGAATAAAAATTGCATACCTTCCCAAATACATTCCCAAAAGAAAACACAAAGTCCTTGAGAATTTCAAAAGGAGCTATGTATGTGTCAGGTGGCTGGGACATTTTCCTCTTACCCCTACTTGGTATTTGGGATATGATTAAAGAGTAGAATTATTATGATGAGTCAAATGGATAATCTGGAAATTAGAAAGCCAACTACCTACTTATTTGTGTGATCAATCATATGAAGGTATTTGTTCAGACCTGTTAGTGGATACTCAATGGAAGTGTTAGCTCATTGAGGATGTCAGGATGCAAAAGAGTTGAAGTCCAGGCTAGGAGCTTAGTCTTGACATTCGTTTTGAATAGTTTTTCCTCATGTCATAAGAGCATCTTCCTTGCTCCCAGCAAGTTACTATCTTTGTAGGCTTAAAATGTCCTAAAACTGCAATATGTATTTGTAGAAGTCACTGTGTGGGTAGCAAAGGCTGCACTTGAGAACTCCATGGTCCATTGCCATGAGACACAAGATTTCATTCCAAAAGAAATAGTTCTGACCTGGGGGTAATTCAGTGGCCAGGGATTTAGACACCCAACCTCACCAGATGTATTCAAGAAGAGATTCCCCAACATGAGGCCAAGTAATTCAAGCTGAGCTAAGGTTGTTTCTCAGTATTATGGCAACGTAATTCTCAGTCAATGGATGTGTGAATTTTCAACGTTAACTGTTAGATCACAAAACTCATGCTAAGGCTGCAGAGTCAGATGTGGAATTTAGAGGATCTGAAATTTCAAGCTGCTGGTGTAGCTGGTGATTTGCTCATACAACTTCCTTCTGTTCCCTGGCCCATATATAATAGGACAGTCTGCACAATTATTTGCTCGGGGTTTTCTAGAGGACTTCTCTTCCACTCTATGCACAGAGTGGACAATATCTGGGTGAACGAAGCAGCTAGGTGATACTTCTTTTTACTTTTTCTTTCATTGTGCTTTTCATAATATGATAGCAGCCCTGATTCTGAGCAAAGTGAGACTTCTTTTTTTTTCCAGAGGATAGATATAAACTATGATTCAGGAAAATCAATTATCCCCCATGCTCTCAGGCTTTCTAAGCAGTACACCTGCAGTTCTGTGTGGAGGGATCCTATGGAACTGATGGAAATTACACATTCAGAGGCCTTGTAGCACTCACCCCCAGCCTGTGAATGCTAACAGCTAAACTTGCAAAAGTGGTGAATCCCAGCTCTATCCAAGCATGTCTCCTCCATCGCTGGGAGCTCTCTAAAGGTTATCAGCAGTCTGTCAGGTAAGCACTGAAAAATGGAGTAAATAATTGGAGGTGGGGTTTTGAGAGGTTTATTTTAAGTAGGCAGATTTCCAGAGGAATGAGGAAGACATAAGCATTTTGAAGTCCCTGAGAAAATGTATTCATAGGATCTGTGGATTGCACTAAGCTTATTCTGGATCTGTGGCATTTCTTATCCAGCACTGGCCAGTGTGGCCCAGCTGCAGTAAATTGTGTTGATTGTAAAATTCATGAAAGTCAGCACTGAGATTGAACCATTCTCAGCTCAGAGATGTTTAATTTGTTTCAGTTCTTTGGATTCCCACACTGGTCCTTTGGTGCTCAGAGGAAAAAGGGAAAAAAGAAGAAAGGTAATAGCAAAGATAACAGTAGGAGTCAGACTACCCAGCCTTTCTTAAATTGTCAGCACTGAGGTCAATGGATGAGGCAAAGCTAGAGTTAGTGAGGTTTGTAGAATTTCTCCTTTTGATCTGCCTGTGGAACTGTTGTTCCAGCAGTGCTCCTCAGTGATGCTATAAGGAAAGGAAAAGCTATCCAGTGTGGATTGATCCATGAACTCTTCATCCAGTCAGAACTAACCACCAGCAGCAGGAAAGAAGCAGCACCACTGTTGGCTTTTGAGTTTTTTCAGATGGTGATAGTGAGTTCAGTATGAAGTCTATTATTCTGATGACAAACTTCGCTGAGCTTTTCTGCACTTAGATGTATACTTGCTGTGAGTGACAGAGGCCCCTTGGGGTTAGGAAGAGATGGGACTCAGCAGTTTGCTGATTCAGAATGAGAACAAGAGATGTGTATATTCTCTCTTGACACCTTGCACAGTGTTCGCTAATTATATTAGCACCAGTTAATCCACCTGACCTGAGACTCAGTGTTTGGGCTGGGCAGTAAGCTTCTGCTGTCTGTATTGATAAGAGAACAGGCAGATAAGTGAAATTATGCTTTCTGCCCATAACATCAGTGAATATTTCTATAGAGATTCAAATGACTCATGGAAAGTTTACATCTTATATTTTTCACTGTCAAGTTTTATTTGAAGAACAGCAAGGGCAATTAAGAAAAGGGGAAAAAAAAAACCAAAAACCCAACAACAACAAACCTCCCCCCATGAGTTCTGTAAAGACCCACAAAGATTAATTCACAGAGTCACCAATGCAAAATATCCACCAAGCTAACTTGCCACCTTTTGTCATGAATGCAGATAATAGGGGCACCATCATCTTCTTTCTGCTTACACTTCACAGAGCAAAACAAATGCATGTACTGAAAACAACTCTCTTATTCAGATCACCCAAGACACAAATATTTTCTCAGTTTTGTTGCTTTCATTTCCATTTTTATGTGTGAAATTAAAAGTTTGCAAACACTTTTTTATTCATATTGTTCAAATATTTATATTCACGGTTGAATATGAGTCAGCAGTGCCCTGGCAGCCAGGAGGGCCAACTCTCTCCTGGTGGGTATCAGGCAAAGCATCGCCAGCCGGTTGAGGGAGGGGATTGTCCCACTCTGCTCTGCAGTGGGGCAGCCTCACCTTGGATATTGTGTGGGCAGTTTTGGGTGCAGCAATGTAAGAAGGATCCAAAGCTGTTTAGAGACTGTCCACAAAGATGCTGAAGGGTCTACAGAGGAAGCTATATGAGGGGTGGCTGAGATCACCTGGTCTGGAGAAGAAGAAACTTGAGGGGAGACCTCACAGCAGCCCACAGCTTCCTCACAAGGGGAAGCAGAGGAGCAGGCACCGATCTCTGTGGTCACCAGTGACAGGATCCGAGGGAATGGCCCGAAGTTGTGTCAAGGGAGGTTTAGGTTAGATATTAGGAAAAAGTTCTTCACCCAGAGGGTGGAACAGGCTCCCCAGGGAAGTGGTCACAGCACCAAGCCTGACAGAGTTCAAGTGTTTTGACAATTATCTCAGGCTCATGGTATGATTCTTGGGTTTTTCCTGTGCAGGGCCAGGAGTTGGACTTGGTGATCCTTGTGGAACCCTTCCAACTCAGGATATTCTGTGATTCTATTTATTTTCTTAACATGTTACAGCTTTCTTCTGCATCTATCAGACTTAAAAACATTACAGCATTTTCTGTGGTTAAGAATAGAACTGAGGGATTGTTGAGATGTCCTCAGTACCATGTTAGTGCATAGACAGTCTTCCCTGTAGCCTGGGGGATTTTTTTCTTCCTTTGTGCTATCACAGGTTTTATTTCTATCTTAGCAGTGTCTCTTCCAGTAAGTATGAAAATCTACTAGCTTATTCTAGACCACTGCATGAGTTCATTACTAGAGCAGTGTTTCTGGCAGGGTTATTTTTTTTATTTATTCTGCAGGGGTTTTTTTCAATTTTAGTCTTGAAGTCTACACCTAGGAGAAAATTCTCTAATTTGAAGCTCTAAGGATGGGTTCACTATGTTTTGTTTTATTTTTAACATATTCATTTTGTTCAGACTTCTGTCCTCTACACCAATAGATCATCTAGAAAAATACTATTTTGGGAGTAAGAGAGTCATTGTCAATAGTCCAGTGGGGCTTAAATCGGCAGCATTTATGAAGGTAAGTAGCCTCAAACCAGAAATTTTAGCACAGCTTTCTACTGTTTACTAATTTCCTACTATTTCTGTATGGCTCAATTTCAGGATCCTTCTTCAGCCAGCCCATTCTTGGGTTTTCCACTTTTTCTTCACATTCCTTTCTGCTGCACCCCTGAATCCATGTTTATACCAGCCTTAGGTAGGTATTTTAAAGACAATATAGACAGCTTTCACAGTGCTGGATCTGGTTATAACTATTACATAGAAAACAGATATCTCTCTATTGCTGCCTCCCTTAAACCAGCAAGAACATGGTTCAAAAATCAGAGAAAAAAAAATACTTGGGCTGCTGGGGGATAGGAGAGACTTAGGCCTTTAATACCATTAATGTCAAACCAAGATCAGTTTGCTTAGGACCTGACACATTACCAAGAGTTGGTAGCCATGCATAATATGACAAGGGTGTGGCTCTGGAAGAAACAATAACTTCAGAAGACTTGGAAGAGTTCATTTAGTCTGAACCATTGGTTTTGCTTTTCCTGTCCAAAAAGCATTTGGATTGCCTTTCACAAGCTATCTCAGCAGAGTGGTTCCAAAGCATGGACAGGCACTAACCAAGTCTACAAACATTCCCTTTCTTTCCAAATGCACTATGGCTCATTTTGGCATCACTTCATTTATTCTCCCTACAGCAGAGTATCCAAAACCTGAAGAAAGGTAGCACCAAAGTGATCTAAATACCAAATGTACTTTGCAATGCCAGAATCCTTAGGTTTCTAGGTGCATAGCTGAAACCGTTTGCACACAGATTAATCCCATGCAGCTTGGCAGGTGTCTGAGACCCATGGTGTAGAAGTTGGTCATGAAGTTGTAGAATCATTTAGGTTGGAAGAGACCTCTAAGGTCATCAAGTCCAGCTATTAGCTCAGCACTGCCAAGTCTGCCACTGAACCATGTCCCTACGTGCCACATCTACACATCTTTTAAATACCTCCAGGGATGGTGACTCCACCACTCTCCTGGGCAGCCGGTACTGGTGCTTGACAATCCTTTCAGTCCCCTTACTTTCCTTTGAGCATCAATGGAGTGAGCAGCACTTCTGAAGAGGGCATTTCAGTTCACTTAAGCCCCACACCACCCTTGGCTCTGTGACTATCAGAAAAGGTTACATGCAAGGTGCCTCAGGTGTTTACCTGCCCAAAGTAACACAAGACAAATCTGGGCCAATGAGCATCAATTTTAGAGCTACCACCTACTCATTTAAGATTGCAGGTGTCAAAATCCTCTGGAAACTAAGCAGTAAGTGCTACAAGGCCTTATACTTAATATTAGCTGACAAACTTGAGAACAACAATCTCTATGATGGAAAATGTGTGGGCGGATCAGCCATGGGAGAGGAGTGATTTGTGGACTCCAGAGACTGTGTTACACATTGTGACAGACAGCTTGTGCTAACATCCAGGAAAGCACTCATTTTCAGCACAGAGTTGTGGGCCTCATAATGGTGGTTAAAATATTACACCTGGCATTGCTGGCTGGGTTGTGCAAGGTTTTGCACTGTATTATCACTGTGCAGCTCTGCAGAGAGCAGGGGCACCATTTGCCATGTGCCAGCCAGCGGATTTCCAAAAGTGCGGGTAAGAAAGCTGTGAGAAAGAAGAGGTAAAAGCACCCACCAATGGGTTTTCTTATGTGTTCCTTCTTAAGACTCAAACCTCATTCCTTTTCTGTCATGGCCAAGGTGATTCTACATTCTCCAGGGGAAAACTGGATTGTCGTGACCTTTAGGGCAAACCATGCATGAATCAAGGCTTGTAATTTTCTCGCAAGGTTCGTGGCATTGAAGGGTTTTGAATCTTCAACTCACCACCCTGTCAGTATATTACCTGGCTGGCTGTCCTTTTGCTTCAACTAATACCAAACTGTTTTGTTTCTCTCCCCAGTTTGGGGAAATATTCCAGGGAAAAGAGGAGAAAAATGTGTCTTCTTTCCTTCTGCTGCCCCATCATCCAAGCACCTTCCCCTCCAGAGTCAGACTGAGGCAGCTTGCATTTAACACAACTTAATTTACACGTATGCTTCGGTCCATGTGTAAGTTTTCTAGGTGACAATTCTATTGGAGAAAATGCTGTTTAGATTGTGTGTGCGAAGTAAATGGCTTGTAAATATTAAAAGGGGAAAAAAGAAAAAGGTAAATTTTCAATTGTGCAATAAAATTGTGAAATAATCCTCTCAATTCCTTTCAGTTGTCTGACTCGACACATGCTGGTTTCAGCTGTTGTTTCTTCAGACAGCTACAGAAAGAGAGAGGTCGTGGGCTGTTTTGCTTTCATCTAAGTTTTTTGCTGCTTTTTGATTTTGCATTGTCATTCCCTTTAAGCTGGTTTATTCCTTCAACCCTGGTTCAATCAGACACATTAGTACAAGGCTGTTCCCACTGAAGACAGGTGAGTCATCATCTGTTCAGAGTTTATCTTCTTTACTTGACCTTGACCCTCTTCCTGCTCTTGTCCTTCCATAATCAAAGACAAGACTTTGGCAGATGGGGACAGTTTATTCAGCTCATATATGAGTATGACAGCAAGCAGATGGACACTCTACAATGAACAACAGCTCACCACCACCATGGCAGCAAATCCATCCAGCAGGTCAGTATTGCAAAGGCTTTATCTGCTATGTAGCAGGATGAATTTTCCATTATATAGGAGTCCTTCTCTTGATAATAGGAAAAAAAAACAACTATGCAAAAAACAGAAGCCTTCACTTTTCAAATACTTAACCCTTGCTGATAGGTTTTTCAGGTGCTCAGAGCTGCAACGGCATCTCCCCTAATCTAACTTACAGCTGTTATATCCTTTAGCACTAATAAGCAGAACCATGAGACTATAGCTCTCTCCCTTCCTGCTTCCTTTCTCCTTGGTGGCCTAAGGTCACTCTGCAGAACTTCATTATCAAGAAAGGACATGAGGGCAAGAGTGAGAAGACAGGTCAGCTGCATAATCCTTTGTGGTTTCTTTTGGTCTTCTTTATAACCAAAATTAAAAGTAGAATCTACTTTAAAGTGTGCTTGCTGGGAGTGACAACACAGAATACACATTCATAGGGACATCATAAAGAATAAGATGTCCCTGGATGGAGGATATGGAGCTTTTCTCAAAGGTTGAATAGAATATAAACAAAAACCAGTATAGGTTAGGAAGATAGCTGAATTTCTTGGGTGTTTTTAGACAATTACAGAATCAAATATATTTTTTGTGGTGCAAGAACAGGCTGGGAGTCCAACAAGAGTTGGAAAGAGAGGGCTTTGGATACATTGTCAGAAACATAAATACTTGGAAAAGTATATATACATATAAATAGATAGAAAAAGAATTTACAGAAAAGGAAGATGAAGGGCTGGAAATGTACAAGTGGGAGTTTCATAAGCTGAACTCCGCAATCTTTGCAGAGAAAGAGAAAATCTGCAGGTGCAACTCCCTTAAATTCCCTGACTTTGCAGCAAGGCAAAGCTGGCTTGCGCTGGGAAATGAATGATTGAGCAGGTGCAAGAATTGAATGACATTAACTGTGTAAATAGCAGCCGCTTTTCAATAATCAGGCCCCCAGAAGGGACCTTCTGCCTATGCCATTTCCATATTACCCACAACCCTTCCTATCCATCCACCTCTGACAAATCAGTAATAAAGAACAGTGCTTCCTTTAGGATTTGTGTTAAATATTAACACTCCAGGACAGATGCAGCAGGACAGATTACAATGTGTTCAGCCTGGGGTTCAGAAGTTAAAGTTTCATCAAAAGGGGGTATGTTGAGCTCCCAAGACTGAAGTAGTGATGGGGCATTAACCTACTTCTGTACCAGCTCTCCCCTAGGCTCTTTCTCTCTATGATTCCTGGTGGTCTTTGTGTAACTGCATTCATCTTCAAGCTGCTTTAGAAGAGGGGTTAGCTAGTGGCTGGATTGGACAGACAGATGTGGGATGTGTTTGTGTTTGCTGCCTTGGGGTGTGTTTCACTGCTCAAGAGACAGGCTGGAGATCTTGATGAGAATTGTGCCACACGTTTAGCTGTTAAAATTGCATGAAAGAGGGTTATGTGTCTCCCTAGTCTGCCACTTGAATTTCCATCTCAAGTTTCCACAGACCAAATCTGGCTACCATTTCTTCATTTTCCAGCACAATCTTTGATTTCCCTTCCTTCTACCCCTGCCCAAATTATACCTCAAGAATAACTCTTGCATGATGATATGAATTACATGCTGTACCTTGACTTGTATGGTCAAGATAGCTGTAAGGTACCCAGTATCTGTGTGAAAAAGGAAAATCAAAATCTAACTCACCTGTCAAAATCTGGATTTCATAAGCCGAATCCTAGGGTATCCTCAAAACTTTAATCTTGGTAATTTTGTGTTTGTACATAAATAAAAGCATACCTCATTCATAGCAAAGTCAAAAAGAGGGTGTTAGTTGTAGTAATCCAAATACTGCCTGTGATGAAACCTGTAGCATCAGCTCGTCACTGAACAGCCTTTGCATACCAGGAGAGAAATGGGATCCTGCTGACATTCGCTTTCCTGGCTCCAGAGCTGGTAATTTCAGGTGGTAAATGACAACAAACTCTCAGAGCTCTTGTTTCAGGCTATTGCTGATACAGCATCTTCAGTTACGTTGGGTTCTGAATTTGAAGGTTAATTTTTGCAATTATCAGTGCAGTACACATTTTCTTAAACAAAAGCCACTGTTTTGAAGTGGCCACCAGAGAGAAGATTGAACAACTCTAATGGGTTCAATTCATCCTCTGCTTCAGGGCATAACAACAGTTCTTAGAAGCAATTGTTTCTCTTTCCTGAACTGCATGGGCAAGTGTGAGAATCCATATACAGTTGCTTTTCCTTTATCATGCCCTTGGATTATTCTTGCACTTGAGGAGTCCCATGTGTTTCTTTCTGAGAAGAGCTCTTGCATGTTGTTTTCAGGGAGCAGCCCACCTGTTACTACCCTGTTACTTTCAGCACTGCCTCTAGAGAGACCCAAGTCCTTGTCCTTTCTTCAGCTGATTACTCTTCCTCATTCCTGGGGGAGCATGTGTGCACAACCACACATTTGCTCATTACCTGCCCAGCTTGAGCAATGTTTGCAGCAAGTGGGAAAACTTTACTTAGGATTGTGGTAAAGAAATTGAGAGACCTGCACTACTGCTATATCTTACTGATGCATTGTTTTGTAGAAGTCCAGGGGAATTTTGTCAAGTCAGGCTTGTCCATCAGGGTTACCTGGACAAACAATTAGGGAAGGTTTCAGGAGCAAAGCAACATCCTCCGATTCAGATTGCAAGCTCATCACAGGTGTCTGTTAATTACTGGGTATGTTGTTTGTCTTATGTATTTCATAATACCACCTCAACCAGATTAATAACCTTTTTTAACCTTAATAACCTCTTTTCCTAAATAGGGAACTTGCTCCCTGGCATGTACAAAACATTAGCTGCAAGTACTACAGGAGTTGTCCATGTTAAGGCAGTTAAAGCTTTTTAGCAGCACTTGTCAGGCTGCTCAGGGTGTCTGTATCTTGGGGGGCAGGGCTGGGGATGTGTGGGGGTCTCCTATAAGAGCACATAAGCCCCAGCCACAACATGTCATGTGCCAGCTTGGTCACAGGGCACCCAGCCTTTACATGTTTGTTTTCCTTTGGCAGAAGTCTGCAGGCATCCTTTACACTTCCATCTTGATGGCAATCTCTTGCTGAGAGACCCCTTTGTGGGTCAAGAATTTTCATTCATTGTGTCTCTGTGGATGGTGCTCTATGGGTATCTTCAGAGGCTTCTACAAAGAAACTCAGTTCCAAAAGGAAACAAACATGACATGTTCCCTTAACACATCAGTCAGCACAGCTCCAAAATTACTTTAATAAGGGAATAAGCATCACAACTCAGAAGGCTGCCACACTGCTCCATCAAACAGCAGAGACAGCTTCCAAGGACCCGAAATGTCACTTTATAATGACATCATTTATTTATTCATCTATTTTCTTTTTTTTTAAACTAACACTGCCTCTTCTCAAGCCTTAAGTAATGTTCTTCCCTGGAGCTCAGTTCTTGTTTTAGAGACACTGCCTTCAGTCTTTCTTCACTTCTTTTTGTATTTTTCCATCATGCAGTGGCTCTTGAGGTAGTAAGGCTGTGTGCTCTCATATGGGTAAGCTGGAAGTCTGCAAACCACAGGACATTTCAAGCGTGGGGAGAACTGCCATGGCAAATTTCTCCTTGCTCTCTGTGTGTCGCTGCACTCACAGAGATGATTTTTGCACAATGTCCCTCTGAGGTTCTGCAGGCTGGCAGAGAGTGTGGGAAATCTCAGGTTATTTCAATGAGGCTCCATGGTTTCCTTAGGATTACTCAGAAGGGAGAGAGCAGAGGCACAAATCTGTGCCACTATGTCCCCATGCAGTGAATCCATTAACACAGAATTATCATACTTTTCCTTTCCAACATAGTAGCAGGGGTTGGTACCGTCCATTGAAGCAGTTCATGGCACAGAGCTTTCTTCTCTGACTGGGAATTGCCATGCTATAGGAATGTCTGCCTATGCATGGTCTGGCTTAATTGGATTGTGTTTCCCCTGCTGAGAGGGTAAGTTTATTCTGAGCAGTCCACCAGTTCTGTTCGTTCCAGTTAAGTGTGAGGCATAGGACCTTAACTTCAAATATCCCTTAAAACAACAAGAGGATGTTTAATTTTCAGCTGGAGCCTGTAAAAGTCCTTCTGCCGCAGTGCTGCAGCTACTCCCCTCAGCTACAACAAAACACATCAGAAGCTCAGCAGTTTGTCTGCCCTTCCCCAACACACTGAGGAGCAGTCGCAGCTCTGACCCTGAGCTGGGTGACTGTTTCCTTCATGTCTCTGGCTGTCAGAAAAGGCAGGAATCAGGAGCTGGGGGCCCCTTTCAGCTTGGTGTCTCAAGTTTGGTGGTTATCACACCCGCATCTTTGTGAAGTGTCTGTTTCATGAGAAACAGATTTAAATTGGATGGTTCATTGATTTGATTAAGAAAAGTGATTAGTATGGCAGTGAAAACTTGTTAGTCAAAGATTTTTAACCCAGCTGTTCCTGTGGAAAAAAAAATAAAATCAGATGGGATTCTACTGCTGATTCCAGCACTCAGTGCAGTTTGCTTTACAAGCTGTTGCAAAGCTAAGGGCATAGGAGCTGGAGCATTTGGTTATTGACAAGGAAAATATTCCAGCCTGTGTCACGTATCTGCTTGACTTTGACTAGAAGAGAGAGGTGCAGAGCTGTATATGTACATGTGTTGTGACAAAGTGAGAAATGTGTGACCGGATCTGTCCTTTTGGGGCTGAGATGCTGTGCCAAATTTTCCAGGGAGTAGCAGTCTACTGACTCCCAGGATGGCAGTACTGTGATGGGGCCTTTGTAGGAACTTTCATTCCTGTACCTATCCCAACTGCAGAGTTCAGGAGATGGGATCAAGATGAGAAGCAATACTGAAACCCTACACTAAAGGCTGTAATAGTTAATGTTCTCTGAATATCCATACATGTGTACAGAGTCCTGTGATGTAGGAAAGAGGGCTTAGCCCATTTTAGAACTTCATTATCTGAAGCAGGTTGAGGTTAAGTGGCTTGTAAATGTGTCAGTAACTAGAAAAGTAAAACTACCTGAAATGCCTCAGTTATACTAAAAATCCATATTTGACATGGGTGAAGCGTTCCTAAATGTTATCTCCAGGCTGTTCTACATTTTAAAAAAACCCACAGTTTTTGACAATGGATTACTGTTTCTCCAGCCTAGTTGCTTTTTCTTTACTCTGCAAAAGAGACTGGGTGGGGAAAGTCAGGAAATGAGAGGAAGGAAACTGCTAAGGGGCTTGTCCACATCTTCACCCAACACCTGAGGGTAGGAAGTCCCTATTCCTGTGCACCAGCCTCTGCTCAGAGGTTGGTACAATGAAGTGGTTAATGGATCTCACTTCACCTGGAGGCCAGAAACAAATGGAATAATGCAGGGATCTTCCCTGGTACTGTCCCTTTTAACAACTTTACCAGTGATTTGGAGGAGGCGACAAGGTGTGTATTTATCATGTTCACAGGTGACACAATGCCGGTGAGGGCAGCTGGTGATGGCAGTGGGCTGGATGGTTGTCCAGCAGGACCTAGACAGAATAAAGGCATGGTCTTACAGAAATCTTAGGAAATGCAACATGAACAAGTGCCAAGTGCCGCAGCTGGGAAGGAAGAGCCCGATGCAGCAGCCCAGGCTGCGACTGGCCTGCCTGGAGGGCAGCTCTGCTGAAAAGACCCTGGGTGGGGGTCATGGTGGGCATCAAGCTGAGTGAGAACCAGCAGCAACCCTGGCAGTAGGGATGGCTGCTAGCCTCCTGGGCTGTACCAACAACAGCACAGCCAACAAGGTCAAGGGAAAGGATTATCTCACTCATTAAGCTACATCTGAAATGCTGCATTCAGTTTTGGGCCCAGACATTGATAAACTGGAGTGAGTTCAGGGGAGGGTCCCCAAGCTGATAAGGGTCTGGAGCTCTTGTTCTGTGAAGAGCAGATGAGAAAGCTGGGCTTGCTCAGTCTTGAAAAGGGAAGACTTCAAGGGACCTAACCACAGGCCCCTTACATTTTTAGGAGAAGGTTATAAAGAAGAAGGAGCCAAGTTTTTCACAGTAGTGCATAGCCTCTCTCAAGGCTATTCAAACTGTGAGGGTGGTGAGACACTGGAGCAGGCTGCACAGGGTTTTGGTGGATGTTTCATCACTGGAAGTGTTCAAGATGAGGCTCGAAAGAGCTTGGAGCAGCCTGGTCTAGTGGAACATGTCCCAACCCATGGCAGGGCTGCTCGAAGTAGGTACTCTTAAAATCCTGCTCAACTCAAATGATTCTTTGATTCATTGTAGCTAATCCAACCCATAGAGAAATTCCTGCAGTTCTCACCCATCAGAGTTCTGCTCTGCCCAAGCACCTGCCTGAATTGCTCCCCTGTTGGCACCTCAGTCCCAACTCTTTCTGGCAGCCCAGTGAGCCCAGGCACTCTCCTGCTCTTTCAAGTGCTCTCCCTGCACACCAAGCACTCCTTCCCTTGTATTTCTTAGCTGTGCTCTGTTTCTGTCACTGCATAAAGCAGTCTCTAATGCCATGATCTGTAGTTTATAGTCATATAGTGATCTGTAGTTTATAGTCATATAGAGACAACATTTTATTATTATGTAATGCATGATAACTTTTGCAACAGTTCAAAATTTGACTGCTTTACTTTTGGGAACAGTGATGGGAGAGGCAATAGTCTGAAAGAATGACTCAGGGCTGTAGCTCCTCGGTGGATGAGTTCACATCCACCTCTGTTCTGTGCCCTATTAGTTGAGACTGCGGTTCTGCTTGGCACCTTCCTGAAGGCATTAAGGATGTCAAGCTGCACAGGCAGGTGTTAAAGGCTCAACCAGGCATACTCTAAAAGTACAGAGAAATCATGCAGGACAAAACTGCTTATCATTTACCTACCTTGTCACTGAAAGACAGCAGAAAATAACTTAGAGTGTTGTGCATAGCAAGTGATTCAGGAACGCCAATGTGAGACATTAAAAATAAAAAGTGTTTGTATGGAATAGGCCAAACAGGCACTTCCAGGTCCCTGTTTCCCTGTGCCATGACACACAAACATGTTCAGGGCTGTGTCAGTGAAAGAGCGAGCACAATCAGGGCTAGAATGTCACAGGTCTGCAAAGGGGAAATATCCTATTTAATTCACAGTTTTCAAAGAGTGCGGGGACACCAGCCAATAGACAGGGCCAGGCTGTTTGCTTTTCTGAGTGGAGTGGTGTGTATGTGGGCTGGCATTGCCCTCTGCTGGCTTCTGCTCCAAGTAGGTGATGAGGGGCACATGGAGGGACTTTGCCAGCTTTCTTGTTCTGCTCTTCACAGTCTCTCCTTCCCTTTTTATGAAATGCAGCCCATGGGTAGTTCTGCTTTCCTGCTCCTCTGGTGACAGCTGGGCAGGGTCCAACTTCGCCCTTCTGGATATGACACCTTGTCCCACATATTTTTCTCCTGTGGGTGTAGCTGTAACCTTGTTTTCTTCTCTCTCTCAGTATATAAGTTACTGCCCCTCTCTGTGAGGGGCATCTTTGCCTACTGTGTTAGCAACTGTGTGGAAAAGCTAGCTAGTGTTTTTAACAAGTCAGCTAGCAAATTGTAATGGTTGCAGTGTAAAATGATGGATAAACAGGGCAGGATCCCTTTGGAGGAAAGGAATCAGGAAGCCGAAAGAGCTTTCTCAGTTCTATTTACTTTCAGTCTACTGGTTAATGACTTCTTCTGCTCTTGCCGGAGTTTCTGGGACACTATTCCCTGATGGGCACAGGCCTCTTTCTTTTAGTGGCATTGCATTAAAAAGAACAAAGCTCACAGCCCCGACATCTGTAAGAAGAGTCTTTAGTTCTCCTCCCATATTACATGACAGACATTGTATTTTGCAATTTAGGCCTTGGAGAGCTTCCCAGGAGAATATGGATCTCTTGAACAAGGTAAGTGTAAGCCAGATTTCAGGGGTGCAGAAGGGAAATGAACTTGCTTTTTTATGAGTTGTTCTCATCTCATAGAGCAATAGCAGACAAAGTAGTCCCAGGGACTCTTTCTTTTGCCCATGCCCAGCATCATGTCCCTCCACCAGAAGGGCTTATGATGCTTTCTAATGGGTTGCACAAGATATTTTGCTAGAGCTATGAAGTCAAGAAAGAGCACAGAGAAAAGGCTTGTTGGGAATTATTTCCTGCCATACTAACAGTTCACACTCAGAGCCAGATAAAACTACTGGCTACCATGTTCCTTCTTCAATTTGACTTCCGAAGTTACCCTAATGAAACATTGTGGACACCTCTGGCTGGCAAAGCAACCAAGCACTGGGAGAAGGCAAGGGTAGCCACGAATACTGAGTAGGCATCACTCATCAAATGCAACCAATAGACAATGTTCCTCATACAGTGGTGCAGGAACCACTGCAATAGACATAGCAATTACCACCAAAATAAACACCCTTGCTGGTGTCGGCCTGCAAAATTGTGCCAAGAAGCAAAAACCTAGGGGAGAGCAGGGGATGAAAAAAGGCTGAAAAATGTCACAAGACGCTACTGGCAAAAGATTCTGAAAGATGTCCAGCAGGGAAAGAACCACTGTAGGTGAAGGTCCTTGCTATCTGGGCTGAGGACCTAGTTCTAATCTAGATGAAGCCTACTGACAGGTGACCTGTAACACCACAGGCGGGGATAATGGAGCTGGAGAGATATGGCATCAAAGTTGCTGTTAGGTATCTCATATTCAGAGAACTATGATGAAGCACTGAAGTGAGACACGGGTCTGTCACCTTAAATGAGCCAGGAGGAGGTGGCCCCCACAACATACAATTGTAAGGAAAATCCTGGAAAGGGAGGCAGCTTACCCTAACGTGGGCCTGAAAACACATGGGTTCTGTATCTGGCACTGCAGGAGCCTCAGATAATTTACAATATCCTCAGTATCTGTGCTTAGCTATACAGAAAATCAAGACACTCTTACAATTGCTTTGCAATCTGATAACGAGCTGTCTGTTACAGAGGTACATTCTTTTTGTGATTGATGGTGGTGTTCCTGTGGTGGATCAAACTTCCAAACTAGTGTCATGGAGTAGAGGCTACATTGGGGCTTTATTTTATACAGTATTATTGCTTGTCAGTAGTTTGGCTCCTGCCAGCTGAGCAGAAGAGATAGGATAAGTTGATCTCTCTCCCTGAGTATTATCCTCTGTGGGACAGAAGTTGATGGTCCTTGGAGATATAACAGTGACAAAGAACATGGCCCTTAATCTTGAATTCAAGTTAAGATGCACTGCTATCAGCTTAGTATCTCCTTTGATAGTTGTGTGGCATGGATGCCTGGAGAATCAGATGGGAGATCTCTCTCATGTTGAGCAGGAGTCAGTGGTTTGCTCAGTGTTATTTTGCACTCAAAATGATTGGCAACAGCAACAAAAATATAGACAGTAAATTATGTAGAACTTGAGAAGCAGCTGCCCTGAAACTTTACTCTGAAGGGTCAGCAGTGGAGTGGTGCTAATCTAGTCCGAAAACAGCTGTTCCTTGGGGAACAGAAAGTAATGCTGTTGGGGAAATCATGAGTATAATAATTTTTTGTTTTTATCTGAAACTTTATCTGACTATTTTCTGCTGCATTTGGGCTGGTTTTTATTTTCAGCAAAAGCAACAGCTTTATCTGGAGTCACACTTCAGTGCTCACTTATGATACGTGTTGTTGCATGCACTCTGAGAGTCAGAGCAAGAGGGGGAAGGAGGAAAAACAAGTTACAGCTAATTATAGCCACTGTTCTGCCACTTGGGAGTCCTGGAAAGTATCAGTCACCTTCCTGAGTACCTCATAGTACTTACAACAGGTTTAACAATCCAAACAAGGTGAAAGTCTGTATCAGGTAGTGAAATCTCTGAGGACTTATTGGAAACACTTGAAAGAGTAATATGTCAGACTGACATTATGGTTGGGGATAAGGTTAAGCGAGCGACATTCCCAGCAAAGGACCCAAGGACTGAACAGCTGTTCCTCTGGGAGTGTGGGCTTGCTTTCTCTCAAATAACCAGTAACTTGGGAAGCCCAGCCTGGAGCATGGAGGTGACGAAATGAACTTCAGAATTTGTATGCTTATGTTTGACAGTACCTAGAGCATAATGCTTCGTTCACTTCCCATATACTCAGGTCAAAGGATAAAATTTCTGATGTTAAGGCCTTTGAGAATTGTACCCACCAGGGGCTGGCAGTCCCGTGTCGGTCACCTTTGGAGAGTTCTGTGTCAGGATGAGGAGGATGTTTCTGGGACGATGAATTTGTGCTGCTGCTCTTGTGCTGGAAGCAAAGGAAGAAGACCAAGTTTTGTCAGCCAAGTCCATTGAGAACAATTAGCCTGGAGCCTTTTTTTGTGGAAATAAGGGACATTTAGGAATAGAGTTCAGGATGTGCTGACCTGGGAAGCCTTTGCAAAGCCTTGTCTCAGTTTCCTCTCTCTGGAAAAGAAAAGGGAAACAGGTTCAGTCCCTCTGCCTATCAGTCTCTCTTACACACATCGTGGCACAGGGACAGCACCCCTCTTTAGTCCAGGGTATCCCAAGCTCTTTATATCATTTACATCGCTGGTGATTGGATTATCTGCAGACACCATAACGCCACAGGTACTTTAAGCAGTGATTGCAAAATGTTTTACACAGGTTACTGTGGTAATGCTCTGGGGGAAACTGAGCCAATCAGGAATTAGTTCATTTGGATCATTGAAAATCCCATCTCCACAGGCAGCCCAAAAAAACGTATATTGCAACACAGGCAGATTCACTGGTACAATGGACAGAAATTTTACTCATATTTGAAATAAAAGTGAAGAGTTCTGCAATGGGCTTGGCTGAAGGGCATATAAGCCTGGAAGTGTAAACATGCTTTCTGATGCTCTCTAGTGACTTGCATGTCTACAGTAATCTAAGACAGGCTGTGAATCTAAATTGTAGTTGTTGTTCCTAGATAATTCTGTGGGTGGCCCAGTGTAATCAATGTTTTATCTCAGATCCAATCTGATTTCTTTGCATACACAAAAGCCAGTATTCTTCCAAAGAAAGAAATGTTTAATTCTGTGTGAAACAACCTGATGTTTTTAACTGAGGTTTCCACTTCATTTATCAGAGTGGGCTCTACCCCTCTGTCCCATCATTTCAGGCAATCAAAGAAAAAGTTGTCTTAGGAAGACATGTCCTTTAGCTCCAAATGCTATAGTTAGCTAAATGTCACCTCTGGAAACATTGTAATTCAAACTAGTGAGCTATATGGGAATATTTGTGAGGATTTGATTTCCTTAAATCTGTCTTTGTGCCCATAATCTCAGATTCTAGCGTTGCCCTTTCAAAATGCCAAATGCAACAGCTTGGATCATTAGCACACTTTGAATCCTGTTACTTGGGTCATGCAAATGTGACTCTTGTCCTTTAGACAGACACTTTCATGCTGTAGACAGCAGGGTGGGGAAGAGGGGGTAATATTTAAAATACTGTAGGACAATTCTGATGTCTTGTACAGTGTTGTAACTCCAGTGAAACCTATTAGACCTATTCCAAGCTTAATTGACATGAAAAATTTGCTCAGGTGTGAGAGGTTTATCACTAACCCATTTCTCTCTTTGAAATTTCATTTCCCCTGCAATATTTCTTATCAAGTTTGCCCACTACACGCTCAACTTTGAATTGTATTTCCTCTCTAAGAGCCTAACTTTCCCGTGGATAATTCCATACAGAAATCCTATTGAGGAGGAAGAAGAGGCTGAGCTCTGGGCAGCCTCCATCCAGTTTGCACAGGCTGCCACACAGCCATTCAGGCAGCACAACTGTCAGGGATTCAGGGCGATGCTTCATTGAGCTCTGTGGTATTTGCAAACCCTCTTGGCCTCTTCTATCGGTTGTTTTTTTTCTCTTAGTTTGGATCTCTTCTCAATTCCACAGTCCAGTTTGTTATCAAAGTTATGCTAATCTGTTGCTGCAGTTCTTGCCAGATAAATTGGTTTTTAACTGAAGGCATTGGACTGAAAGCAGAAGGGCATTAATGGGGTTCTTGCAAAGATGGCAGTAAGATAACGCAGTAAGATTATATAGAAGTGAGGAAAAGTGAGGAGAAAGACCGGGTTTTGAGAAAGAACTGCAAGTGGGTGTGAGGAAAAAGCAAAGAGGAAAAAGAGGAAGGACAATCAGAAGGGATGAAAGGAGTGAAAAAAAAGAAGAAATATAGACATTGAAAAGCAGCATTATGGGAAGCCACAAACATGACAAAAGAAGTGATAAAAAGAAGGAAAAACAACACCAGAACGAGTTAGTAAAAAAACAGATTCTAACAAAAAGTTGAATGCCAAAATGCTACCAGTCACTGCATATAATACTACTGTATGCTGTGTTGCTTTCCATTGGTGTAACACACACACAACCAGGATGGATACTTCCAGCATAATATTTTATCACACACTTATATAATTAATTCTTTTTCTACAGAACACTTTTGGGTTTGTGTCTGTTCAAGCTTTTGGCCAGCTCTGCTCACGTCCCCACAAGTGAGCCTATCACCTTTGTTTGTACATGATGCCTTCTATGTGTATGTTGATAGAGGGAATGTATTTGCCCTGTTGCTGCCATGTACTCTCCTGACACGACACGTCATATTTGCAATGTACCCTGTAACTCACTGGTCAAGCCCAGAGAGTTGTGGTGAATGGACTTAAATCCAGCTGTCAGCCAGTCACAAGTAGTGTTTCCCAGGGCTCAGTTTTGAGGCCTGTCCTTTTTAATACCTTCATCAATGATCTGGACGAGGGGATCAAGTGTACCTTCAGTCAGTTTGATGATGACACAAGGTTGAGTGGGAGTGTTGATCTGCTGGAGGACAAGGGGGCCCTGCAGAGGGATCTGGACAGGCTGAATCAATGAACTCAGGCCAATTTTATGAGGTTCAACAGTGCCAGGTCCTGCAGTTGAGAAAAAGCAACCCCATGCAGAGCACCAGTCTGGGGGAAGAGTGACTGCAAAGCTGCCCAGCAGAAAAGGACCTGGGGTTGCTTGTCGACAGCAGTTGAACATGAGCCAGCGTGTGCCCAGGTGTCCAAGAAAGCCAATGGCATCCTGGCCTGTATCAGAAATAGTGTGGCCAGCAGGACCAGAGCAGTGATTGTCCCCCTGTACTCAGCACTGGTGAGGCCACACCTCAAATCCTGTGTTCAGTTTTGGGCCACTTACTGAAGCCAAAGACATGAAGGTGCTGGAGTGTGTCCAGAGAAGGCAAATGAAGCTGGTGAAGTGTCTGGAGCACAAATCCTGTGAGAAGCAGCTGTGGGAGGCAGGGTTGTTTAGCCTGGAGTAAAGGAGACTCAGGAGAAAGCTTATCATTCTCTACAAATACCCAAAAGGAGGTTGTAGCCAGCTGGGAGTTGGTGTCTTCTCCCAGACAAGTAGTGACAGAACAAAGAGAAATGGCCTCAAGTTACACTGGGGAGGTTCAAGTTTGATATCAAGAAAAATTTCTGCGCTGAAAAAATGGTTTAGTATTCAAACAGGCTCCCCAGGGAGCTCCCAAGGTCACCATCCCTGGAAGCGTTCAAAAAATGAGTAGACATGGCACTTTGTGATATGGTTTAGTTGGCATAGTGGGCATGATCTTGGAGGGCTTTTTCAACCATAATGATTCTATGATAGTACACACAAACAGCAAACCTAAACTAAGATTTTAATGATACCCTTAATTTTGGAATTTTCCTGCTTTCAAATGCTTGAGTTTGCAACCTTGATATTTTCAACATGGGAGTTTTTTTCTGTGAATGTAAACAATGCTTTGCATTTCTCTGATGTATTCTGCCCAAGAATTTGATAGTGTTCTATAAACAATTTTTGCTATTAGTCATGACAGTGGCCTTTTGAATTAACTGTTACCATTATTTCAGCTTTTGAAATGAATACATGCAGAGATCATACTTTTCTGAGTGTCAGATAGGATGTTGCTAGATCAAAACTGACAGTTTCTTAACTTCTACATCCTGACCTGTATTTTGACCTTCATATACAGTTCTTTTTCATCTGAAAAACTCCTTTTTAAATTCACAGAATTGCCTTTGTGACTCTGCCTAAGGCCACCTCTCATTCACACTAAGTCTGGACAGGATATTCATTAACCAGTAGCATCCCCATTCAGCCTGGGGTTTACTGCAAAGGGCCAGATGAACACTTTATGAATAATAAAATGGATTGGAAAAGTTTGGATAATGCAGGTGATATCTTTTGTAAGAGCTATCTGAATTACTAATGACAGAGCATCATTAAATTCTTGTTAGAGGAGTTTAAATTTGATCTCCTTGAAATAGTTTCTTATGTGTCCATCAGTAAAGGTCTTCTGTGCATCATGTTGCCTTTTGATTGAGCAGTCTCTATCTGTTGGTAAGCTAATTACTTATGTTTTCATCCTGCCTGGTAAACAGATCTCCCCTTGTTCTTATTGCAGTTCACGCCTCACTTGTTTTCTGGTAGACTGCTTTATTTCTTCTGTCAAGGTATAAAGGCCTCTTCTTTCAAGGCAAGAAATAATAAGCGTTAAAAACAAGTGGAGACTGAAACTTTATAGTCCTTTGGCTCTGTGCAGGCAAAATACTTCATTAATTCAGAGCAAACAAATCTTCACTCTGCCTGCGCTCCCTCACCTTTTCACTCAGTTTCTCTCCCTATGGCCTCACATCTTACTTTTACTAGTTCCAATTTCCTAAGGGGTACCTACAGTGTTTCCACATCTAAATGCTTTCACAGAGCTTTTTCAGACCACCTTCCTTTGGCTGCCTCTCAGAACAGATCCTTCTCCTCTCTAGACCCAGACAATTTGGTTGGTTACCATCCCTGGAACACAGGGTGGTGTTTGAAGCCACTCTGAGAAGCCAGTGGTAGCAGCAGCAGCAGCAAAAGGAACTGTGCTCCGTGTCCTATGCTTTTGGTGAGCATGAATAATTATAGTGTGTGTCACCTCAGCCCCCAGCCAACAGCAGCCCTGCATGACAGTTACAAACCACTTTGTGAAAATTACTCCTCTCTCACACCTCTTCAGAAACAGACCTTTCTTGACATCCTGTCTCTTCCCTCCTCTTCCCATCCTCTATCATGTGAATTGAACTGATGCATAGGCTGATATTGTAAAGCAACCTCTGCTGAAATAAGGGGTAGATTGAGGTGTAAAACCTGATGTCAGGATCATATTTCTACCTATGTGTTTTGGAACTTCTGACTTTTCTTCGCTTGGTGATAAATGACAGGCGGAGGGAATAGGAGGTGTGGGAAGCCCGGCTGCTTTCATTAGGGGAAGAATGCTTAGTGTGCAGTAAATTTCTCATATTTCCAACTCATTCTGGAGCACATTTGCCAAGATTTAAGAGTTATAGGCCCATAAGTCAAATACTTTGTGAAATAGGTGTCATTATTCTCCCATTTTTCACATGAGCTTGTAAGTATGCCCCCATATATCTTTGGGTCACTGTAGCACAGATTTCTTCCATGTTCTTTTCCTCATGTCAGTTAAACTCCAGCAAGGAGGTGATGTATGAACGCTATTCATCAAAACAATGACACCCAGAACCTGGCAATGGTGCTTCAACAAAAGCCGTGTCACAGAGACAGCATGCCAGGAGGTGCCATCAGAACTAATTCTGGCTGAACCCAGTAGCTTCCACGGGCAGCACCATAACTGCTTCATCACAGAAAGATCGGCATCTATCATGCTGGACAAATGGCCCACACTCTGCTATTGCTTCAGTGCCTGGGTGCTTCACAGCATGCCTCCTCCCTTTCAGCCACACTCCGAAGAAAATCATTCCCACCTCTGTTTTGTGGTGGGAGGATGGGGCCAGGCTAATTCATTTACCTATGGACTCTTTTTAAGGATTACGGATGACTGTGAAGAGAAGGGACCCACCTGGCAGTGATGAACTAAAATCAGAGGCATTCAGTGCCTTTTTTTTTTTTTTTGCCCCAGCCCCCTCAGTCTCTAGTACTGATAGACTTTGGACCGCCCAGTGCTTTGAACTGGAGGACCATGGCTGTAGGGACAGTGGCATTAACAAACATTTCTTTATTGAGATAGTAGTAAAACACTAAAACAGCCTTCCTAGAAAGGTAATCAGTGCCCAAGGCCTCTCAGTGTTTAAGATGCATTTGGACGATGTCCTCAATAACATGCTTCGAGTTTATCAGCCCTGTATTGGTCAGGCAGTTGGACTATATGATTGTTGTAGGTCCCTTCCAAATGAACCCCTGCTCTACTCTTTCATTTTGAGGGAGGTTGGCCCCTGGAACAGATTGCACAGAGGTTGTAGAGTCTATACCCTTTGAGGTACTCAAAACCCAATCAAGCATGACCCTGAGCAGCTTTTGTGCTCTAGGTGACTCTGGTCTGAGCAGGAAGGCTGGGCAAGACTGCAGAGGCACCTTCCAAACTCCACAGCTCTGTCATTCTGTGCCTCCAGGAGTCACGGAGAGCTCTTGGGCTGGGCTCTGGCTGCAGATTTCTTCCATCAACTGTTAATGGTGAAGTAACATTAAAACTGCTCTCATTTTCTTAGAAATTGGAGACAGCAGTGTTATGCCTCAACACAGACTTTGCTTGTTGTAGGTATTTCTGGGTTTTTAACATTAGATGAAAGCTTATGGCCCAGTGCATGCACACATCTACTGATTTCTAGTAAAAGTGCTGGTGAGGTTTTCCATACTGTTAATGCTGGTGGTGAAATATTTATCTTCACTTCCATGGGGTGCTTCTCTGAACTTTGTAGCTGACACCAGGTCACATAAAGAGGGAGAATGCTCAGTCAGATCTTCTGCATGTTCACTGGCTTTTGAGCAGGTTGTGAACTGAATATTTAGTTCTTGCTCTATCTCAGCTACTACCCCAAAACACCACCATGTTTTTTTCTAGGTGCAGTGACTTTTTCAGATGCCTTTTAGCATTTTTCTCCTGTACCAGCTCTCTGAGAGACCCAACACAGGTGAAATCGTTTCATAACTCAGATACCTAAAAAAGAAGTACTCACCATAGGACTGTATCGTCTTCTCTGATAGCCTTCAGACAACAAGTAATACCACTTGATCAGTTGGTTAAATTCTCTCTTTCAAGCCTACTCTACCCTAAGTGAGTTGTTAAAAGGCAGAATAAATAAGAAAGAGCCTGATGACTACTGTCTTGGGGCAGTTACAAGCAAATTCAAGGAGGGTAGGTTAGTGCCTTGTCACCAGCCATAGCAGGAGGCACAAGCTCGCACTGAAATTAAAGTGTTCTTAATCATGGTAACAAACCCAAATTTAGTGCTGGAGCCTGGCAGAAGTTTTCATTTGGGAATGGCACCATGACCCTGTGCCTCAGACTGCATTAAATAACTCATAGGAATGGACTTGTCCTAAAGCCCACCTTGCCATCACAGCTTTCCCTCTGCTGTCCCAAGTGGTCAGCTCTGAGTCTCAATGCCATTTTACTCTCACTAACCTGGCAATATGTCACACCTTATATGTACTCCCCAAGGCACTTTCAAGTCAGCATCCCAGCTGGGCAGGTACAAGCATGTTTCAGCCAGATTCCCCTTTTGCCCTTATCTGCAAATGTAGTGCCAAGGCAAGCATGGTGTGTGCACAGAAGATGCCTTCTGGGTCTCTCCTATTGAAGGTTTAAAAAGTGGAACTGAAAATGTGTCCTGAAACAGTGGCTGTGTTTCTTGACATCCATAAAAGGGCACAGTCATCACTCAGACGTAAGAGTCTGAGGAGCACTTTGCTAGAGCCATGTTATCCAAAAATGGCTGCCTAGTCAAGCTTCTCAGTGTGCGCTTAGGCATCTAAAAAAGTCTTTTAAAAACAAACAAACAAACAAAACCAAACCAAAACAAAACACCAAAAAACCCCAAACAAATGTAGAATACTCACCATGGTTCTTTTCCAAGTCAGGCATCAGAACGAAAAGTGTTGAAATGACACCATGGTTTGTAAAGCTCCTTTACAGGCTGAGGTGAAAAATTAAATTGAGGTTAACAAGAGAATTCAGCAAAGTGGGGAGGCAGGAAATTAAACCTTACTGTTCTCAGCACTTATTTGGAAAAAAATTAATAGCGTTTTGTTTTTGAAGCAAACATTTTTCACAATGGTTCCTATCAACTATCCGCCACAGATACAGTGCTTTGTCAGGAACCTGGCAAGCGACAACACAAAGAGCACAGATGGGAATGCAGAGATGGAAAAATAAGTAAAATGTATTCTGGCTTGTACCTTATGTATAAGGTAATACCTTGGTACCTAATTATAGGCTGTGCAGGAAGTAACAGCTATAGTTAAGGTTTCTTGACATTCTTATCTGCATGCCTTCTGTTGCTTTCAACGTCAGTAGATTGTTTAAGCTGCTGTTTTCCATGGTGGGTACCTGACTCTGGCTGAATATACTCCAGACAGAATCAGCCCAACTATTCCAACTCTTCTGCAGGAAAAGATTAGGAGAGGCAATCCTGGACCTTTACTTTAGCCATGTAAGGAAATATTTGCAGCCCTTTTTTTTTTTTCCCTGCAATATGAATTTAAAGATGTACCCCTGTGAAGCTTTTTATTACCCTTGACACTCACAGTTACTGAAGTGGTCCTGCTTTTGACCACAGTTTAATCCTAAAAGAGGGCTCCCAGAATAGCCATGGTCCAGATACATGATCCCTGTTCATGCTGAAGTGAAAGCCATATTAGTGCTTGTCAAGAAGCCAAGGATGGACTCATAAGCTCCTACGCCATTTTCTGTCTTTCTCCTGTCTTGAGTTTTGACCCAGCCACTGGGGTCAGCTCTCATACTGGCAGCACTCAGCATTTCCGTGCTCCTCCCTCTCTGACTGTGCTGTGATCCTGCACTTGCTGACCACAACAGCTGCCTCTGAAGGGCTCCTTACAGGCCCTAGCAGAGGGGTCATTCTGATTCAAAGCAGGCCAAAGTGTAGCTGTAGTGTTAGTTTGACAGTTGATTTTGGAAGTTTTCTTGACAAGAACTGGATTAACCTGAGAGAGTGCTTCTAGTGGGGTATCTGCAGAGGACACTGAAAAGAAAAAGTTATATTCATAGTTACAAGTGAGGAAATGCCAATTATTTTTTAACTCCTTTAAAAATATGTCTACAGGTTGAAAACTCTCTTTGGAGAGACAGTATAAACAGTAAAGGAGGTGCTCTCTTCTTTGTATGGAGAGTAAGGGCCAGAGTAACTGTGTTAGTAGCTAACTATACAAAATGTCAGTGCCAGAAAAGGGTGAACAACTGATAAAAGTGACAGAACACTCAGAGTCATACCCAAACCAGCTCATCCCTGCACAGAGAGACAAAGTGAGGCAAATGCCTACAAGAAAACTCTTAAACCCTTTTCTTGACTCAAGCATTACTGAAAGAAGCCATTCCTGCTTTGAAGACTACCCACAGCTTCACGATCCCCTTGGTTGATGTGTTGGCAGCTGCAGACCAGTAAGAGATCTGTTTTCAGTTAGGGTTCAGTAACACCTCTTTGAAAATAACTTAGTTCTAACAGCTCAGGGTTTTCTACTCCTTTAAGAAGCCCAGTGAGTCCTTACATAAGTGCTACCTCCTGTGTCACAGGTTCTCATTTGATTAGCCATCTTCCTCAAGCTAACTGAGAAATAATTTGGATTGCAAAGTGCTTGAAGGGTATAAAACTCTTTGGGACCTGCAGAAGTTTTTTGTGCAGAAGGGTGTGTAATTACAGGCCTGTGACAAAGGAATTAACCTCATCCCTGTCCAAACTCTTAGATACTGATTCTTTTGCTTTTCAATATGCCTCAAGAGAACCAAACCTCAATGTTGTCTGACAATGGGATTCTCCCTGAATAAAACCCAAGAGCTGCCTGGCATCACTGATGGCCCTTGAGCACAGGCTCCACTGTTTTGTATCACCAGTCCATCAGCTGACTCACACTAGTGGGTGTGGTGGGTCTCTCTAAAAGTCCAAGACTCCAAACCTCCTGTCCCTGTTTGTTTAGAGATTGTGTTGGTTTAGAAAAAGTGTTGAAGGACCTTCCAGTGTTGTCAGGATTTATGAGGTTCTTGAGAAAGGGCCGATGGTGCTTGGAAAGGTATGCCAAAAATTTAGCAACTGCCTACTGAGGGACTTTGACCTACAACAAGTTTCCAGGGAAGCTGCCCTGTTGGGTGTCTCCTTGGAGATGGAGAAATGAAGTGAATATAAAGGATGGACACCATAATATGCTTCTAGAAGGTAAGAAAGGTTGAAAACTTACACTGTGCCTTATAACTATAGCAAATGCTGTGCATGGACTGCTAGCCAAAAGCTCATGAAGGGAGCTGATTAATCTCTTTCTGAACATAAAAAATTCTTATATTTACCATGGGACAAGAACATATGTGTGTTATCTCAGAATAACTGAAGGTCATTAGGGTCACAGCATACTTACCTCCTAGTAACTTGTTTGAGTGCCTGTAACTAAAGAGAAACAGCAGATATTAAATGTTATGTGAGCTTCAGTTTCTACATTTGTATCAGCATCTGCTTTTCTGGCTCTCCTGAAGAGGGATAAGATGAGGAATACAAGTAGCTGTCAAAGGGGAAAGCTGAGGTTTTAAGAAGTGTAGGAGTCATGCTGTCCTCATACTGAGCTCTGCATTAAATGGCAATATTATCTAAATGGAGTTGCTCCTCTTGGCAAAGCTACCTGGTTCTTGGTGTCAGGATTTGGTAGGAATATCCCATTTTTTTGGCAAGCTCTTGTCTTGACAAGGGAGTTCTTGGGTCTGGGAGCACCATTTGTGGCGATGGAAGCCAGAACAGGGTTCAGGAGTAATGCCCCTGTGCTGTGCTCCCCCAGCTGAACACCTAGTTCGGTCTTTTTATGCAGCTTAGTTTAGAGCCTGTCCATGACTGGTGAGCTTCATACCTCTTTCTGTAGATCTGTCCTGTCTATCCTGTGCTAGGTTTCCTTCCCTGTCTGGAAGGAGGTGGAGGGTGGCACACTTGGTATATGACACAGTTTCTGTAGGTCTCAGAATCT
This sequence comes from Sclerurus mexicanus, assembly GCA_013396755.1. NCBI lineage: Eukaryota > Metazoa > Chordata > Aves > Passeriformes > Furnariidae > Sclerurus > Sclerurus mexicanus. Next base: position 582,701 of record VWZF01005843.1, on the reverse strand, counting down.
GTAATGAAATGAAAAACTGTGTTTTCTAGGCACCACTAGATGGTGCCTCCGGATCACTCTTGCTGGGAAAATAGTGATGCTAGTCCAGGAAAACAAACAGCAGGTCGGGGAAGGGGATTCTGCCCTTCTATTCCACTCTTGTGAGATCCTACATGGAGTGCTGCATTCAGTGCTGGGGCCACTAACATAAGAAGGATGTGGTCCTGTTGGAGCGGGTCCAAGAGAAGAGCAGTGAAGACAATCAGAAGGCTGGAGCACCTTTTCTATGAGGAAAGACTGAGAGTTGGGATTTTTCAGACATAGAAAGAGGACGATCCCTGGGGATCTTACGGCAGCCTTGCAAAAAAGATGGGGACAAACGTTTTAGGAGGACCTGCTGCAACAGGACAAGGGACAATAGTTTCAAACTACAGGAGGGTAGATTTATACAAGATATAAGGAATAATTGTTTTACAATGAGGGTGCTAGAACAGCAGAACAGGTTGCTCAAAGAGATGGATGGATGCTCTATGAAAACATTCAGTCAGGTTGGATGGGACTCTGAAAAACTTGATCTAGTTGAAGATGTCCCTGTTCACTGCAGGCGAGGTCAAACTAGATGAATTTTAAAGGTCCCTTCCAACCCAAACCATTCTATGATTCTATGACAGTGAGTGGGGTGGATTGCATAGCATCTGCCTCCCCCTAGCCTGGGCTCCACAGGCAGTGAGTGCATACCTGGGCAGGCAGAGCTGTCCCTCAGAAATGCCCGTGGAAATTGGTTTGGTTTTGTCTTTAAAAGACACTGAACTATGGAAGCATTAACCTCTGTTATGTGAGTTCCCCCAAATAAGAAAAGATGCTTTAGAGAGAAGAGAGAACTTTTGATTCTGTATGAACTGCGGTGTGTTTTCTTTCATCAAAGAAGGAAATTCAGTAGCTTATACTTGCAAGAAGTCTGTGCAATTAGGTGAAGCACAGGCACAGAAGTGATCCCTGGATTCTGTGGCCTGTTAGTGACTGAAGGACTTATATTATTCCATTAATAAGCAAAATGTAGGGGAAAGCAGATCCAAAGGAGCTGGAATTCAGATATGTTTGCAGTAGTGATACTGGCTAAAACAAAGCAAGAAAAAAAATTAGGAGCATCCCCTCCATCAGGAAAATCATTACTTATGAGCATCTTAAACATCACCATACATGTTTTTAAATTTTAAAACAATATTTTATTTCCTGCACCCATAACCTCCAGTCATAGCATTGGTTTTGTTCTTAAAAAAGTCAAGGCCTTTGTTAATATAAATAATAAAATTAAAGTCAGGATAGTCCAGACCTGTGGTTTGGATGCCTATTTCAAGTCTGACCTTCTGGCTGTGGGACCATCACGAATTTAATTTTCTACTGTCACAGTGCCCTGGTTCTCTGTGGCAGCATTGTCAGCTCATGTTGTCTTCAGTTATGGAGGAACCAGAGAGTGGACGAGGGCACAGGAGGGGAAGAGCTGCATTGCTCTCTGCTTGGCTGTTGTCATCAGGTCTGTGTCTGCCTGAGGACTGGTGTATTGTCAGCCATACCTCTCAAATGCTCAAGGACAGATTCTGGTTTGTGTTAGTCTGGGGTTTATCTATCTGAACGAGTACATTAAAAGACTATGAATAAAGCCAGACTGGTGTCTGCCACTTAATGATGAGTACATCTGCAAAACAGATATGTATTTGACTGTGTTCTCACTGCACCGGGGTTCAGCTCTGTTGTTGATCTTGACTTTTTTCCTCCCCCTTTTTCTCTTTCCCCAGTGCTTACTCTTCTGCTATTGTAATCATGCTGCTAAAACAAGTGTACTTTCTGCTAGAGGATGAAAGACTTGATTCCAAGACACGTCATGCTCTGCCACCGTGTTTCAGTGCTGTGGTTTATGGCAAGGCTGATGGGGAGGAGAAGCCAGGTCTAGAAGTCCTTGAGGGAAGGGTGTGTGCTTCCCTGTGGTACACACGCAAAGACAGGATGTTGCTATGTTTAGCTTGGGTTCCTCTTGGCAATAAAACATTTTCCATAAAGTATCTTCCATAAACTTCAGGTGGAATTTTGAAAACCCATCCAGAATACTGTGATTCCAATAAAAAACTGAGTGAAAAATCAAGCTACTGTGTAGCATGTTGGGAACATATGCTGTGAAAATACAGAAAGCTCTGAAAATCAGTTGGTCTGGGTAGTGAGAGGCAACCCTGCAATTAACCAGTCAGTAAAATGATAATCTGTGAAACAGTAATGTTGTCATCTTTTATTAAGTCCCTGAATGCTTTTATTTCTTCAGTTTATGGTGCCTACATCTCAAAAAGTGTAATTGATGGTGAAAGAGGTCTGGAAAGGTTTAGAAAATGTTTACGAGGTTAATTCAGGAAAACATATATAGCAAAATCCATGCTTAGTTTGCTTATATGAAAAAAGAATAGCGTGCTATTGGAGTCTACAAAGTGATGAGTCCACTACTAGATGGCTCTCTCACCCAAGAGAAAATCCTGATGCACAGCAGTTGGCAACCGAAGTGAGACAAAGTCTGGCTGAAAATCAAGTTTCAGCTCCCAACAGTGAGGATAATTGGTTAATGGGGTGACTAATTGCAGGGAGGGCATGAGGTCTGTGACTTAAATCTTGATTAAAAACCTGGCTCTCAGGCTCAAAATGCTTTGCATCCCAAAGATGGGGTTTGGACTGGATGCAGAAATTTTCATGGAAGTTTTAGGTCTGCTCTGCAGAGGGCGAACTTCAGACTCTGAAATACAGTGATGCTAGAAGAACAATTCCAGAGTTGGTAAGAAGCATGGTTATGTAGGCTACTCAGTAGGAATAAGGGATCTTGTTACGTGACATGGATGAGGCTGAGATGGGATAAATGAACTTTGCACAGTGACACCAGTCACGCGAAAGCGTGTGCGCGGGGCTGTTCAGTGGAAGTGAGTAATGCAGAGGGGGCAGTGCAAGACTCCTGCTCTGCCTTATTGGTTTTACAGTGGCATACACTGGCTGCAAGAGGTCAGTTTAAGATCCTCAGTGTGGATTAGAGGGCTGCACTATCTCTGGCTCTGGTTTTTCCTGAAACATGAAGTACTGGAAAGAGCTGCTGTCATCTGTTTTCTTGACTTACAGGTTGCTACTATTGTCTCTCCACTGCAGTGGCAAGTATTATCTTGGGAGCTCACTGGTTTTATGCAGAAGGGTGTGTGGTTACAGGCCTACGTATCTATGAAAGGACATATATTTTTCCATGTACCTCGAGGGCTGTGTTGATGCTCAGTCCTACATGACTGTAGTCAGTGCTCTGCTTTCTTCCACATTTCCTTCCTTTTTGGAGTTCAGAGTTCCTTTCTTGCTTCAGGTACATATTTCTAGCTGAGTTTGCATACCTGTGGTTATAAATAAATGTAATGGCATAACCTAGAGAGGCTATATTGGCTTGCAAATAATGGTGGGATTTACTGATCAGGCTTTGTTGTATAACTGCCTTCCTCAGACTAGAAAAGGAGGCGAGGGTTCTCATGCAGAGTTGTGGTGGTGTTTGGAAAAATCAGCTGGTTTGAAAGGAAACCATCTCAATATATGTCACTTTGAGGGACATCTGAGGTTCCCTGAAAAACTGTCTTCTCAGCTGTGCTGACAGCGCTTCAGAGCATATCTGCCTGCAGAGCAGGGCTCAGCCTGGCTTGATCAGAGTCCTACTGTGTTTCTCCAGCCCATTCCCTGTTACACTCTCTGTGGATGAAGCAGTGAACCTTTGTAGGGAACTTTGGAGTCCAGTGAATGCATTCATGTAGGATGTTGCTCTGAAGAACACCAGATTCAGAGAAGAATGGAAGGGATGACTTTGATAGGTGCACGTCCTACTTTCAGTGAACTTATGATTGCATGAGGCTTCCATGGAACAGGGGCCCTGTAATTACTGCAGCAAAGCCCTGTTCTGTGCTCATAAGCAAGCGACATAATGCCAAAGCATACTTCTAGACTTCTTTAAAATTCATACTCACAAAATAGTCTCTGAAATATTTCATTTGCAGGTGTACAGCTGTTTATGGCTAGAGGAGCTCAGCTGTTAGAGTTCCTTGAGATATATAGCAAAGATATGCAGCTGTCTGCTGAAGTTGGTCTGAAGACTAACTGAGGTCTTCGGAGAAACTGAGATTCCCTGGCCTTTCAGTTAAGCATAAGTGAGCACAAAGGGCTTGTTGTGATTCAATAACCACTACATTAAATGGATTTTCTCACTAAATGGATTTTTCCCTGCTGTGTCCTGCAGAATAACAGATACAATTACCTCAGATGTAAACTTCACTGCTTCCTCCTGATGATACTTGCCAATAGTAACCTGAGGTGCATCAAAAGAAGTGTGGCCAGCAGATTGAGGGAGGTGATCCTGCCCCTCTCCTTTGTTCTGGTGAGACCCCGCCTGGAGCATTCCATCCGGCTCTAGGGCACCAGCTTAAGAAGCACATGAACCTGCTCAAGCAAGTCCAGAGAAGAACTGTGAAGATGATCAGAGGGCTGGAGCACCACTTCCATGAGAAAAGGCTGAGACAATTTGGTTTATTCAGCATGGAGAAGGATCCAGGGACACCCTACAGCACCTCCCAGTAGCTAAAAGGGGCTACAAGAGAGCTGAAGAGGGACTTTTTACAAGGGCATGTAGTGATAGGACAAAGGGAATTGCTTTTGAACTAAAAGAGAAGGCAAGCTTAGATTAGATATTAGGAAGAAAATCTTTACTATGAGTGTGGTGAGGCACTGGAACAGGCTGTGCAGAGAAGTTGTGAATGCCTCATCCTTGGCAGTGTTTAAGGTCAAGTTGGAAGGGACTTTGAGCAACACTGGTCTTGTGAAAGGTGTCCCTGCTCATGGCAGGGGGCTTGGAACTAGATAATCTCCAAGGTCCCTTCTAACTCAAACCATTCAGTGATTCTCTGATGATTGAAAAATTGCCTCAATAATGTTTCAAAGTCTCTATAACTTCCAAATGATGTCTTATCTATTTGCTCATAGAGTATTCAATGGATTTTTTTATATTTAAATCACACACAAACTCTCCATTGAGTTTATGAACAAGTCCGGCTTCTGAACCATTTGTAGGCTTCATCGATCTGCAAAAACACCTCATTGCAGAGACTCTGCTCTCTACATGATATGAATAATGCAGAATTGCTCTGTTGAAGCTGGCTTCATTGTCAGTTTAAGCTGAACATGAATAATTGAACGCATTTTCTTTTCAGGGACAAGAACAGCTGCCATCTAAGCTGTTTAACCCCATTTGCCTTCTCACGTTTCTCCTTAAGCTTGCTGAAGCCCCTGTGCCTAGCCATGCCATATAGGAATGCATCAAATTCATTTGGCGTTTTTCACTTGCTTGAGGTTGTGTCACAAATAATCTGCTATGCTTGTTAAGCAGGCCTAAATGAGGGCTACTTACAATTACTTGTGTGCATGCACCACTTGTCTCCAGCTTTAACTCTTTGGTTCCTAGCTTCCTGCAGGACTCTTCTTGGACTTCAACAGCAGGGTGCTGGGCAGCTAGTAAGTGCCTTCAGAAAGCTAAACATTCAGCAGTGAGGAATATCATTAAGTGTCAAGAGATTAAATATTTAAGCAGCTGATGTGGAAACTGTGGAATTAATAGCCTGTCAGTTAAGCCTTCAAAGCTACAATGGACTTCCCCATGGAGCTTGGGCCCCATGGTCCCCATTAGGTGAAGGTGTCTCTGCCCTGTGTATTTTTTTTAAATGTAACATGTCCTTTTGAAATCATGGGAGCTGGTCTGTCAAACTCAACTTCTCTGTTCATTGAGAAATTAAGTATTTGTAATTATCTATTCTTTTTTTTATTATTCAAGGAGAGTGTGATATTCTAATTAGACATGAGGTCCATGATGGAAAAACCTGAAAGGAGGAGGGATTTTTTTCTGAAGCCTGGTATGGGAGGATTAGGAAGTCATAAAAAGGACCTGTAAAATGTTCATTGTAAGAACAGTGGAAGAACATTCAGAGTAACCAAGTCATAAAACCTCACTCCTTCAAAATTATGTTACTTGTAGTTGCCCAATTATATTACTTTTGATATAATAATTTCATCTAGATACTTGCAAATGTCATATATTACAAGCGTCCATAATCTTGGGAGCATACTGTGCATTACAATGAGCATGTATTAGGACGTGTTCATATTTCTTTTTTCTCAGAAATCATTTTCCTTTCTGGTTAGTAAATCTCTCTTTACATGCTGTTTCTGAAGCATGTGAATGCAAATCTCCTCTTTATTTTTTTAAAAAACCAGCACTGATTTTTTTTTTCTACTTCCATCTTATTTCCCTCCATTTTAGAGGCTTTGTCCAGCAAGAAAAGAACTACTTTATGACTGGGTAAGAAAATTCAGGAAACAAATATGATTTGCATAATAGAAGTTTTACCTAGTGTTAATGATGGACCTGTTCTGCATGTTATATGACTAAATTATACCCTATTTTTCACATACTTAAAGCAGTGGAGCTTGATAAGCAAGTAGTTATTACAGATACTTAAGCTGTCTCTGAAAATAGTTTTCTTGAAGGGAGCAAGGGAAGTGGGGTGTGGGAGCGTCTTCATCCTTGCAGAAATATACTTCTAGAAATAAAATGGTTTTTATTTTAGGTGCCATAGGTTGTATGAATTCTGTGGAACTGCTGGCTTATATTATGGCAGGAAGCAGACTGTTGTGTGGTGTTACAAGGAGCATAAAGAGTTCCGTGCAAGTGACTGTGAGGTGGTTGTTGGAGGAAAGCTGTAATGACTCAAACCTGCCCGTTACTTGTGTCTTATGGTACTCTTCAAAATTGCGGAGTCTTCTGGCAAAATTTCCTTTCTCTGCAGCTGTGAAATTGGCTCTCGCCTTCCAACTTCCGGATTGGATGTGTTTCAGTGGTTTCATGGTTTTGACCCTGTGAAATTACTAATACAGCATGAGATTTCTGCTTTAAAAAAAATTTGAATTGCTGAACACATGTGCTCCGAGATAAGAACTATAAGATAGGAGCAGGGCACCTGGCATAATCTGGGACCCAGTCACTGCTGCGGCACCAAAATAACTGAGAAGACAACCTTTTGCATTTGACCCGTGCATTGCTGGTGGCCTGGGCATGGTACCTGGGGGTACTGCTGACTTACCCTGAGTTACTGATGCTGGCTACAACCATGCAGGAAAGACCCTTCATGTTGTGTTCCTTTATGTTGCACAGGGCTCTGGTGAAAAGAGCCAAGCTCACAGCTTCCTTCCCAGGAGGCTGCAAAGGACTGTGGCTCCTACCAGTAACATTTTTTGAGAGGAATCTGGAAAAGGCTCACTTTTCCACAGAAGGAACTTTTTTTTTTCTTTTTCCCCAATGTAGAAGCATCACAAAAACCTTGAAAACTTACTGAACCATTAATTGAACATACTGGTTTAAAGCTTTTTTTAAAAAGACATCTGCCCTAAGCCTTCTCTTTGCAGATGCCTTAGCATTATCCTGGCTTAGAAATTTCAATTTGTTTCCAGTAGCCCATTTACTGAAAGCAGTAAACTATCTGAGCAAAGGCACTTAGGAATTTAGTGAGAAAGATAAAATTTCAATATGAGCACTTTGGTCCTAACTTCTGAATAGTAAACAGTCCCAAAGAGACTGGGGCAATTTGCCTCTTCAGTGCTGTGCCAGTAAGGTAGGGAGATAAGTGAAATTCAGCTGGGTGTGTTGCAGGTCCAAAAGTGATTTGCAGCCCACACAGGCTGAGCTCTCTCCCCAGCTCTTGCTGAAAGGTCCATCTTATTTGTTTTCTTTGCCTTTTTCTTTTAGTGCAATAGTAGGCAATACAAAAATGTGTTTTTCCTGGCCTTCAGAAAGTGCTCAAGTTGTTCCTTTCTAGTCAATAAATTGGTGGGAAGTGAATGAAACAGCAGAAGTAATCTCACATAATGTAAAAAGATGAGCTCCCAAAGCACTAGAGATGTGGTAATTGCCACACGGCAGGATGTGAGTAAGGTTCTTCCCATGGCTGTTTCTCTGCTTTTTCTTTAATATGAGGTTATGCTTTTTTAATGTATCGTATCTGTTTCTACTCTTCAGCTTTCATTTGTGCGTAACAGACTCAGTTCCATTCAACTGGGGGGGAAGCAACCTGAAGGCATTGCTGTTGCTGCAGGTTGGATAATGTAAGATGTCCTTCACAGTTCATCTCTCTTCCACTTCATGGTAAAAATCTGAGAAGGCCTGGCCTGATAAAAGGATCAGAGGTAACAACTGGGCTGTTCAATGAGAGAAATTCTGCAGTTTTCAATGTGGTCTTTCAAATGAAGTTGTAGTAAAAATGGCATATTCATTTTTCACAGCCTGGATGTGGTTTAGTGTTTGGTTGCCTGTCCATGGCTGTACAGCTGATCTGGAGGGTTGTGACCAGTGCTAGTGTGTGGTAGCTACAATTGCTAGAAGGAGACGTCACAACTTCCAAGGATAAATCTCCAGTGATATTCTGTCCTCTCTGATCTTTCTGATTGGATGAGAACAACATTTAACCGAAAGGAAACTTTATTTTTTACAACAAGCCTTTGTTCTTTTCTTCTTTTGCATCCTTCTAGGTTGAGCTGTACCCTAGCAGGCAGGCAGCAATATTCAGTGAAACATGTTAATGCTGTGTTTGTAGGCCAAGTGAAATCATCTGTTTGCAGCTGAGTTTATTTCTTCAAAAGAAAGTCCTGTTGAGACTCACAAATGTGGTACCAGAGTATCTCCCTTCACAGCCTTCTCAAATATGTAGGGTGGACTCCAAGTGGCAATGTAGAAAGCAAATTGAACACTAACGTGGGATACAGCGTGAAGAGGATTTCTGTCTCCCGAGGTGCCTTTGAAAGCTCTCTGTGGTGTACTTTGGTATGCTTGGAAGGGGACACAACGTGGGCAGCGGGGATGGCCTCAAGATCTGCTGCACTGAGAGCTGCACCAAACTGCTTGGTAACAGCTGCAGAGCTCTCACATACTGATGTGACACTGTTCTACCACGGCAGGCTCGGTCTCAGGAGTGGATAATGATGCTAGTCAGCTCCTCCACCCTCTTACTGCCTGGACTACCATTTGAAGTGTGGGCATTTGTCCAGGAAGAATTTGATAAGAGCTCAGTTTAAACTCCTAAGGCCAGCAATAGCCCTTGCATCATGTAGTCTGAAATTCTCTTCCTTACAGACTGTCCAGCTTCACACTCCAAGCTCAGAACACCCAATGAATGGCAGTGAAAACTAGTGAAAACACTGCTACTTTGTGCTACTCAACCTCATAAACAATAGGTTTTACACTTGGATTTGGAAACAGGATTATCAGGGAACTGCTTTACCTTATCCTTGCTCTCAGTAACTGTCCATGAGGCTATTTTCCTTTTATTTGGAAAGGTTGGCCTGAAAAGATTAGTGTCTTTTTAAAGGCTACATCTCCAATATTTAATTTCCCCCTTCTATCACACTCTGCAAAATTGGTGGAATGAAGTCTGCAGATGTATTTAAATATACACCTTAATGCAAAGTGCATGATCAATCTGGCAGGAGGCAGGCTTTGCTAATGAAGTCTTTCACACTGACCCAAGCCTGAGTCAAAGGGTTTTCCATGTGCCAAATTTTTCTCAGAGTTGATGGAAGTCATCTAGAACCAGCAGAAGCGAGCCAGGCTGCTGAAACTAAAATTAGAAGATTATCTCTTTCTTATTTAAAAAGGGAGGGAGGCAGAGAAATTTGGTACTGAAATTATTGACCTGATTGTGTGTCTTCTAATTACAGCTACCTCTAGCTGCAGCAAGTGTCTATGTTTTTATGACATTCATCAGCTCATTACTCATGGCAGCAGCAAGCTCTTGACTACCATGGTGTTAGAAAGGAAGCAGCTCTGTGAAGTCTGCTCAGTGATAATTTAATGAGGTGCAGCTCAGTAGTGTTGCATAGGCCTTCAATCACAGTGAAAGGCGAGGAATTCCCTGCAGGCAAGCTGGAGGAGTTTGGCTCTGACAACAGCTTACTTCCAGCTAGGAGATTAATTTTCTTTGATGTGTTCCATGGAGACAAATGAACCAAAATGAGTAAATAGATATTGCCTCTTTGGCAACACATTTATCAATAGTTGTGATTTCCCTTGCAAATCCAATGAGAGAAAGACTAGAATCTGTCTTCCACCCTGCTCCCCCTCTCCTGTCCATAGTGCCAAAGTATCTTGTCCGGGGTGGGGAGAGAGGGGAGCTACCAATTTATTTCTTGTCATTCTTTTGAAAAGTCGGGTGCAGACAGACCTTGGTAGTGAAACTTAGACGGTTGCTTTGGTTGAAGTGTGTAGGTTGTTCATTTTTAGCTGCTCTGAGTTCATCTGTAGAACACTGATCTCTTTCACTCTCTCTGGTCTAGTAGAACCCCTGCTCTTTTCTTCCCCTTCCCAGAAAGTCCTAGTCCTCCACACACCTAGTTCCTCCCTGGCTGGCTTGACTCTGGTATACATGAGGTAGGCTGCCATTCTGTCTATTCTGTTGTCCTGGTATGTTTGCTGTTCTGTTCCATCCTGGCTTGTCCCAGCAGTGGTCAGCAAAATGTGCTCAAGCTGCAAACAGCATCTAAAAATTTAACACTGTGTGACACGCAATATTAATCCTTGTCATCAATTGTTTATATGTGTATTCCTATAGTACTAAATCACCACCCAGAATGGTAAACATGCAGTCAATGTGACAGGGCAGCACAAGCTGATAAGAGGAGCTGGTGTACCTCTGGCCTCCAAGGGTGAAGGCTGGGTGGCTGCAGAAATGGACTGCCCAAAGCCCAAGTGGTACCCCAAAGTCTGTTACTCTGTGAAGTGCTGTAGCAAACTAAAAGTCACTCCTCAGGCATGCAGCTGTATGTCCTGCTGCCTGACTGTGCTGAGCGGGGTTCTCACTGCCTGAAGATGTGTCCTTCAGGTGAGCCTGCTGGTGTTTGATTTCCCCTCCAGGAACTCAGTATGGGAACTGATGAGGGGGGAAAAGAGAGGCAATTTGCTCTGCAAATGAGGAGTCAGATTCTCAGAAGCATATAGCGACTTAGAAGCATCAGTAGAAAATGAGTCTAACTAAACTAAAGATGAACTTCAGCATTTTAGTTTCTGTGCCTAATTTATTTGAGATCCATGAAAATGTAGCTTGGTGTCTGAGACTTGGAGAGTGAGTGAGATTTTTAAGCAAATTTTGAAAATCTGAGAAATACCCTTTTTATTTTTTTTTTTTACCTGTTTGATATTTACATCTCTTTCAAGGAACTTGATCTGAAGCTTTATAATACGTATCTAAACCTCAGAGCAGAGGAGGTACCTGCCTTTGATAGGTTCTGTAGCTCCCTCTGAAAAGGGAGTTTCTAAACAACACCTTCTGGGGGAGCTTCACTTTAAGGTAAAGGTGTACCATATATTTTCATTTGTAAAAGCAGCAGTAGGGAAAAAAGCTAATCATAGTCTCAAAATCTACTACCATCAAAATCTTTCTACTTCATTTTATTACCGCAAATTTTGCACTCACATATATTGCACTGGGTACAGCTCACACCTACTATCGTATCTTAAATCAAGTTAAATTGATCTGTATTTTCTAGTTGATGGTACTGATCTAGAGTTCCAGTAACTCACTTGAAGATAGCTTTGATTGAATATATTTTAGCCTTTGCTCTATACGTTTTGGTTGATATACCATTTCAGAGAGTTCCTATTTTAGGTAGTATTCTCTCTCCTAGCTCTAGGAGTTGAGTATGGAGATCTCAGGCTGTTGGACAATTTTGCATACTCCTTCTAACAAGAAACAGTAATTAAATTCCTCAAAGAACTTGAATTAGGCCAGGATTCAGTCTTTTAGTGAAACTGGTACCCTACCCATGCTCACAGAGTTCATCAGAGTGCACTAATGTAGTATGATCTTCAGTTTCTTCATCAATAAAAACAATACCAAGCAAATGCTGAAGCATTTCTGTCCTCCATCATCTTTCAAAACAATAACAGAAGTGAAGAAAATTTTGCATGAAAATACAGAAAATATTCTAGCCTTCACCCTGTGGTAATAATTGCCTGGTCTGTGGAATTGAATTTTCTACTTAAAATTGAAATGTAGCCAATTTTCTTCAGGCTCTTTGCAATTTAAATTTATATGTGTGTGCGTGTACAGCTCAACATGAGCTCTATTTTTCTGTCTTCTGGGCAGCTTACTATTCAAGCCTCTGCAAAGATAACATTAGTCTTTGTACATACAGCTATGAAATGGAATACCAACACATTCTACTGCGACAGCAGCTTTGTTTCCCCTCTTAGGGAAGTTAAAAATACATTTGCCTGAATTCAAAATTCGATGCATGTTTTATTAGATCTCCTTCTGACACAAAATTCCTCAGGGTTTTGTGTGCAACTCTTGCTAATCTTCTGCAAAAGTCTTGCAAATAAATGGATATGGAAATTCTTTTTTAAACTCCCCCTGATTGTAGCATAACGCTGTTGACAAGTGCTGCTCTAAGACAAGACAAAAGGAAAAAAATCAGTCTTCTTAAAGACATGTTCATCAGCATCTTAAAGTGATTTCCTGAACGGCAGAAATGCCTTCACTGCTGGTGGCCCCTGCAGTACATATAGCTCTTGTCAAACATGGTGAAGTCCTTTTGGCAATGCCCTGACTAACTGTGCTGGTGAAACTCAAACCTGCACTCTAGATATTAGCTAAGCTCTCCTCTCCATATTTCATCCCATGTAAGTTACAGCAAACTGCCATGGGACTGAGGGCATTTGTCAGAATCTCTGATCCCTTTTGCTTATTAACACTATTTGACTATATTGCTTTACAGATTAATAGAAAGATATGTAGTCTGAAAGCAGTTCTTCAGAAAAGTTACATCTTTTAGGAGTGTCTTGGACTGAAGTTCTCTACTTCAGTGCATGTCAGCTCATTGTGCTATGTTACAAAACATAATGAGGAGGCTATTCTCGTGGCTAGACTGGTACAATCAGTTCAGCAGGCTCCCTTAGTGAATGTCTTTCTATCTTAATAATTACCTTCATTATTCTGTTCAAGAGCTTAAAACCCTCGCGTGGTCTAATTTCAGACTGCACATCACTCATTTAAAGCAATTTCTTAAGTATATGAATTGCTGGAGGGTTAATTGTTCTTCTCTAGTGAATAAGCTGTGATTTAAAAATAAGGGCCACACTATCAAAACAACTGGGTCTTTGGTTTTCTTGAAGCATGCTATCAAGAAAAGAAAGATTGAGATACCTACGAAATTCTAGAGCATTTCAGTGTACTCTTAACTATTCTCCTGAGAATTCATTGAATCTGAAGGCCTTTTATGACTTAGGTATTCCCCATTCACTGATTTTTTTAATATTAATTGCTTGCTTTTGTTTTTTTTAAAGCTCACTTTAGCACCATGCGCTATCATGTTGCAGAAGTAGTAACTCTATGACTACATGTCTTAATTTTTATTTTATTTTTTCTTTTTTTTCATATTGCTTATCCTTGAGTGGGCTTAAAATGTTGGCAAAAGTTTACAACTGTGGTGGTTAAGAAATATTCTTCACCTCACTGCCTGTACATTGCAGCTAGTTCAGTGTCTCACTAGACCTGGGAATTGTGTTCATATTTGATCCAATTTTGCTCTCCATACTTATTCCCTAACATTCTTATTGCTAGTGTCAGACTCTTGGAGTTGTGAGAAGGACTTCATGGAGTCTTCCTGACCAAAAAAACCTCATAGGTTGCTCTCTTTTGGGAAGAAGCGCCACACAGTTCATCTGTGCATTCATATGTGGGAAGGCTGACTGTGGACCATAGATTGACTCACCTTTGTTCCCCTGCCCTGTTTTATGCTTTGTTACCTGAAACAAAGCCAAATCCTCACTTAATTTCCCTTGAATCTGGGTGTCTTCTGCCCTCCCCTGTCTTGCCATTATCCATGGATGTCTAAGATATTGAAGGAAGGGTATCAAAGGTCTCAATAAAGTTGCAGTATTCTTTAGCAAGAGCTTCACTCAGGGCCAAAACAGATGAATTTGAGGTTCAGTGCCATGGGTAACTTCAGCTAATAGTTTTCTAAACCTGTTGCAGAAGACTTTGCTCATTGCTAAGATGAGCAAGATAAGGTGGATGGTCCCTTTAAAATAACTACATTTTTATGAACTTCAACAAGAATGAAGCCCTGTCATGTGAAGTAATCAGATGTGAGTTTCAAAGCTGAAATTAAAAATGGAGTAGAGGATTTCAGAGACAACTTCAATAAAAATGAAAAAAAGCTCATTTAATGCTTTTTGCTTGATATTTCCTCATATCCATCCCTCTTGACCATTGAAAACTTGAACAGGAAAAACACTTATTTAACAAATTGATCCAAAAGAAAGTTTTGGCTATTTTAATGGAAATCATCTACTTCAGGGCTTCTGAATTTATTTGAAATTCAGAGATGCCTTATGGGAGCAGCAGAAGAGGTGTTTCATGACAATATAATTCTTCAGTGGATTGAGTGTCTTAGCCAAATTTATCCAGTGAGGCACATTAAAGAGGTCCTACCCTGAGAAAGTGTTGAAGTTGTTCCTTTAGAAAGGGAATATGTCTGGGCTAGATCCTGAATCAATGATCTTGGATTACTTTATTGGCTGTCCAGTCTGTACAATTGGCAGAATTCTTTTAAGTAATAGCTGTGAGATGATTCTGATCCCGGAAAATAAAGTACAATATATGCCATATTAATTCTGACTTAATGCAAATTTTGTAGATTTGTCACTTCTGATCTCAGCCTACAGAATTAGTCAGGCACTCAGCATCAGTCAAAAGGAATATGCTGTAGAATATATCTATACATTTTAATGGCAAATTAGGAAATGTAGCCAAGCTACACTTCACTGAATATTATGGGTAGAGGGGGTGGAGGCAATATCCTTTGTTCTTCTAGGCAAACTGTTTTGATTTTACAGTTGAGACTGCATCATGTATCTTGTGCCAAATTCATGCTGTGCTAATATAATTGACCAAGCACACAATGCTAAGAAAGAACAATACAATCGAGAAGAAAATCAGCTTGTTCTAGTGTCTGCAAAAGAAGCTGCAAAGTACAGTTTATTTCAAAATAAAATTAAAAGTCATTTAGTTTTGTTCCTTCAAGCAACAAATTAATTACAAAAGGAGGTATTTACACAACTGGATTACCCTTTGCTTCTCTAGACAGAAGAGTGGAAAATCAGGGGGACAGAAATGCTGTGAAGAAAATGGTAGGGGAGTCAGCAGATGACCCTTTTTCCTAGTGATGCATTTGCATTAGAGTAATCCCACAATTCTCTATTGTTGGCTGGAATTGTATCACACAGTGTTGGCCTGGGGTGTTGCTCACTGCTTCTCTCTCTTAGGAGGTGGGGAATTGCCTCAGACACATAATGGAGTAAGAGCTACCTTCCTGCAGGAACCATGTAGCCTTTCTTACTTGGTTATGAGACCTGAATACCTCAAAGGCAGGCATGCAATTTACATAGGTTATTTAATACACTGTGCTTCAAGGCAAGCTATCTTAGCCTAGTTCTAGGTGGTGGGTCATTTTCTTAAGTGAAGAATGAAAAATAATAGCTGCTGCCATTTTATCTTTCCTAGAGTTATGAAGGCTGCCTTGGTGGTAGGGCTTGAACCAAGACCATGGGAACCCCACAGTGTACTTTTGCTGGGAGACCTTTAAGGTGTAGCAGGCAATCTAGTCAACCTAATATTTTTCTCACAGTAGGGAACTGCATGGGTTAATCGTGGGTTTATATGGATTTATATTCTTTAATTAACTGTAAAACAGTCTGGTCAATGAGGTCTTGTTTCAAGTCAGAGCAGTGTCTGTTAATTACCCACACATCTTATATTCACATTACGAATGGCACACAACAACTGTGGAGGAATACTTAATCTACCTCATCTCGGGTGCCCAACTAACACTGCATATTACCTTCATAGTACATTATGGACTGCTTTTCTGTTTTCTACTTTAGAGTTGATGTATCCAGATGGCTCGGAACAGTAGGGATCAACCTCGTGGAGGCTTTCTGAGAGTAAGAACAGGAGAGTTATCTGTACACGTGCCCAAACAACCAGCAGCCAAGATATTGCTTCCTGAGGGATGTTTTTTCTCCATGGGAGAGGGATCCAGCGACCTACTAAGGGCAACGCTACCTTCATGAGGAAATAGGATGGTCAGGGAAGAGGTTATTGTTTAGACAGGCTGTATTCTCTTTTAGCTGCAGCCTGCTAGCCAAGTGTTGGAGTATACCAGAGCACTTCAGTGACAGGGCTGAAATAAGCCTTCACTTCAGGCACAATGATGTGGCTTTGGTTTAGTAGGCCCTAGCCAAACCTATAGACTTCTGTAAGGATAGTTGTTCTGCCCAGGTTTGCCCTTTAATGAGAAATCTTTTTCATTGTTTCCCCACCTGCAAAGGGGGGAAAGGGCAGAAAATGACCATACTCCCTTTTTACAACGTTGTCTTTCAGTTGCCAAATCTAAATGTGTTAAATGTCTTAGACTAATTGAAGTATCCAAAGCACTTGTTCAGTGTAGGTACCTGAACACTTACCTTCCATCCGTGCATATGTGAGACTAAACCTTGGCTGAATCTCAGCATTTTCAGCTACAGGCTAGGTATGCTTTATCATCTTCAAAGGACTGCTAGAAAAATCACCATGCTGCAGAAATATCAGCTTGTTGTATGTGTATCAGCTGCTAGTCCACTTTCCAGTTCTTTCCCGAGCTGCGGATGAGACATTTGGTACACAGCAACAGGGACTCTGAATAGCATGTCAGAATTGATGACTGCCTGGCAGCCTGCTGTAATCTCTCCTCTGGAAAAATTACCAACTGTTCCATTCTGTTGACATGAAAAATACATCCTTTCAGCTTTAACAGCTATAAGCTGGGGCTGTCCTGATGTCAGGCAGGTTCAGACTCAAGAGCTGGTGACAGGACAGGGTTGGTAGTGGTGGCAACCATCTTACCATCTGTCATTTCTGATGTAAACCCTCTCAGTTTGGTGTCAGCCCTGTGTGACGCTAAACTCCATGACCAAAGAGCATAATTAGGCTGCCTTTATTCTATGTATCTGAAAGGTGTTTTCAAAGCCCTTTCCTGGCACAAAGATCAAGTGGCACACAATCTATTTGGTAGAGCTGGTCCAGAAATAACTTTCATCCCTGGAAAGATTAAGCATTTAAAAATTAGCTTCTCCTTTGGTCCACAGAGCCAGAAATGTACTGATTGAAAACACTTTCTAAAAGTCTTCAGATTAGAGATGCTGGATTTTTTGATCACAATTTACATCTTTCATTCTGACAAAGGAAAATTAAAGCGTTGACACTTCAAATCTTCCCAAATACAAGATTGAAAAACTGTACTTTCAAACTCTTCTGAGAATTTGCTGCAGTTTTTATGCAAGACTGTTGCTTCTATCCAGGCTTCAACCTAAATTTCAGTTCTTAAAAATCCCCCAAGTTCCTAATGTTTTGACCTATTGCATGCGAAAATTCAGAGAACAATTTAGGATCAAAATTAAGACTGGGCCAGGAAGAAGTAGGAAGCCTTTAGAGGTCCCTTCCAACACAAACTATTCTATGATTTTTCTATTGTAGGTGAGATTTTCTAGGTTTATGCTCTGTGAAATGGATTGGGGGGAAAATGGCATTTTTTTTCTTTGTATATGCTTTAATGATGGTTATAGTGAAACAACTAGACAAGTAGAGATTCACTGTGGATTAAGTTCTGGGTTAACTGTATGTTTTCACAATATCATTTCTAACTTAATTACTCCAGAATTGTGACTCATTTACTATAGCTAATATCAGATCAGGAAATGTTGTTAGATAATTACAGGGATTAGCTTTTTTTTTCCCCCAGGGCTGATGTGTGATTTTAAAAGTTCATAGGAGCCCCAGAGCTAGAATACAAATAACAAGCTGAAGATTATCTGATGCTCCTGAAAATGCCTGCATTGTTTACAAATAAGGACACTAAATCTCCTTCTGTAATGAGATAGAAGACTGCCAGATCTTGTCAAAATAAATTGTGGAAGATTCCAGGAAAGGAAAAGGATACAAAGGTGAAAATCTGACCCTTGCATGCTGGAGAGCCTGAACTGGTCAGCGTGCTGCAGCCCAGTGTCATGGGAACAAACCTCACCGCTGTCTTCAATCTCCACACCAGAAAAGCTGCAGGCAAGAATGGCAATTGTTCTATTGCCTGATCTTATCTGTTAGCTTTGCTACAATACTGTACATTCATAATCCAAACTAACACAGAAAAGCCTCATTAACAGAGTTTAAAAATTTCATATAGAAAATTGTGTGTGTGAGAGGGAGAGGGTGTAATGAGCTGCCAGAGTCCTGAGGCTTTCTCCAGGAGGGCTGTGCTGTTTATTGTGGGTATTTATTCCTCTCTTTTAGCTCACAGGTGCCTGGTGTTGATAGCTAGCTATTTCTTCCTTAGACCTAGGCTGCTGTTTGGATTATTTTTTACACTTAACTGTTCTACTTTCATGCTGTCTTTTAATTGTTATCTCTAAATCTGCTCTTACCTGAAAAATGGGAGCTCACACTACTATAGCAGCCATGCAATGTTCATTGAACTGATGTTTACGTATATATCCCCTTCTGTCTTCCCTCCCCCTCCACCTCATGTATTTTTTTTAATGTATCTTTTTAATTCTGAGGAATTATTTCTTTAGTTGTCAGTGGATCACAAGTTCTCACTTCCTTCTTCCATCCCACTGCTGGGGGAATGATCTAGCAGCTCTCAGGTGCTTAGTTTCTGGCTGAGGTCAAGCCACAACACTAGGTTAATTGCAAGCCCTGCCTTGCTAATGCTTTAGGCTCTCCATGTTATTCTGACCATCTTGATAGGCCATCCATGTTCTTAGTTGCTGCTTTGTAGTGCCTTCTCCTCCATAAACAGCAATACTCAAGCCATGCAAACATACTTGTCCCTCAACCTCTGGGAAGCAACAGTGCCAAAGATGCAGTGAAACAGCCAGGGCATGATTTGCAGTAATTCTACCTCTCAAGGGACCCAGCAGGCTTCTTTCTCCCATGTCTTAGTCTGTCTAGCTAGCCTGGAAAATACAGCTGTTGTGAAACCTGCTACACCCTGTATCTCCTTCCAAGATTGTTGGCTTTGCCCTGTAGGTAGGCTGCCTAGGTCATCAACTGCAGGGACACAGGCAGCACAGAGAGATTTACACCAAGTTATTCTTTTCCCCTTTGGGCAGCAGTGGTTCTGTCTCTGCTAGAGGCAGCCGCTTCCTTGAAAATGAGGGCATGGAATGACAGCAGGCTGTCATACACCCAGCCATGGGGACTGAGTGCAGGAAAACCTGAGTATTCCACACTGCCAGTGGCTCTTCACATGGGAACCATGCTCTGGGTTTAGCAGAAACCCAGAGGTTGTTGGTCACAGGCAGCCATATACCACTGTGCACAGTTATTTGGCTTTTTCTTGCTTGTTCAAGTAGAGTCAGACATGTTGTCTTGATGCCGAAACAATCGGGTACAAGTTGTAAAAGCTTTTTGATGTCAAAGGAAGATGACAGCCCAAGTGCTACCAGCACTGTATTTCACCCGTGTTGCTTCCTGAAAATAGCTTGC
This sequence comes from Sclerurus mexicanus, assembly GCA_013396755.1. NCBI lineage: Eukaryota > Metazoa > Chordata > Aves > Passeriformes > Furnariidae > Sclerurus > Sclerurus mexicanus. Next base: position 563,055 of record VWZF01005843.1, on the reverse strand, counting down.
AGGCCAGAGATATTTAGAGGGGTCTGAATTAAATAAACCAAGTGTTGAAGTGTTTGGATTAAAGGAGGTAGATTGGGCAGCCAGAGGAACTGACCTGCTCACCCAATATGTTGGCAGTAGTCAACCTACTGAGCATTGTGTGTTGCAGGCAGCAAAGTGCAACTGCAATGCTTGCTGGCAGGAGTGGCAAAGGGAGCAGCCCTACACTCCTATTTGGAAAAAGGATGGAGCCTCAGGGGCTCCCTGGTCATCTGCTGAGAATGTCTATATACCAGCAAGCCTCTTTGCTTTCCCTTCTCCGTGTCCAGTTACTTTGCATGCTGGAGGACAGTGTGGTAAGTAACGTAGTGCAGAGTCTCTTACCTAAGTGGTAAGTCCTGCACAGGAAGCCTTAGGAAAGTAGATTACTGACAGCACAGAGCTGGGGAAAGGTGCAAACAACACAGCAGTCCATATAGCAATAACTATTTGTTACCACTCTAAACTAAAGTGAGACTAAAACAAAGTTAAGCAACTATTGGGTGGGTTCCTTGTTCTAACATATCCTAAAAAAAACTCACACTGGGACAAATCCAGATAATTCCTGAGACTCTGTACTGTCAGATCAATACAAGGTCTCCAACCTCTAAGTCACAATAAGAAAAATCAAATTTATAGGGTGTTACAACAAATCCTAGTGTCACGGTGGGAGAGGAAATCCCATGTGATGTAAATATCATGCTCAGCATCAACATTGCTCTCTAACAGGACCGTCTCTGTAATCTAGTCAAACAGCCTCAGTTTTTCTTTTATATTAATTTAGTCAGGCCTCATTATTTCTGCTTATAAAAATCTTTCAAGATAGAACATAAAAGTGTCTTCTGTGTTTGCACACCCCATTTGCAATTGCCTTATTACACCCACTCATCTATTTCTCTTTTTCTAATACTGGCTGCAATGCAGATTACATGGCCAGAGAATGAATGCCTTACAAAAGCTTAGATATACATCAAAATTGCTTTCTGAACCACCACAGACCTTAAATTTTATCAAATCCCTCTTCTTGCACGCTGGGAGCACTGCAAATCAAAGGACTAATATATTTTCACAAACAATTTTTACACTGAATGGCAAAACAACATTGCATGGCAGGAATTTTTAATGAGAGAGCTTTGTGCAATACAAAGAAAAGTGAGTACTTGGTCTGTTCTGCTGCACTCAGCTTTGACTGCATCCTCACAACAAAGCCAATCCAAAGATTTTAGGAATAATGAGGTTTTAAGTGCTGTTGCCTTGAAGGCTGGAAGGCTGGCTAGGGAAACCTCAGCATTTGACATCAGACAGGAGGTTGGCTGGATGAACGATGTGAGTTGGTTCACGACAGAGTATCTGTTTCATTAACCAGTAATGACACTTCTACTGATCCCTGATCATTGCCATCAGCCAGGATAAATATTTTGTAACCTTTAAACTATCAAAATTTGAGGAAACAGTGAGTGACAGCCAAGGTGTCTATGCTGAGGTCTGTGCTGCCCGAAGAGAGTATGCAGAACAGGTAAGGAACAGAAAGTGGTCTGTTCATTGTGAGAGGTTGGTGGGACAGCAGAGCAGTTCCTAAGGAAGATAACTACAGTACTTCAAAAACTACTTGGAAAAGGAGACTAACCAGCAGCATGGACTGCAAGAACTGGGTTCAGTCATTCACAGGTTCAAACATTTGTGGATAACAGGCTTAGCCTGCCCTTTCTTCTGTTAGATTCTGCTTTGCTTTTCTTGTTTTTCTGTCGATCTTAGGGCCTGGGAGAGGCAGGAGCTACAACAATTTCATGCAGCCATTTAAAATGCTTCTGTCAGGCTATGTAAGGTGTGGTGGTAGTGTTGCTGGCACAGGAAAAATGGTGTTCAGTAAAAAGGAATTGAGATTTGGCCCAGCACCTCTGTCCATCTGACTCCTCCATGCCTGCTTGCCAGCGGGCAGAAACCTGGGGCCTCAGAGCTGTCAAGAAAGTTCCCTGCTTACACATCCTCGACAGATCAATAGAGCCTCAGCATAAAGCAATTATAGCAAATTGGAAGAAAAACCCTGACAGTGAGTCAACAACAGTTGGGAGTGGGGGAGGAGGAAATCCAAGTTATAAAAGTATAGGAAGGGGGTGGCATGGGATTGCCTGCTGCTATTACAAATAGCAAATGCTGATAGGGCTGGAAAGCCTTGTTTTAGGTAATAATGTGACTGGTCTTGAAGGCTTGAAATAACCTACAGCAAGTATCTCCAAATGGTTTCCAAAGACCCTGTTCTGTAAACATAACTTAAAACTGCTCAAAGGAGCCTCCTGGTTGACTCTGAAAGCTGTTGATCTTTCTCCATGTCTTTATTGCAGTAAATAGCTTTACATGAAGCCAGGTTTTATGTTTACAAAAGTACGGCACAAAAAAAAACTTCTTTTCATAATCCCATGGCTAAATTCGCAATTCAACAAAACAGTTATAGTCCGGAGTGTTTGGCCAAGTCTCAACTTAACCTGGGCTGGAAAGGCATGAGTCCAAAGCAGTTAAGAAATTCATCATGCAACTTTGTGCTCAGGGGACTGAATGCCTCATTGATTGATTTATTGATCATTGTATGACTGATAGACCAAAAACATGGCTGAGCTGAGTCCATGCTTCCCTGTTGAATCATGAAGGATTGTTTAGTTTGCCTTTCTTGCAGTTACCTTCTTTGAACACATTTCATCTGCTGTAGTGTGAAAAGAAGATCTACTGACTGGCTTCATGGCTAAAGCCATATATCAATTACACCTGGGAGTGACCCAATAAAAGTGAAGTTGATTAGTAGGTGCATTTATGAGTCCCTTCCAACTTGAGATGTGCTGTATATATATATATATTCTGTGGCTTAGCCACAGTAGCCTAAGTTTTGTAGTGATGAAGAAACCATTCTAGAAAGGAGGTACATGCACGGGATACTACATGTGATGAAACCAGAGAATGTTCTAATTCTTCCTATTTCTGCTCAAACTGCCAAAGCTTTTGTCTGTGAGACATGTAATGAAAACACATTTCTTAAGTTTCCTTTGTCTGTGTTACCTTGAAAGTCTAGCATCACTGATGACAAATGGAAACAAACTGGCATTTGCATTACTAAGAGATTTAATTAAAATGTTTATGATGTCTGAAGACAATAGCTTAAATTACTTTGTCACATGGGGTCTTTTTCCCTTCATTCCTCCTTACTGGCCTTTTTTCTACAAGATTTGCCTTGATAAACTGGTAAATTTGCTGCTTGGAAGCCCATTGGCTCCTGCTGCTCATTCTCCTGACATGAAATTGAAATAGAGATTTTGCTTAAGTGTGATATACACCAAGCAGGTCCTCTCTCACCAGCTTTCCCTCACTGCAGCTCTGTTGATTTACACCTCAGTAGTTACCTTAATTTAGAGCATGAGAGAAGCTTTTGAAACTATAGATTAAAATCTGGGCTTGTTTGACTTGTCTAGTCTTTCTGAATATCTGTTTTCAGTTGCATATAGTTTTCTGCAAGGTCATTTCGGTTCAGGCTTTCTGAAAAACACCAAAAGCTCTGAAAGTCTGTCAGTACTTGTATAGCCGTCAAAGACAGCATTGTTGCTTCAATTAAAAAAGCACAGACCCCAGTGGCCTTTAGCAATGACTGCTCTGCCCTGTTCTGGGGGTACACATGGAATGTCACTATAAATCAAAAGGTGACTGCACTTGGTTATTGCTACAGAACCGATCAGGCAAAATTTTGATTGAAAAACTTCACATAAAGCATTGCTGTTCTTTATCCATGAGACTACAACAGTAGCTTTGCTGCAAAGTCCCTAGTAGTGGTTTGTCAGCTAGAGCTGGTCAGACTGCAAGAGCCGGGTACGTATATGCGTATTCTCATCTGCCTTTTATTTTGGTCATGATGGTAACTGCAACAGAAGTTTTATCAATGATAATTCCAGATATATTCCAGTGGCAACAATTTGGCACACTCATAAAAAGGTCACTTGGGCCAGCAAATCTGAGAGAGCTATGTAGTACTTATAGCAGAGTTACACCTAGTCTAATAAATTATACATTTCCAGGAGTTTTGCTGGATACTGAGGCCAACTGGCATGGAGTGGCCTAGTTCTGTGACAGTAAATACTGCTGGACTACAAAACAGCATGGCTTGTACAGTCTGCCTATTTGGAACACTCCCAGAAATGCCTTCGTCACTGGACCAGGTGTAGGGATGGTGAGTATCCCAGTGCAATTTGCAAGCAAGGTGTACATACAAATGTCCTCTCCTCAGGTCAGAAGGATCCTGCCTGTGTCCCACTTACCCCATCACAACTGACCTGCATGGTCTGATTATGGAACATTTGCAGAGGGCTACCCATGCATCCACTGCAGACTTGAAAACGGCTCTCCCAAATGTTTGTGACTGTATTGAACTGCAGCAATTTCTTGAGACGAAAAATTTGTATTCATTTTGAGAAATGATACACTGTGAATTGTTTTATCAGCTTAATTAAAATTTTAAAACCAGAAGGGAAAATGTGATGTGATGTGATGTAATTGACATAAATGCACCCTGAGAACTGAATGGTGTTTCCCAAAATATATTGTGCTTGAACAAAGAACAAAGAGTAGGGGGGGGATGCTAGGAACCAGGCTTTGGAATATCTTGCTTTCTTCTGCGGTTGGCGTTATTCCCCCTTTGTGTGACAAAACCTCGTGTCTGTATGAGCTAGCATGCTCCCAGCGAGTGAGAGATCCACTCCCCCTGCCATCTGCTCTCCTGCGTAAATAATTAGGAGGAGGAAATAGGCCCAGCTCAGGAAGAGAGAGAAGCAGAGAGCAGGCTAATGTGGGGAGAAAAATATCCCATCAAAACTAGCAGCAGACTGGGAGGAGGGAGAAGGGGGGAGATGGATTTCCAGCCTTAGGCAAGTGCAGCCTGCAGTGAATGAGACTGTGCAAGAAACAACCTGCAGCGCTTGGAGTGGGAGAGCTGAGAGGGAAGGGAGCAGCATTTCAGTTCCAGGAAACGCTGTCCTCACACATGCCTCGGTGAGCAGTGCTGAGGATGCTGGAGTTCTTAAGGCTGTCACTGCAGTTCTTAATTTGTGTGTGTGATCTTCGAGATGTTCTGCACTGGCCAAGAAGCAGGACACAAGATGTGATCACCTTCAGGGCAAACCTGCTCTCAAACCTGCTCCCTGTTGGTACCTTCTGAGTATCTCAGTCTTGCATTCAGTTGATCCATTTCTTTTTGCAGTTGACAGTCTCAGGTCATCCTTTATTTTATAGAGCAAGAAATTTGTACTCCTCGTGGACTTGTGAGATATCCAGAAACAAGTACCAAAGAGTTCCTCCATAACATGACTCTATCTAATGATGAATCTTCACACAGATGACAAAGTTAATAGCATCGCAGGACATCTGAGCTTCCACCTGTAGCTCTGATTTATGTTATGTGGGTTCATATCTAAATGAAGAAACTTTATCACTCACACCTCTTAATATAAAGCCATGGTTCTTTCAAGGAAACCTAGAACCACAGAAATACAAATAAGAACACAAACGTTCATCTCGTGCTTCCAGTGAAAAGATTTGCAGACCACCTTACAATAACTAAAGAAGGAAATCGCCATCCCAACATTGGATTCTGCAAAATTTTTCAGGCTACCTAATCCCATAGGTATATAGTCATTCATTTCATACCCCATACTCAGTATTGTGGCTTTTTCCCAGTAAACCTTTAAATGAAAATACGAGAAGTAGCACTGAGTGACTTCTTCCTGGCTATAAGCCAGGACAGGGCACCAGTGCAGCTATGAAGGCTTGTGAGAGCCACTGTATGTAGTACAACACATGCAAAGTACATACCACACAGTACTGTCTTCTGGTCTCAGAGCTGTGGCAACAGGCAGTGAATGTAAGACTGAAAATATTGAGCTCTTGGCAAGATTGTTGTTATCCCCTGTTTAAGTCGAGACTTCTGATTCAATTGGAGATAATGCTGGTGAACACTGGGATGCATGGATGTGCAGGATGCAGTTCCCTGCTGCTTTGCCTCTAGGAGGTATTTCAATATGCACTGCAAGAGAAGAACCTCAGCTCCACTTGTGAATACACAGGCATACAAATGCTTGTATTCACTTTCCATCCTGTAGTAATGACGTTTTCACCACTTCCTTCAGTGGTTTACCTTCTGTATTAAACACACGCACCTCCTGTCCATCCATGTCCACACATTTTTTACAACATACCATTTGAATGCTTTGTCTGAGGGGGAAAAGTCATAGCTTTTTTGTGCATTTTTTAATTCACCCCCTTTTATGGCAAAACTTTCCTTGAAGTCTCTAGCTGTCTTTTTGATCTGTGATATACCTGTCTTGGAACAAGATGTGTAATTCTGTATACCTATTCACTCACTCTGGTTAGCCATGGTTGATTCATCCTTATTTTTATTTTGCTCCCTTTGTATAAGGTTGGAACAGTTTTTTTATCAAAAGGAAAAACTTATAGAAGTTCCCTCTATATAATTCCTTTCTTCTGCAGTAACAAACTCCAGCTGCATTTCTTACGTTTTTGTTTGGTAGTAATGGGCCCATTTTGGCCACTACCAAAGCAGAATGTGCATGTTTTATCCTCTCTCACCTTTACCTCACCCTTGTGGTTTCTGCTGGTTATTTGAACTTTTATTTCATGCAGTAATTAATGTGTTGTAATAAATTAATTCTTGGCTTTCTTTCTTCCTTCATTAATGCAGGAAATGCTTTGTAGTTCAAAGAGGTTATGTGTCTGCCAGATTTCACACAACTCATTAAAAAGGAGCTTTAAATACTGCAAAGAAATCCACCCTCAACTCAAACAGCATGGAAGGAATATGGAAAAGCATGGTGTTCTACTTGCATATGAATCTCTCCCTTTTGCACTGGTAAGCTTATTTTTTCCTAACTGACGTTCCCGAGATGACTTTTTCTTTATTTCTTACTTGTGATTTGCATTTTAGAACCAGAGAGCTTTAATTCAGAGTAAGGTCTGTTCTGTCCTCTCTTTCATAAATTCAAAAAAAAAAAAATAAAACCAATGCATTGTGCTTTTTCTCTCTCTTTCATTGAAGCAGAAGGTGTTTTGGCTTGGTTTCTTCCTTCTTAACAACTGGCAGTACATAATCTGGGACAGTATCTATCTGTTTAGTGACCACAGTGAACTTCCTTGTATTGTAATGGTTTGAAAGCCTGGAGGACTTAAAGACATGTCAGAAGTCATTAAAATGTAGAGGCTTCATCCACCCACAGTGGTTCCTGTTGATCTTTTTAACTTTCCCTACAGTAAAGAATTCATGAGTGTTTTCCTTCTCTCTTTAATTAGAGCAGACAGAAGATTTCGCTGAGGTTCTGTGTCTGTTGAATTTCACACATTGCTTTATTTGGGTAAACAGACCCCATAAATATGTATGGAGAAGTCCTAACACGAATAAATTGTTGCAGCTCTTTTCTGAAAACAGGAACATCTCTGAGTGTTTTACTGGTAGTGCTTAGCATGTAGTTGCACTGGGAGTATATCACAAGGTGGTTTTGAACTTCTGCTCTGAGTCCTACATGGGATAACAGAATGGGCAGTGATTGCCCAGCAGTGTACACAAAGAAAAGACATGTGCAATAGCTACAACATTTGGGGTTCTTGGTGTTATATTTTCTTCCCTGTGTGGTCTCCTAGAACCTACTGACTGTAGAAGAGAAAAGAAGCTTACGTGGAAAATAGTATTTGACTGAGATGTCTAAGGACATCTGGGAAAGAGTCCTGAGCCTGGAAGGTATAGAAATCTTGAATCTGTCCAGATACACTCAAACAAAATACATAAGAAACTGGATAGGGAATTATACCTAAGATAAAAATTTAAAACTCATGAAAATGAAAAGACATCCATCTTTTTGTCATTGTGTCATTTAGGCAGCAGCAGAAGTAGAAACAATTAAGAAATAGGGAAGATCCCATGGTAAAGTCCCATGCAAAGTCTGTCTGAGCTGTAGATATGAGAGTGTTCTCCTGTTCAGAAGGCAGGATTACTGTGTGGTTTTGCTTAAGTGTACTTGTGGGATAGTACTGGTGAAACCCAGTGAAAATTTGTGAGGTATCATTACCCCTCACTTACATGCTTTATAGACATAACATATAGCCCATTTTTTACTACTGAGGCTGTAGACAGTCTTAGCGTGTACCACAGTCCCTAAAGCCAGAGCTGCTGCCTTATGAGAATGTGGAAGTGCACTTGCATGGCACAGAGCACCAGCAGTGCTGCCAACACCAGCACTGGGGCCACAGCAGCAGCACCAGGGCCAGGAACCCTGGGCTGCACCAGTGTGCTCTTCTGCCTAAGGGGGCTGACCCCCTCACACAGTAACACATCTGCAATAGTATACAACCCTGCAGGTACCCTCCCATGGGGCTGGGTGCTTCAAAGACATAGCCTAAGAAATGTTAGGGATGACTCTGATCTATTCAGTCCCAGAAAAAATGTCCTCAAAGAAGAACAGGCTATTTCCAAAATTACTGTGAAGGCACATTTTTTTATAATACCCCAGAGGAGACACCAAAGGTACGGAGTGGGAATAGTGGTCAATGCCTGCACTGTTCTGCTGTGTCATTAGGTCCCAGCAATTCTGTCTGGTGCTATAGCATACACCCAGCTTTCTCTCAAATTCATTCCAGCCTGCTGCTGCTGTCTCCTTCCCCTTTAACATGCTTAGAGAAAAGCATTTAGCCAGCAGTGTTAAGGAATGTGTTCGTATTTTGACTCTCTTTATCAGTCACTGAGTAATTCTAAATTAAAACATGACTTTGCTATTAACATTTTATGTGGTTTAATTTTGGAGCCTTAAGGGTATTTCATTCCTATATCCCTGCAAGTGAGCTGTATTTAAATATGTTTCTTGCCCACTGCAGACTGCTATTTGAATTGTTCCCCTAGGATGTCTGCACTTGTGAAAGAATTTATTCCCTCACCTTTATTCCCTCACCTTTCTTCCACACAGAACAAGGCTTCAACCACTTCAAACAAAAGGAATCTGCATGGCTAAACCAGATTCCTTCCACATCACCTGCCTGCCACTCTACCTCCCTTCACCACTGCCCTCCTTTCACAATTTCCCCTCCCTAACCCCCTTGTATACCCCCTCCTCATTCCCCTTGCCTCAGCCTGTCCATTGCAGTGCCCTGAGGTTTGTGATAATGTCAAATGCGCCTCTGTCCAGAGCCCAGCTGGGCCACCATGGCTGATGGTGCTGCACAAGAGTATCTAGTTGAGGTCTTTGCATCATGCAGAAAAACATGTCCATCCATCCTGCCTGTCCATTTCTTTCAAGGAAATCCTTTCATACCATATTTCCTTATTCTAACACCTTTCTCTCTACGGCCAGTAAAGGGATAGACCATTTTAAAAAGCAGTGAGGTTTAGTTGCCAGTACACATAATCCCTTCCATACTGTTCTCATAATATTTTTAATCTTGATGTTAAAAAGCTGAAATGAATGCTTAATTAGAACATCTGTTTTGTTTTCTAATACATTTAAGAGGTTTTTAAAAGAAGTAAATGGGTAATTCAGGAAAAAAAAATCCAAAATCCTAAATCCTAGTTTCCTTTTTTTAATCACTGTAACTTCAATTTTCTACTCCAAAACCTGCAAAACTATTACTGAGATTTTGTAATAGAGTACTGCTTTGGACTTCAAACCTCAGCAAAAAAGACAGCAAGCCAAAATGTGACCTTGGATGTGCCAAGGAAAAACAAAAAAATCAGGAAAATAATTAACTACCTGTATCGCACTGCTAGATAACTGATGGAGAAACCACCTTCTCGTGGCTGATGTGAGGGGTAAACTTGTAGGCTGGATGCAGTTGTTTATGACATGGCTCAAACAAGAGTAGTAGGACCCAGAGTAGGACCTTAGCTGAGGTGTAGGGGAGAAGAAAAAGCACTTCTCCTTTCCACTGAGAGCAATATATGGGTCTGATTATGACTTGTTCACTTAGATCAGTAGTAATTAATTGTCTGTGGGCTATACAGAAATAGCAAGTGGCTACTCAGAGTGTCAGGGAAGGAGGGCAGGAGAGTTCTCGGGGAAACTGTGAGAATTCCCAAGATATCTGGGATATGTGATTAAGAAGATATGGTCCTAAACCATGACTTTAAAGTCTGTAGTGAATGTTGTTAGGTTGAATACCCTCAGGGTACAGCCTTGATTATTTTAGGCAGAACAGTAGGTAATAGAAATGGAAAACTTTGCTTAGAAAAGATGGCTTTTCTGACATGATATATGGAGGTGGGTTATAAACCAGATTTTGTTGTGTCATAATAGGTCTCAAAAATATGCGTGAAATACTGAAAAGCATTGAGAATTCAGTGTGATCACAGGGAATAAAAAGTAATATTAAAGTTGCTGAAATAGTTTCTTTTCTTCTCTTTCTTGTTAGATTCAGTTCTAGACAGAATAAGACTTTGCAAATTAAGGTTCTTTTGAAAGTAAAATCACAGGTGAGTCTAATCTTCCAGATATTTTTTTTTTCTTTATACCTGTCTTTAGTTGATGCCATAATTTTTTAAACTAAATTGTATTTTGAAATACTGATTATGTAATTTCAGGGTGTTAGTATTCTTTTTTGCAGCTCAAACCATCAGATCCCAGGAGGCTTTTATTCTTATACTTGAGGTTTATCCCTCAGTTATAAACCCCATAGGAAGGAAGCTAGATAGACTTGGGAGAATGGGACTGCCTCTCCCATACCAAGGGACTTCATGGAATCCAGTGCAGAGCTTTCCATTTCACTTCTTGTGGCTGATATTACTTGTTCCTCATCCAAAAGTCCCTGAGCTTTTATAAACAAGCACATTTCTGGTCAAAGATGTTGTGTTTCTCTTGCATTAATCCCACGGTCAGCTACAAACAGTGATCCTCAGAGACAGTGCAACAACCATATGAGGTATCTGGTATTGGGAAATATCCTGCTGCCCAGGCTGATGACTTGTACACTTGAGCTCCTTGAACTATTGATCTGATGGAGAGAGCTGAGCCACAGAAAAAGATCGGAAGCGAGTTTGTAGTCTCCAAAGGCATTCATTCTGGTTATTATGGATATACATCACCTACCCCACAACCAGTGTTCGTGCAAGCAGTGTTTCACAGCCAGACATTGCCTCCAAAGTCAAGGCCACTTTGCCCTTAAGCATTTCCTAGCAAAAAA